>CM074944.1:1617738-1644249 GCA_037576815.1 Pangasius larnaudii | reverse complement strand
GAGTGTCAAGCATTGCTGCCACTCTTCCTGTTTCCATTAATGATTAGCGCTAGAGAAGAAGAGATAATGTACTAACAAAAAAAAAATAGGCTGATATTATTTACCTGTATAAATGTTGTCACAGAACAATGAACCTTCAGATTTGACATGCTTTTGCATTATTTATGTAAGGTATCCATGCTGTTATAGAAAATAAAGAGTGATGGGGTGGTGTGATGAAGTGGAGTGATGTAACCACCCCAACGTTTTTCAATGACAGCACGTTTCAAAGTGTTTATTCCACTAATACCACAGCAATTTTATTAATGAATGACATCATACTTTTTAAAATCTAATACATTTCCAATTGCGCCATTTTGAGTTGTAAAGCTATCAAAACAAAATGATTAGTTCATAATTTATTAATCTCCCGAGAAGCGAACAAAAACGATATATACAGAAATTAACAATAAACAATCATTTACTGGACCAATTACTGGATTCTTTAAACAAGAAGGTGAGAAAAAAGCTTTTTCCTCACAAGCTTAAAGCTTAAGCCTGAAGTGGCTTACCCTGATGTGTGTCATTACAGTGTTGCCAAGGAGGGTGTTTACACCAGAGAAGTGGTGAAAGTGTATGGCAGTTTGGATGCCTACAGTTATTTCTTAGAGGAAAGGTGTGAAATATTTGCTCCTATAATGCAGACATCTGTATTGTGTATTGTACAGTTGGAGCAAGTCAATCTCTGTGTAAATTTACTGATTTACTGCCAGAAGGAAGGGGAAATTGCAAGCGGACGCTGTATGTGTATAGCTGGGTGAGTTAGCTAGCTAACTGGTTAGCTTTCTTGTTTGGCAAATGAAAGCATCACAGCAATATGTAAGGGAAGACTGAAATGCATCGTTCATCTGTGACCTGATGGAACATCTGATGACACAACACCACGGTCCTAATTTTCATTTTGATGTTCTGTCCTTAAATCAACCTACCGGACGCACGAATTAGGATTCTTCGCTATTGTTCTGAACGCTTTTTACTGCCAACTGGGTATGTCCTAGGGACAGAGACGTCACATCCTGTGCTTGTGAATATTCTTTTGAAACCGTCTATAGCAGTCTCTTTCGTCTCTCTTTTGAAAGGTTCGTTAGATGGCTAAGTGTCCAATCCTTTTAAAACACTCGGACCCATTTCTGAAAAGGAATCCATTTGTTATATGGTGCTACCTGGAACCTTTATGTGAACCTTTAAGCAACGAATACTTAATTTTGCTGGATGGTAGCCTTTTTTCTAAAAATGTAAGGATTCCTCAGGAGATTTTTGGGTAATTAAGTATTTTTCACTAAACCTTTATGAAAGGGATCTTGTTTCTTGTGGGATTCTACTTAGAACCTTAAAGCAGTGTGCTAAATGGAGCCAATGACCAATTTTATCTCTGGAAATTAAACTGCAAGGAAGCAATATAGACATCACACACTTACAAAAAATTGAGGGTTCCACAAGGGTTCTTTGGATAGCTCAGAGTCCAACTCTCTTTTTTCATTTTATTAAATGTACTAAATGGACCCCTTTTTCCTGAACTTTTAAGTCAGCTTCCAACTACTATTTTCTGCCAAACTAGCTGTGTTCTATACAATGGTTCCTCTTCGGGTAGGTAAGAAGTTTTCCATTCCTAAAATTGGTTCTAAATCTGCTAATGGGAAAGCCTCACATGTAGAACCTTTAAAGGTGAATAAACCAGATGAGAGGGAATAATCTCCAGATGAATAAACTCAAGAAACCTTATTCTATGGCTACTAATGCGCAAAACAGGCATTACACACTTATTAAAGAGGGTTCCTCAAGGGTACTTTGAATGGATAAGTGTTCAAACAGTGTGTCTCAGTACTCAGTACTCAGTACAGTACTTCTCCTTGGAACCATTTTTGAAAGGGGATCCATGTGTTGTATGGTGCCACCATAGAACCTCAGAGACAAAGCAATGAATCTTTACATGTGAAAAAAAAATGAATATAGGAAAAATGGTTCCTCACATTGGGAATTTCTCAATCTGCTAATAGTTTCTGTCTAAAACTCCTCCAGTCTTGTGTGCTAATTTAGTTTAGCATGTGAAAAAGTACACATCTTCCATCAGCCACTTGTTTTCATGCATAAATTGTTTCTAGTGCCAATTTGATGTTAAAATGTTTTGTTTTTTTTCTTTTTTGCCTCGAGGGCAACATGAAGCTGGTCTATAAAGACTCCGCTCTCTGACAGGCAGAGCTACAGCTTGACAGCTGCGTCTGTTAAGGGAGACGGATGACAGGGACGAGATGCTCAGACACATTTGCTCAACTCTTTCAGACGTACCTTAAAGCTCGGAAATGTATATGTGTAAGTTACAGAGAGACCGCATCATCTCGCAACCAAGCACACCGAGACCTACTCAGAACCGCAGAGTCAGAACGTCGTCTATCTTCCATACCAGTACACACAACAGGGTGATGGTCCACACTGAGAAACCGGCGGCTAGCGAGAGCAATATCTTGGCTTTGATGCAAAACAAACTCCAGCTCTCAAAGCACCGATGTTCTGAACACAACGTGGGAGTTTGTACTGCTAGCGCTGCAGCTAATGATGTGAGGAAAACTCGTATCATTGAGGAGAAGAGATGATTTCTGTGCGTGGGTGGGCGTGTGTTTAGCTCTCCATGAGGAACTGTGATGTATATAGCAATGATGTTATAGGAATACTTTATTATTCGGTCATAATAAGCTAGTTTTTAGGATAAATTAGTTTTTCACTCAAAATAGAAAACTGCTTTTATTTCTCATCCATACACTCTTCAAAGAAATGTTCTTCAAGGGTTCTTTGGATGGTTCTACATTTTTGGTACCATGAAAAGGAAAGCCATTTGTGCTTGCGTTCAATCTAAGCATTTTATTTCTGGAAGAATTTCCAAGAACACTTGGAATAAAAGGGTTTTTTAATGCTTTGGATATTTCAAATTGGGTTCTACCCAGAAACCTCCCTAATATGGAAACACTCGTAGGGTTCTACATAGTACCTTTAAGGGTTTCCTTGGTTGATTTTCTTTCTATAAGAAATTAAAAAAGAAATGACAAACTTGGGTGTGTACTGTTATAATGAAACAGTCAACTTCAGGGATTATTTTTCTATACCAGCATATCCTGAAGGGGTTGATTTTTCTCATATCACAGCCATTTGCCAACGATTCTTATTTATTTATTAAAGAATGACACACCATCCTTTTTTGTCCATATATATTTACTTTTACGGAACATGGAACATCATTCAACGTTAGGCATAAAAAAGTTCATTCCTGTTCCACTTATGTAACTGCAGCTATAAACAGTCTTCCCCTCACCAGTCTCTCTTTTTTTTCTTCTCTCTTTCGTGAAGTTAATAAGACAAGAAAAAAAAAAATTGCAGCTTGTCACGTTACAGAGAAACTCCTCTGTCCTGAAGACGTGGGAAAACTTAAAGTTACAGCTTTACCCCTGAGTGTTACAAAGCGCTGACACTGGAGACTCCTTCCATCAATGTTACATAAATATCACCCCTTACATAAAACTTCACCATATCAATGACTCCCGGTTTTTAATCCGTTTTTTTTTTTTTTTTTTTTAGGTCAGTGTCTCATATGTGCTGCTGCTTGGCCAGGAAGCGTGAGTGTAGAAGAGCTATCAGCTCCCAGCACGTGCTCAGTCAGAGGAGGAGGTTCTCCGTCATGAAGCTTATCCGACTGAGATAAACGCAACAGCGGCATTACTGCTGAAACGAATCCCTGCTGGGGTTAATTCCTGATGGAGACCGCGATAATCCGCCGAAACACAACCGGGCAAATCTCACGCAGAAATCAGACGCCGAGCGTGTTAAATTAATTGTGTCATTTTCCCGTAATTAGCACGTGTGGACAGTAGTGTGGATTAAACCGTGTCACGTAAAATGCATTAGCTGTTAGTCGCACGTTATCAGCGCACAGCATTTCCCATCAGGTTAATGTGCTAAATCAATAACGTGTGAAAAGCTGTTCGTCTGGAGTGATGGTACTAATTGTGTTGAGTTACCAATCAGGCACAGCTTCGTTTACACTAACACACACAAAAACACACACAAAAACACACGCGATGAGCACCGAGACATTTACCTCACGTTATTCATTAGGGTTCGTTCTGAAATAATGATATATTTATTAATATTGTAATTGGAAGATCATTTAGCTTCTTTTAGGAAAAAAGTGTCAAATAAATTCATTCATTCATTAAGTAATTAATAAAGTATCTGCAAAAACACAAATGTATTCGACTTTTTTTTTTTCTTGACAGAAGAAAAATGGTCTTATTAATAAAACAATTCAAAAATTTACATTAGGAAAATGTTTAGATCTGTTTAATATTTATTTAATTGTTTCTTTCTTTCTTTCTAAAACAAGTTTGTCTTATTCATTGCAAGATAATGTTTCTTTTTTTTCAAAAAATACATACAATATTTAATTAATAAGTTATTAGCAAAAAAAACCCACTTCATTATCTTTCTATTAATAAGATAATTTTAAACTTGAAATTAGGAGAAAAAATCTTAAATTTAAATGATTTCTAATAAATTTTTAAATACGTTATCAGTAAAAAAAAACCTCTCTCTACCTTTATTTTGTGTCAGAAGCTAAATTAATAAGACAAAGAATCATTTAATTCTGTTTAATTTATAGAGCATTTTCCTTAATTTCACATTTGAAATGGTCTTATTATTCTCAAGATAATTTGGCTTTATTTTTAAAGAAATACAGGCTAATACATTATTGATTCATTAATAATAAAAGTGCTCAGCTCCCTCGTGTTAATTACACATCATTTCTGATGTACAGTGAGATCCCGAGGCCACGTCGTCGCTCGAATGAGTTCATTACCGAGTTAAAAACACAGCGATGTCAGTTTGCCTTAAAGAAACAGAACCATTACGGCGTTTTATGCAAATCTTATGCAAATTTCACGCACAGTCCATGTTTAAGGCTACAGACAAGTTCACGAACGTTCTCAAAAGTGGTGTAAGATTGGTTTAAGAAATGATGGAGTGATGCAGGCTCTCTCTCTCCCTCTCTCTCTCTCTCTCTCTCTCTCACACACTCTGGCATATGGAATATTTCCGTCTTCCACTCTAGCTCTCTCCATCTCTTTATCTCGTTCTCTCTATCTCACCTTGCACTCTTAATTCTCATCTCTTTCCGTTTTCTCTCCGTTTCCATATGACTCTCTTGCGCTCTATTTTCACTCCCACTTTCTTTCAGCTTCTCTTTCTATCTTCCTTCCTTTCTTCTTTTTCTCATTCTTTTTTTCTCTTCACTTTCTTCTATGTACACCTTATCTTGTTCTCTTTTCCTCTCTCTCTCTCCCCCATCTCTAACCTTCTTACCGTCTCTCCATCTTTCACTCTTTCTTTCTTTCCCCCTTTTCTATCTTCCTTCCTTTCTTTCTCCCACTTTTTTCTTTTTCTTTTTCCCTTTTTTCTCTTTCTTCTTTTCTTTCTCATTTGCCCTCCTTCTCTTTCACTTTTTTCTGTGCTCTTACGCTTTTCCTTTCATTCCCCATCTTTCTCCGTATCCCTTTCCCTTAGTCTTGTTCTCTTTCTCTCTTTTTTCCTTTCATACCCTATCTCTCTCTCTTTCTTTCCTTCTCGCCCTTTGCCTTGCTCTCTCTATTTTGCCTTCTTTCTTCATCACATGTCTCTCATTCCTTTTGTCTCTCCTTCTCCATGCCTATCTCTTTTACCACCTCCCTCTTTCTAGCTTTCTTTCTCTTTTCTCTTACACTCTCTTTTTCATTTCTTTCCCTTTCCATTTTTATGCCTCACTGTAGTTATCTTTTCTTCCTCATCTCTCTCCATTCCTCTTACTATCTCTTCTATCTACACTTTCCTCTTTCTTTTTCACACTGTCCCTTTCTCTTTCTATCGCTCTCTGTTTCTCTTCAGCTCTCTCTCTGTGTCCCTCTCTTTCACTCCACTGCAAGTGACACACTCTATACTCCACTTGGTCATCAGAGAGAGAGAGAGAGAGAGAGAGAGAAAAGGAGGATGAGATAGAAAGCTAGAAGAGGAAAAAGATCAATCGGAAGCATTTCAATTAATCTGGTGAGTGAAGGATTGATTGAAGATCTGAAGTGAGTAAACAAGCCTGCCTATTTAAGGGCCATGATCCCTTAATCATCACTTTAGCTCAAACAGCACTACACACACACACACACACACACACACACACACACACACACACACACACACACACACACACGCCGCACTGCAGATGCCTTCACCACACCTCCCATGGCTAAGCTATAAAAGTAAAAACAGAAGATCAACCATGCGCAGTTAAGCCCTATGGCAATAGCAGTAGCATTAGCATTAGCATCAGCAGCACTAACGCTCAATACAGTGATTAAAGAAGCTGCACCTGTGTTCGAGACAAACTGCAGACTGTAGCAGATGTAGCAGGATGAAGGAGACTCTGTACACCACTAACTGCTGTGGATAAAGACGAACATCCTCCACACCACACTTTCTCTAAACAGAGTCACACCTTCAGTAACAGACTAACACACCTGTAAAATAGTACAGATGTTTCTTTAATGCAGTGTGTAATAACCATCCGGCAGAGTGTGAGGGAAAAGAACAAAACGAAACTGTGATGAAACACTGATTATTTGAGTTGACAATTTGAGTAGGATATTTAATTCAGATATTTTAATCAGATATTTTAGTGGGCTCTTTGAACTGGATATTTGAGTTGGATTGTTGAGTTGGATATTTGAGTCAGATATTAGAGTTGACTCTTTGAACTGGATAATTGAGTCAGATATTTGAGTTGACTATTTGAACTATACATTTGAGTTGGATATTTTAGTTGGCTCTTTGAACTAGATATTTGAGGCAATTATTTGAGTCAGATATCTTAGTGGGCTCTTTGAACTGGATATTTGAGTTGACACTTTGAACCGGATATTTCAGGCGGATATTTGAGTCGACTATTTGAACTATACATTTGAGCAGGATATTTGAGTTGGATATTTTAGTTGACTCTTTGAACTGGATATTTGAGGTGGATATTTGAGTTGAACTGGATATTTGAGTCAGATCTTTGAGTTGATGCTTTGAACTGGATATTTGAGTCAGATCTTTGAATTTGATTTCTACGCTGGATCAGTGAGCTGTCTTTTTAGTTCAGATCTTCAAGCCAGATCACAGAGTTGGATATTTCAGGTGGATCTTTGAGTATGGACCCTTACTGATAGGGAAACGCTCAGCTGTAGGTTTCTACATGGAGTATTTAAGGGTTTGACAAGAGGGACAATCAAAGATATTTTATGGGTTCTATATTTTCTAATAGTGTCATTAAAGTTGTTAGTTTTATTGCAGTAGTCAGTGTTATTTATGATTGTTGTCATGGTTACAGTCCAACGTGGTTGTACGTTAAAAGAAATAATGCACACATACCCACTAACTGCCAATATGTAATATGAGAATACTAAACAGCCTGAATGTTTGTTTGTTTGCAGAGATTTAAATTAAATATAAATTAACGACTGAAAATAAAACCTTCACTTTTAAAACCTAATTTTTGTGAAATATCAGTAAACAGTAAACTACTGAGATTTATTGACCTCTTAAAGGTGATTTCATAAATTCATCTCCAGCATGTTTACTGACATTGTAGAAGCACCATGCAATTAAGAAATTGGTTTTAAATTTAACCTAAGTGTCAAGGACACGAATATGCACACTTCATCTTCGGATGCAGAAGCGCTAACCTTCATCTCACTCGTTCTTGCTGAATTATTTCAGAGAAAATTCATATTTCACACCAAAATTCATTTCAGCCGCAGCAGCGACTTATTTAGGGCTCTGTAAATAGAAGGCCATGCATATTTATACACACGCACTGATGAATAATGTTGTCAGCTAATTCAAATAGATTGGACCTTAACGATCAAATGAAATAATAATTTATGACAGTTCGGCTTTCTTCCTATAGTGCTCTGAATTATGAATGGGCTTCACTGAGTGGTCAACATTAGGAAGAAAAACAGATACATTCTGGATACACATTCCTCTCAGTTTCTCTTTCAGATGCGTTGGATGGTTTATCTGATTCCAGGTGACATAATTTATGAATTGATGTTTTAAAACTGTCTCATGAGTGCAAAATTATAATCATTTGTACAAAACATTAGGCCATGGTAAGTGGTTATACCTTTTCTTACCCATTTGCTCATACGGAAATCCAATAAACTCTGATCTCATGAAAAATGTGTTTGTTTTCAATTCAATTTATTTATTTTATTCTACTTTTTAGCTGTTTTTTTTTTTTTCAGAAGCTGCCTCACTCGGAGAAGAATGACCATTTAAGTAGAGTAAGGAGTACTGATGACTTGGAAGAAGAATTTTCTTTTGATTTAGTGTTTGGTGAGAAAATGAAGAGGGCGCAAAAATATCTGAAATTCTTTGGCATAAAACTACTAGAACATTTTATTGGGTGAAACAGAGAGACTGTGTGTGTGTGTGTGGGGGGGGGGGGGACAACCTTCAGCTTTTGCCTCTTTGTATTTTCCACACCTGGATGCAGCCAGATGTGATCCTCTTGCATTGCAAACTTGTTCAACAGAATTGATGTCTCCAATAAAGAAAGTTCTTTATCTTGTTCAACAACAAGTGCATTAAGGGAAGAGCTACACCATTAACACTACCTGGAAGCACTGATGCATTTATTAACCGTCACATCAATAGCTAACAGACAGGGTTAGCTTCTCATGGTGAAGATTCCCAACTGTTGAATTAACTTACTGTGTGATTCATGCTTAGGCTTCACAACTAGTGATGTGATGAAGTTACTGTTACCACCCCGAAGTTGATTCTTTACCGATAACAGCTCATCCCCAAGTGTCCAGAAATAAGGATTAGCTTAAACTGCATGGAAAAAGTCCATTCCAGGATGTATTTCCAGGTCATGTTCAGTGTTCCGTGACTCTAACCAGGAAGTGAGAGCATGTGGAAAACTAGGTTTAGCTTTGTCTGAAAACCACACTAGCATCATCTAAGTTCTAAATCCTGAAACATACAAGGGATAAGGTGAACGACGGACGGACGGACGGACGGACGGACGGACGGACGGACGGACGGACGGACGGACGGATGGATGGATGTGGGTGATGGTCTGCTGTGAATCAACACTCCCTGACAGCTGCAATCAGCAGGCTCAAGCCTGAAGCCTGCATAATAGTCCCGCTTAGGACAGGGAAGTCCAGGAGCCAGACGATTTACAACCACAATTACCGAGAGAGCAGGAAAGAGAGGAGGGAGTAAATTAGAGAGAGAGAGAGAGAGAGAGCAGATCGGAGAGTAAAGGGAAAGGAAAGAGATATAGACGACAGAGAGATGAATGATAATGGTGCAGGATCTCGGAATGTGGTGGTGGTGTTTATGGTGCAGTCACATTGGGGTTGGTTTGCCCTGGACTAGGATGAGCTGAAGGCTCGATAGTAAAGCCATTAGCTCTTGTCTCCAGTCCCATGTGAGTGTTTGACACCAGTTTTTGGGTGTGATTTGGTGTAATGACTTGGGAAACCTGCACAAGGTAATACTGAGTGGTGAAGCTATTATTAAGTGGTCTATCCCTGCTGACCATAATCTCTGATCCTCGAACATTTTATCATTTACGTTTATTCTATACTATATCTTATTATTCTACTAGAGCTTTCGTCTCTTTGGTGTGGTTCAATTTTAACAAGTAGTTTAATTCATAGTGACATTTTTAGTGCTATGATTTTTTTAATTTTTGTTTTATACCGGAGCACTGTCGAATTCCCGAATCTAAACATTCACAGAGCAGGAGCTTCCGAGTTGTGTTTCATCAACTCGGAAGGGCTGGAATTTGGAGACTGGACTCCATCACCATCCCCTGACAAAGTGTCAGTCATACGTTTTCATTCTAAACAAAAAGAAATCCCGTATAAAGAATATTCTGTAATTGCTGGCTGGATTTACTGTAAAATTCACACCATATATGTGGTGTCTTGTATCACTGTTTGTCCTTTGTGACCCTGTCATGGTGTGTGTTTGGTTCCAGAGCACCTGTACATGTGTTTTCTGCTGTGATACAATGGCATCAGAGTCAAAAGCCTCGAGAGACACGGAAGTCACGCGTGCTGTGATCACATCCGACCATCTGTGAGAGACTCCCAGGAGTCAGTATAGGATAGAGCCAATATGGCTGTCTACCTTGACATGACAGTGGGATATTAAAAAAAAAAAAAAAGAAAAAAAAAGAATGCCCATTATGAACATGAACAAAGAGAACACAATAAAAAGGTGAGGGTGAGAAAGTCAACATACATGAGTATATAAGCACAGAAGCACTGTAGCCTCACTATCATTGTTTTTTTTTTTTTTTTCAGGCCAAATGTTAAAATTGATGCTGAAATTTATTATTTATTATTATTTATTATTCATTTGTTATGATACACAAAAAGCAATAGAATGGAAATTTGATGCCGGGACACCTTTAATTTGCATTTTTTACCCCACACAGTATGGTTTGCCAATAATCTCTGTTTGTCATACATCACTGTTCATTGCTCAACAGTTAAAAAAAATACAACATAGAAAACTCAAATGAATATTAAAAAATTATTATTATGTATTTATTTAATATACTGTATATGTATTAGTTTATTTGCTGTGGGACACACACAAAAAAATTTCTTCATATGCTTCACAATAGCGAAAATAAAAATATTTTTTTCATATATTTATTTATTGTTTTATTTGTTGTGCTACATAAAACAGAAAAAAAAATAATTAAGTGAAAATTGGACTCAGATACACGTTTGATTTTTTTTTTTTCCTCTGTAAAATTCAGTTTCTAAGCAGTTATTACAGCAGTCTTACATTTACACCTGGTACGTTATGAATGACTTATAAACTCAAAGTAGTCACTCAGGTTTGTGATTATAGATATTAAAGCGTCATTATGTACATTCAGCCTGTACGTGCGTGTGCATTTCATTATGCACTTGTGTATTATATAATCACAATAAAGTGTACTTAGCTCTGTGATGTATGCATAACGAAGTGCTAAGCCTTACTCTTGTGTTTCATTTGAGTCCTCGTATGGAATGTCTGCGCCGATTGGTGTGATAGAGTCGCGCATGGCTTGCAGGTCTTGTACAGAGTTATCCAAACTCACTTAACTTTGCTAAGAGAGTTAACGGCCGACTCGGAGGCAAAGGGGAAAAAAAACTGAAATTGTAATTAGTCGGGAGAAACCATCTGAATAATCAAATCCACCCTCGTTCTGAGGGCTTCTGAAATTAAATTAGCCTGCTTCATATACTTCTTGGCGAGTAGATCTGTGTCTTTTTTTTCGGTTTGCTCTAAAATGTGCTGCCGGGATGAGCCAGTCCCTCATGACTTGATAGGAATCTAATTAGGAGTAATCAATATGACTGCTCCCGCTCTCCGTCTCTCCGTCTCTCCGTGCTCTCGCTCCGTGTTTCGCCTTTCTGCCCTCGTCCACTAGCAAGAGCTGTTTTTATTTCAGCAATTATGGAAAAGTAATACAATTTGATCAAATTATATTTGTAAAATATTCCATCATTCTTCAAAAAGGTCAGTACAGTGAATTCTTATTGAGTGAATGCAGTCGAAACAATAAAGTACTAACGTAAAACACGCAGCGGAGGAAATCCTCCGTATTCCCTACGTTGCACCACTGCACTGCTGAGTTCTGGATTTTGGCGAGTCAGGTGTTGATTCAGTCAGGAATAACACACGAAAGCCCTCGCTGTTATACAAAAAATAATGCGCACTGGAGGCGGAGGGGTGGGGGTGGGGGTGGGGGTGTGTTTGAGGGCGGGGGCTGATCCGGCACAACGCACAAGCGGAGTGTGGCTACCCTCCCCGCAGTGCATTACTTTTATATAACATCGCAGCCTGCAGTGTGCTATTCTGCTTATACCACAGTGATTTATCAAAGATTACAAAGTCTAGTTTATTAATATACATGCATTTTAACAGTTTATAGTTAGATTTAAGGTTGTGGAACTTTGGAGAGACAATTTAGTTCCTGTTCTCACTTATGTTATAGCTGCGATGAACAATTGTTCCCTCACCAGTCTCTCTCTCTCTCTCTCTCTCTCTCTCTCTCTCTCTCCCTTTCTCTCAAATCACAGCATGTCATTTTACCGAAAAAACCAGAAAGAGTAAACTACTCTGTCCTGAAGACTTTCCTGGGGTGGGAAACTTTCACAGTTACAAACAGCTTAGAACTGAGGTGTCGTCCATAAATGTTAAAGAAACGTCTCCTAGAAATGTCACCACAACAATGATTATACGTTTAACTTTGACAAACAACACGTTTTTTTTAATTTGTTTATTACTATTCTTAGATTATGTGGAACGTCCTCCATGCAAGTCCCTGTGAATGAGCTGTTACTATAGAAACGATAACATATTAGAACAAGCGCATCAACATAAACCTTTCATTCTTGTTACAGCCAGAACTACTATCCGAGCCACGCTGTTATACGAAAATAATGCACACCTTCTTAACAATAAGACTGCTGTGTAACCACGCTGTGATATCATTTTTCTACAAGAGCAGCCTACAGGTTTATTTTAATGCACACACATTTCTACTGTATTTTAACAGCTCATTCACAGGGAAGTGTACAGCAGACGCTCAACATTAACAGATTAAAAATTGTGTGCAATTAATGTTTTTGTTTAATATTTACAAAAGTGGTTCCAGTGCCACTGTTACGAAGGTAACAGAGGTAAAGCTGTAACTTTAAGTTTTCTGACATCATCAAGAAAGAGGTGTTCATGCTTTGTGGTTTCTCTGTAACATAAGGTGCATTTGTTTTTGTCTTACAAACTTAATGAGAGAGAAAATCCCCTGAAATGTGAATCTAAAATACCTAAAATGTCTACATCTCAAAAACCTGAACGGACCACCTTAAATTCTTGATATCTAAAAACCCCAAATATCCAATTATCCAATATTCAATGACCATCTTAAAAACTTTGGAATTTCCACCATAAAAAACCCAAAATGTTTACCTTAAATACCTCACCTTAAATCTTTGCTATAAAGTTGTTGCTAAAAGTGTAGTTATACAAACATTAACGCAAATATACAAACATTAACTCAAATACGTTAATAATGTTAGTTCTGTGGTAGCTTGCCTGTGCTGTGGTGTAAAAGGAATAAAACCATTGGGGGGGATGTGCTGTTATAGGAAAATAATCAACTTCGGGGTGGTAACAGTAACTCTCTGTCATTCATTATTATCCTATATCAGCAAGAATGCACACAATTCCACAGTGCACTGGGGCAGCCTACTCAAAGGCCTTGGATTGTTCATTAAACTAATTCATGTCATAAATGCTTCTGTACCTCCTACATAAACACTAAAGACAAAATCCCTGTAACTCCATGTAGGTCAACATTACACACACAGAGTTGAATAATTGATATTGCCTATTTCAGTAGCTGAAATGTCCATGTATGTGTATTTAACCTTTAGTTAATGGGTGTGTGTGTGTGTGTGTGTGTGTGTGTGTGTGTGTGTGTGTGTGTGTGCGGGCGTACGTGTGTCAGACCTCAGTTTGTTCATTCAGCACTTCTGTAAACAGGTGATGCATGAAATGTTGGCACAATCCTGACTACAGACAAATCCACTGCTACTGCCAAATGAAGCGCTCTGTGTGTGAGTGAGTGAGGAGAGGGAGAGAGAGAGAAAGATAGACAGAGAGCGAGACAGAAAGAGAGACAGACAGAGAGAGAAAGACATCTGTAGTATAGAGCATTTTGCTGAGACAGCAATAAGAACTATGGTGCAGAGAATCTCTCTCTCTCTCTCTCTCTCTCTCTCTTCCACATAGCTTGGTTCTCCACATGATGTTAGAGATTAATTGGAACTATCGTGGCCAGGCGGCGGATCTCATAAATCACACGGATATGAAACAATCCGCTGAGCTAATAAGCTGCGTATGAATGCAGCACTGTGTCCGGGGCCAGAACGTGACCTGCACCTCATCACCATGGGAATAAAACAAGAAAACGCTTAAACTCATCTAGAAAATCTGCACCATGCTCCAATGCCCTAATCCAGTTAGCACAACATTTGAATAATTTTTTTCTAAGCATATTTTTGACTCCTTTTTCCAACTTCAGTTTGTTAGAGGAATATTATTTTTGTTACGTTACAGTCTAACCTTCTTATAAACTATCAAATACAAAAGTACATGCATTATACATTACGTTTGGATTTGTGACTCTTTCCAAAAAGGAGACAGGAGCACCCCACGGGCCGTTATTTACTGCCTATAATTTTACAAACTGAACATGGGTATCAGGAGGTGTCCTAACTCCCCCTGAAAATGATAAAACAAAACAGGGTTCCCCATTAAACCAGATAAATTTCCTTGCGTGCAACCAAGTGCACCCCCTTCTTTCCCCAAGACAAAAAAAAAACTACTTCCTCTACCCCCTTATTAACTCTGTCCTATCATAATTCATAACTACTGACTACATAATTCCACTGACACCTCCAACCAATCAACCGGTAAAAGAAAAATGATTAAAAAAAGGAGCAGGGAATCACACACACATTATAGTGGGGAGCGACTGGCATCGGTGCCACACTGCCCCCTCTTAGGATGGAGCACCTCCCTGGGGTTAAACCGTGAGCCAGTTTCACTTCTTCTTGGCTGCTGAGAAGTATGTGTGGTAGTACAACCCCTAAACGGGTGGTTGGCAGGTCCTCTGCAATTAGAAAGACACAGTGTTGTTTCTGGCCACATCTTTTCCTCCTCAAGTGTCAATTTGGCCCTGGTGTTAAATCTTCAGGTGCCCAGGCCGACCCAGAAGAACCCCAGACCCACCTGATGCTACAGTCAGCTGGTCACCCTTTTCAAGGTCACTAGGGTTCCCCACCTGTTGCTGTATGCTGGTATACACCTGGTGAACTCCTGTACTGCACTCTGAATGGCAAGAAATAGTGTCAACTGTAGGTCCCAGCCTTTTTGATCCTGGCTCACACAAAGGGCTACCTGAGTGGCAAATATTAGATTGTACCAACAACCAGTTGTTGTACAGGAGCATGCCTCCCCAATTAACCATGCAGAACCAGGTGATGACAGGACTTGGGCACCACAGTCTGCCACTTGAATACACCAGTGGTGGGCTCAATATAACATCTCTGAAGCACCCTAGTTTAGTGCCAGTCCATCTCACATTGACCACAGACCCCATACTATTGGCCCATAGCCACCACCTCTTCCCACTTAGGCCTCCTCCTTTCCTGCTTCCACCCAATTGATGGCTACTTGGAGCTCAGGATCCTTATGCTGTTCTACAACCCATTCTGCACTTGAGTCAGGTAACACTGCACAACAGGATGCTTCTGCCGCTTCTCCAGGGTATTGCTGTTTGATACTTGTAATGCATATCCAGAGAGCTGTTTACACCATGAGCAAGTTGACATGCAGATGCTCCTAGACAGCCCATCCACATTCTGATGGCTTTCCCCTTTTTGAAATTGGAACTCCTGCAACTGCTTAATCCTTTGAGCCACCTGTCACTCTGGCTCCTGGAAGGACAATAGCCAGTGCAATGAAGCATGGTCTGTGCGTATCATGAAGGGGAGGCTACACAGATGTTGCCTAAAATGGCAGACTGACTCCACCAAGGCCGACAGCTCTTGTCGAGTTAAGCAGTAATTGTGCTCTGCTCAGTTGAAGGCTCGACTGTAGTAGGTAATAACTCTTTCCCGTGTCTCTCCCTCTTGGGAGAGGACTGTGTTTAGGGCTACATTACTTGCATCAGTTTTGGGTCTGGGGCAGTGCATGACGGGTGCATGGCACAGAGCTTCCTTCAGACTAGTAAAAGCCTAATGCTGCTCTTGACCCCTCGTTGTGCCTTTCACATCACTTGATGGAGTGGAGCAGCAATTATGGCGAACCTGGGAACATTCTGTAGTATGATGCAAGTCCGAGAAAGGCCCTTAACTGCCTCAGAGTTTATGGAACCAGCCAATCACAAACATCTGTAGTCTTCTGATCATCTGTAGCCACCCCCCACTGCACTCACGTGGTAGCCTAAGAAGGTCACAGCTTTTTGCATCAACTGACACTTATCTGGGTGCAACTTCAGACAAGATCAAAAGTACTCAGAGTAGATTCAAAGTGTTTTCCTTGCACTAAAATGTCATCCAGGTAAACCAGGCATGACTCTCCGGGAAAGTCCTGGAGCACCCGCTCCATCAGCCGTTCAAAGGTTGCTGGAGCATTGCAGAGGCCAAAGGGCATGGTTCTGAACTGCCTGTTCCCATGGTGAAAGTAGTCTTTGGTTTTGCATCAGCACTAAGGGTGACTTGCCAATACCTGCTCTACAGATCTAAGGAGGAGAACCACCTGGACCTTGTGATCTGATCTGGTGATGGCAATGTGGTTACTAAGGGAACATTATCTCTGGGGTTGACTGAATGATGTTAACTAGCTTTAGCTTGTAGGTTCCAAGGGGTAATGAAGGGACTATGGCTGTCCCATCCATGATAGGAATCCCTCCCTGATTCCTCATCAACCAAATGGATCAATCTTACCAGGTCTTTCTCCATTGTCATCTGGTCACAACAAGGATACTGTGGTTTCTATCCCAATTCTGACACCAGTATGGCGTTGTGACTCTTTCCAGAAAGGAGACAGGAGACAATGGTCCAGGTCGAAAGTACCCAGCAGGCCGTCATTTATTGTCTATAATATTGCAATCTGATCACTGGTATCAGGACGTGTTCTAACTCCCTGGAAAACAATAAAATAAAACAGGGTTCCCTCTAAAGCAGATTAATCTCCTTGCATGCAACCAAGCACACCTCCATTCTCTCCCCAAGACAAACAAAAAAAAACTACTTGTCCCCCACCCCCTTATTAACACTCCAGGACTCCTACAGTAATTCCTAGCTATTCCCGCCCAGACACCTCCCTGCAATCAGCAGATAAATGAATAATGATTGACAGTATACATAAAAGGGCAGTGGAGAATCACACACATTATGTGGGGAGTGACAGGCATTGATGCCACACTATTCTGAGTACAAAGACATGTGTAAGACATAAAAAATTCAAAATTGCCAGAGTTAAAGTGAAAGTTTTTAATGCCTTTTCATGTCCAACAGATGACTGCTTGTATGTCCCAAAATGTCACCCTTAAAAACAAGAAATGTCCACTTTAAAATCTGAACTGTTACATTAAAAATACATTCCTACATTAAAAACCATTTAAATGTCCATTTTAAATACACAAAATGTCCTCCTTAAATACTGAAAATGTCCACCTTAAACATTGTTAAGTATTAAAATGCGAACTGTTAATTTTAAAAACCCTGAAATATCTACCTTACAAATTCGAAATGGTAACCTTAAATGTGAACCTTAAAAGCCCAAAATCTCCACATTAAATACACAAAATAACAACTTTAAACAACCAAAGTATCCACCTCAAAACACTCAAATGTCTGACTTACATACTCAAAATGTCCACCTTCACCTTGAAAATACTGAATGTCCACATTAAATATCAAAAATATGCACCTTAAAAACCTGAAATGTCTACCTCAATATCCACTTTAAAGATTTTAACTGTTGACCTCAAAAGCCTGAAACATCAACAAAATAGCCACCTTAAATACCAGAAATGTCCACCTTAAACCTTCCTATAAAGCTGTTCCTACATTCTAGTTGTGTGAACAAATATTGTAATAATGTTAGTTTTTGTCTTATTTGGAAATGTTGTATGAGAACATATTTGAACTGTAATTAAAACATAGCAGAGATGTTACAGCCTAGCTTTCTCAGAACCTGTGAACTATTAATTTGTGTTAATTTGTGCTAAAGTCTGGGTGATGATTTCTGAGGTCTCCTACTGGACACTAGATAAGGAGTAGGAGTCATTGTTTTTTTCTGTCTCTAGTGCACTCAGGGAGTGGGGAAAAGGTCTGACCCTCTTGACTCACTCAGTACTGCATAAACATACATGCTAAATTATTCAGATGGCAAAAGCACTGGCCATTCCTGCTTGGCCCGTTGCCATGGCGCCACTGAGGTGTCATCAGAACGCTAGTGATATATGCTCTTTCTTTTTCTCTTCATTTTTCCGTCACTGTCAATCTTTGGCTGTCACTTCGCTGTCGCTGGACAAAAGTGGCCTGTCTTTCACTTGAGAGGCACTTATTATGGGATGGCTGGAAACACTATGGATGGGTCCACTTTCAACTTGTTCATGACACAAACTGCACCAGTGCATTATGGGTAGTTTATATGTTGCTTTGCAGTGCACTGTAGGACTGAATTGTATATCGTATATTCACACACTTAATTTTTCTGTGACTTTAATAGTGGTACAGTGAACTGTCTCCATGGCAACAGGTTATTATGGGATGGACATCAGGTTGTGTGTTCATCTTGTTTATGAGCCACACTTGCGATGGTAATGTTTCTCAGTATTGCGGATGCGGAACCCATAGACATTCAGTTAGCAATCAGTACTAAAATAATTACGGTGTAATTACAGTCATTTAAAGTATTTCCTTAGTAAATGGAACAGCATATCTGAGGGAAATGTTGAAGTTCCCAATAGCTTTTAATGACAGGATTGGAACATTGTATGTTAGCAAGCTAAACCATTAGCCTAGATTTCCAGTAACAGCGAAGCTTCTTTCAGAATCCAAATCACATTGTCACATATTACTAGCAGCAATGTTTTCTCGAAGTTCATCACTTGAACAGTGAATATATTGCGTGTTTGCCTTCCCTTGCTGAAAAAAAATTGATATAATTTAAAAAAAAAAGTCATTATGTATTATTAAACAGTTACATCATGCATGCACAAGAGCTGAAGTCTTAAAAAATGTACATTAAACACCTAAGGCTTTTATGTGAATCTGTGGATGTTGTTCATCATAAAAGGGTAAAAAAAAAATTAGTTTTTATTATTTTTTACATGCTACAGCTTGCAAATATCTCAGTTAATTCTAGTTTATCACTAGGCTAGAGCTCGTACGGCTTCCTTTATTGACGTCATCCTCATCAACATGAACATTTTCTAAAAATAAGGCCCACGCTCAGTCAATTAGAGATTCAATATGATTTATTTTTTAAATGTTACATGATCCAATAAGCAGTAATTCCCAGCTGAGTTAATTAGTCCCAGGAGAACTTCACTGGCCTTTTTTTTAATAGCTTGACCCTGAAGCTGAGCACGTTTATCGGATTTATGACAGAATAACGTACACGCAGGATGAGGAAGGGCTCATTTTCTGATCATGAAGCTGTGTTTCGAATGAACCAGGTCTTTCGTTTGGTCGCCCACTCGTACAGATGAGAGAAAAACGGAGCTAATTAAACACGACGCACCACGCTGTAATGAGACACGGTCATTTCTGGCTCAGCCTCACACACGACGAGGTCAAACATTCAGAATATATTCAAAAAAAAATCAGCATGGAAACGTTCCTGAGTAGTGCTGAGGTTTAATGAAATGATAGAAAAGTATTATAAAGTAATAGAATATTTAATAAATTATGAATGACGAGTCAGTTTCTATAGTAGATAAACTACTAGATTAACAACATAAATAATAAATTATATAAAGGTATGAGAATAAAGTAAGCTTGTTGCTTTAAACATTTTGTTTATTCTGTACTGTATTTGTAGTTTAATTCTAATATTTTTTATTATTTGTTTTATTACTTTAGTTTTATTACTTTAGTTATCATAAGTGATTAAATATTAAAATTCTAAATTAAAATTATTATTATAGATCATTTTTAACATTATTGGTTGGTTATTTATACTTGGGTCTAATGTTTATATATTAAAAATATGTAAACCATTTCTCTGAAATATAAATGCAGCATATGTAAATATAATATATAAATGTATAATACTTATTATTACTATTATTAATAATAATTATAATTAGTGAATTTTGAGGTGATCACTGCAGTGAGGTCTTCACTGTGAGACAATGAGAAACTGTGTGTGTGTGTGTGTGTGTGTGTGTGTGTGTGTGTGTGTAAGATGAGAGAGAGGACACCCCCAACCCCACCCCCCACAAGGGAGAGGACAAGTGGAGGGTTGACCTGAAGTCATGCTTAACACGAATCCAAGCAAGCAGAGTCTAAAGTCTCTCTCTCTCTCTCTCTCTCTCTCTCTCTCTCTCTCTCTCTTTTCATCCTCTTCTAATCCTTTCATCATTTCCCCCCGGGGCATCTCGAGTGGAGAGGAGTGTGAAAGACGCAGCAATTAGAGCAGCACTTCTCATTATCCCTGTCTCTCTCTCTCTCTCTCTCTCTCTCTCTCTCACACACACACACACACACACACACACACACACACACACACACACACAGACCGCATTCACAAAACGGAGTGTCACCGATTCCACAAGAAGCACTGCAGAGAGGGAGGAATCTCACACACACACACACACACACACACACACACACACACACACACACACACACACGGTACCATTACAGCAATTTGCTTGGTTAAAGTACTGAGACATAAATACATTTATTTCTCTTGCGTGTTGTTAGTGCTATGTGTGGTTGACTCTTCAAGGCTCTGTGTGTATGTGTGTGTGTGTGTGTGTGTGTGTGTGTGTGTGTGTGTGTGTTTAAGAGGTGCCAGGTGGAGAGCCCAGTGTGATTCCGATGCTGTGCGTGTGTGAGGTATCCGAGTGAGTGGAGTGTGAGATGACTGCAGTGGTTTGTCTCTTTTAAACCCCCCGTCGGAGCTCCAGCACTCAGGATCCATTCACACACATTAAAGTGTAAGAGCAGAGACAGGAAAAGGCACAGAGTGCTCTAATCTGCTGCACTTACTGTGAACCTTAAGCCCACAATAGCTTGCTCACACACACACACACACACACACACACACACACACACACACACACACACACACACACACACACACAGAATAATGGCACTATATATAGTCGTAAACTCTGTCAAAGAAGTCTAATCTAGCCTAAAGTTCTGAAAGATTCTGTGAATTGATTCCAAAACACCCAAAACTACCACCACCACGTTTTGCACCATCTTAAACGATCTTACCTGACTGAATTCATTATATAAACTGATTTACTGCTGTGTTAATAGTCTGTGAGTGTAGTGTCAAAGTTTCTCAACCTTTTCAAAAGTTATTTTTCTTGTGCTTCATGCTTCTTGGAGATATCAGGAATCTGTGGCCATTGCTAATCAAAGCAGAAATCAAGAAAGGAGCTAATTGTAGTTTAATAATACTGTGACCTGTAGGTAAGAAAAATTCCCTGCTAATTGTAGTTTAATAATACTGTGACCTATAGGTAAGATCTAGCTTATCATTAAGATGTATGGCTTTTTTACTGTCTTCATCCTCACCTCATCAATAAGGACATTCTTCTACAAATGAGGCCCACATTCTGTCAAATAGATATTCAATATTATTTTTTTTTTAAATAAGCATTACAGGATCCAATAAACACATATAATGTTTGCTTTGAGGTAAGTGACAGAGATGGATGCAGCTGCAGGCTGATGTTCATTGAAACACTTAGGCAGACAATCCAAAGCATAATCCATGATAAACAAATGGTCAAAGCTAGGCAAATCCAAGAGACAAAAGTAACACTATGTTATATGCAGTGACGGTGATTGGAAACAGGTGACTGCAGTTAGAAATCTGGGGATACAGAGCATGTTGTACTGCAGCGGAGGATTCTGGGAAGTGGAGTTTGTGGCCACAGTTGGCTATGGCATGACAGTTATAAGCTCTGTCCAACAAGTTTTAAGTTTCATTAAAGAGAGTTTATTCCACAAAATTGCCTTCTAATCCAGATACAGATGGCAAGACAGAATAACTTGTTTCATTGGTACAGGTTATTATGAACTCCTTGTATTTACATCTGCAAGGTCTTAAATTGCTTCACTTGATTGAATTAGCTGTATGTCAATAGAAAGAATAGTGTCAAAGTTTCTCAATCTTTTTAAAAGGCCTTTTTCTGGTGGATTTAAGAGACAGCATCAACATTTTTAATGATTCCAATTCATTTTTTTTAAATGATCCAAGTAAAATCCAGAGTCCGAAATCAATTCCTATTCACATTCTTTGCATCCAACATAGAGTACAAGAGTACAAGATGCTGATCTATCAAGTGCCCTTACAAATAATATACAAAGACATTTGAAATTCAGCCCTAGAAAAGTCTCAGCTGTGCTTAGGAGCATGGGCAGCCGTTTAGTGAAAATATTTTCATTAAAGTGGTCACACTAGTGCTCACATCTGAGCAACTGATTGATTACGTCCCACAGTCCACTTGGACAACATCCTAGCACAGCAAGCTTCAACCAGATCCAGGTGGTCATTTTCAAGTTACACCCTGGCAGGTGCCAGCTGTTCTAGCATCAACCACTTTTTTGCAGAAAGAATTGAAGAAATAACCAGAACTGAGATGCACATGTTCCTGAGCCTGGAGTCCTACTATAGGCAGTTGGACAAGATCTTCAAAAGCATCATTGATCCTTGGTCATACCAAATGTCCTAAGAAGAACCATGCCCCTGCTGTCAAATTAGGAGCAGAGAATGATTTAAGAGAATGATTTAAGAGAAGGTATTCCATTGGGGCAGTTCAGAGCCCCTACAGTCAATTTGCCTGCAGGACTGCAGGAAAGTGATGGAGGCTCATTGGAGAGCCAGGTTCCTCTACTAGAGGAGCCGAGAAGGAACCATCCATCTGCAGATTGTAAGTTTGGCAGCTTGTGTCGTCAAAAATGATCTCGGCATTTAAAGATCACTGAAGATTCACTCAGTTACAACATGCAGATGAACCAGGTCATTAAGTGACCTGGCACAGCAAGTCTTCAAACAGATGCAGGTGGTCAACCTTAAGTTACACTCTGGAAGGTCCCAGTTCTTCCGCAGTAATAAAAAAAACAAGACATGTATAACCAGATCTGTCTGCTTATAACCAGATTTGCATAGCTTCCTGAGGCTTTAGTCCTACTATTAGCAGTTTGAAAAGGTCTTCACCAACATTACTGAACACCAGCTACTGATCCTTGCTTATGCCAAATTTCCTATGAGAACCCATGCCCCTGGTGCCACATTCTTAAGAATTTAAGAGAAGGATAGCCACAACTGTAATGTTATCCTCAGTGGGACAAGGTTCTTCTACCGGAGGAAGAAGCGAGGGGATGTGGCAGCTTGTGGAGTCAGGTATTCTCTGGACATTTAGAGATCATCAAGTCAGATCTAACAGAAGGGTTTGACTCACATGAAGCTAGGGCATCTACCACACTATGAACGAAGAAGGATGGAATAGTCCAAAGCATCCCAAGAGTCACTCAGTTCCTGAACCCAGATGAACCAGAAGGAGAGATGTTGTAGCAGGAGGGAGGTTGAGTCATGGAGATCGAGTGGGAAATGAATGATTGTCTACACATGTATGTGGTTTTTGGCAGCCAATTTATGTGCTCTTTCCTTTTCAGTAGGTGGTCAGATGCCAGTGAGAGACTGAGCACTGTGGAGTACGCTCTTGAAAAGTAAACATACTACAGAATCCAACCAGCTAGGCTCTCTCCATCCTCTGCCTCCCATGTTCTCATTCCCAGCCAGTTTATTAGGATTATTAACAGAAACCATTTCCTTAAGTGACCCAGGGTATATGAAGTGTCCAATGAAAAAAAAAAAAACAATTGTAAACATCCGGCTGGATGTTTAGCAAGATGGTGGTCACTCTATTTCTCCAACCAACAACACCAGAAGCTGCTTCACCCAAACAGGAGCTAGACAAACCATTACCACTTTGGATTCCCCCAAAAGATTACATCAAGGATTTTGGTACTCCTTATTTCCAAGGGTTTCCTAATCCTCAAAATAGCTTTACTATTAGTATTACAGGTTTACTGTAAGGCTATGGCATTAGAAAAACCAATGGGATCTGTAATAAATATACACGCACATACACAGCTGAAAATGCCCTTCCTGGGCAACCAGGCTTAAGTGTTTGGGGCTAACATTCATAAAGAGTGTAAGAAAGGTGAACGATTGCATGGGGATTGGTGTTAAACAGAGCGATTATATTCAGCCGTGTAGATGTGGTCCAGAGCTCCATGCACAGCTATAAAAGTCCGGTAGATATCCACAGTGTTATTGTGTTTAATGCCATGAGGAATGAGTAGTAAATGAGAGTGTGGGTTATATTAGAGTAAAGGAAGTACTTTGGGATTTGGTTTGGTTTAAAATGTGTGTAGAAATGGTGCAGAATATGAGAATATTGTTTTCTCTGTAGCTAGATTATTAGTATCCACTAGGATAACGTTTTCCTTTCTGATGATATTTGAGAATATTAGGGCATTTTAAGAGCAATTCAATCACAGCTTGGAAATTACAAAAAAAAAAAAAAACAACAACAAAAAACAAAAAAGGCCCTGATGTCCTAATTTCTGAGTGTGCAAAGTAGAAGAAAGAGCAAACTGTTTAAATTAGGATTTTCTCTGGACATATTTATTTGGCTACTCAATCACCATGCTCAAAGTGACTTTCATGTTTACCAGAATGCATTGCGCATGCAGAATTATTGCATAGTTGATTTGCATTGACTCCACCCACTATCTGCACTTTTACATAGTGTCCGTCCCACGTGAATTAATGCTGCGTTCGTGGTGCCTTGTAAATGGTAATTTGCAAGTTTTATTAACATCATTTCCCACCTTGAGATGTTCGAAGTGGAAAAAAAAAATGTGGACGCCTCCATGAAAGCGTGTCTTTTGTTTGCTATGCTGTTTAGAGTTACAGGCCTGAGTGGCTGTTGGTTCTCTTCTACTGTAGTGAACGTCAAACATACAGGAGCAGCTTAGCTGCAACAGTGAGTAGCATTAGCAACAAGCTATCCAGCTAATGTTAGTGATAACTCTAATGTTGATGATTAGCTTCTCAAAACAGTGATTATTATGGTCAGTGTTGTAGATTCAACCAAGTACTCTGTCTGTATATGAACTGATTTAAAGCCAATACTGCTATAAACTCATTTTTGACTAGTTTTTTTACTGGTTGTAGGTGGGAATTACAAGTTACAGCTTCGCCTCGAACACAGCATTAGTCCAAAAGGGAGAAAACATGCTGTTTTGTTCATGTGAAAGACACGATCCTCTGTAGAGCCTGTTAGAAAATCAGAGTCTGAGTGATGAATAGACATAGACGTCTCACAGAGCTGTAGGTGAAGGGGTCAGAGAGCTCTATTACCTGCTGAGAAAAAGCTACACTCACACAATTAACTCCATGTCTCTCTCTCTCTCTCTCTCTCTCTCTCTCACTCTCTCGCAATACTTATCTCTCTTGATCTCATGATTACTTCCATTTTTCCCCTCTTCCCCCTTTCTATCCATCTCCTCCCATCCATTGGAGAGGCTGAATTAAATAGAAGAGGAACTTGAGAGAGGAAGGAAGTTTCTCTCTCTTTCTCTCTCTCTCTCTCTCTCTCTCTCTCTCTGTATCACTCTCTCTCTCTCTCACACACACTTTCTCTCCATCTCTCATTCTGTCATTTCAGCTTTATGTCCACTCAGCAAAGTGGCTGAAGTCGAGTAAAGAGACGACTGACACGGTGCAATGCCTTGACACGCAGCTATCGACCCACTCTACTCAGCCGTGTGTGTGTGTGTGTGTGTGTGTGTGTGTGTGAGAACATGAGGCACAGAGAGAAACAGAAAGAAAGACTGTAAAAAGTCTCAACACCTTTCATTTACGCTTGAAGAGCTTGTTGTTTTTATGAAGTAGAACAACCGTTATTTCATTAAGAGCCATTACTCCATTACTGAGGAGTGTTCATTCAACTAAACAGCATGGATGGAAGGAGTTGAGAGAGAGAAAGAAAGAAAGAAAGACACTGAGCACTGAACACCACAGTCAACACTGCTTTGCAGAGGTTGTGTAATGGGGTGTACAGTAATACAGTAATACAGTATCAGTGGAGGTATTTACAGTCTGGTCATGTGAAGGTTACGGTAAGTTCCATCCCTCAGATCAGATGACAGATAGACATGGTTAACACACGCTAATCCATATTTCCCTACATTACTCACACACACACACACACACACTAACACACACACAGTCTCTCACCGTCTCACATTAACACACTCTGATGTACAGACTGGGTGTACATCAGCACACGCCACACACACACACAAACACAGTCTCTCACTGTCTCACATTAACACACCCTGATGTACAGACTGGGTGTACATCAGCACACGCCAGACACACACCCACACACACCCACACACACACACACCCACACACACACACACACATATAGTCTCTCACTGTCTCACATTAACACACACTGATGTACAGACTGGGTGTACATCAGCACACGCCACACACACAGAGGCTGTACATCAGTGTGTGTTAATGTGAGACAGTGAGAGACTATATGTG
>CM074944.1:1590289-1597820 GCA_037576815.1 Pangasius larnaudii | reverse complement strand
CAGACAGACAGACAGACAGACAGACAGATAGATAGATAGATAGATAGATAGATAGATAGATAGATAGATAGATAGATTAAATGTAAGAAAGAAAGAAAGAAAATGGATACTGAGACCGAAAGAAAAACAAAAAGATATAATGAAATTATGACAGAATCAGAAACAGAAAGAAAGAAAGAAAGAAAGAAAGAGAAAATGGATACTGAGACAGAGAGAGAAAGGAAAAAAGAAAAGATATAATGAAACTATGACAAGATCAGAAAGAAAGAAAGAAAGAAAGAAAGAAAGAAAGACAGTCAGTCTTCGCAAGAATGAACAAAACAAGACTGGCTAAATAAGTAAATGTAGCAATGTTTATAAATATAGATTAAGTTGTAAAGATGGCGGTCGAACTGTAGACTACCACAAAACACCACTAATGAATATCACAACCGTAGAATAACTGCTTCTTTTATTCGTTTTCCGCACACCCACAAACCCACAGTATCCTCCTCTCAACACTTCTGCCTCATCCATTTCTGCGCCACAGAAATCAATACTGTTATTTGAATGAAAGCCACAGATGCTGAATAATGTAAACGGATTAGCACAGACGCTACAAGATCATGATGCGAATTAACAGAAGTAGTTTTCAATGATGCTCAGAAACACTAGTGCGGGTCAGGCTACAAAGCATGAGGGCCTCTCTGTGAAAATACATGTAACTTACGCACTGGATCTCCAGACAGCACGGGACCTGGCTATCCCGTTAGCTAAAACAGGACGCCTCTGAGATCAGCTGTCATTATCTCGCAGGCAAATTCCACCCAAAGACTGCCCTTTCGCTGGATTACAATAACAATATGTAAAACATTTCACGTACATTTTAGTAGGTCACAAGGGATATTGAAAGATGTCCGACGAAGCCAGTTTAACCTAGTCGCAAAGCTTTCAAACCCATATTGTACCATTTCTACCTGCAGTGAACAGCAACTCCGAAGCCATTATGACTCATTAGACATGTGAATGTGGCCGAAGCTTTTTTTCCCCCCTTTCTAATCCATAGCGCTATTAAATGTCATGACTGTCCAGGTTAACGGTTTAATTCTAAATGACATTAGCCCAATCATATTTTACAGCTTCGTGGCTCTGTAGAATAATGTCAGACATTTATCAGTATGAGCTTCTGTTTAGAGCTCCATTTGCAGCACAATCTAAATCAGAGTCTCCTCTGACATATTTACCCTCTGAGAGACACTGATGAAGCAGTAAAAGCACATTACTGCATTAGTGCTTATAGGGAAGGGAATCAGTGGAGCAGTGGTATTGCTGAAACTTGAGAGATATATATATATACTGTATATATATGTGTGTGTGTGTGTGTGTGTGTGTGTGTGTGTTTGAGAGAGCAAAAGATGAATGAGACGATAGACCAGAATTTTAGCTTTCCTGATATCTACAGTTAGATGTGTTAAAAAAAACTGAGAACATGGCACCTTTGTTTTAAGACCACACATTTCTTTTGGTGAGCAAAAGTAATGGAACAGCTTATCTTAAAGTAAATTAAACTCAGTAAGATTTAATATTTGCTTGCAATAACTGCATCAAGCTGGCGTACCCAGTGACATCACCAAACTGTTGCGCTCTTCTTTTGTGATGCTTTTCTAGGCTTGTAGCGCAGCTTCT
This sequence comes from Pangasius larnaudii, assembly GCA_037576815.1. Taxonomy (NCBI): domain Eukaryota; kingdom Metazoa; phylum Chordata; class Actinopteri; order Siluriformes; family Pangasiidae; genus Pangasius; species Pangasius larnaudii. The sequence continues at coordinate 1,596,155 of CM074944.1, read as the reverse complement.
TTCAGTTTTGGGGCTTTCTCTTTTCAGTCTCCTCTTCAGGAGGTGAAATGCTGCCCCTTTGGGTTAAGGTCTTGTGATTGACTTGACTTTTTCCTTTGATGAAGTGCTTTGTTGTATTAGCAGTGCTTTTTGGGTCGTTGTCTTGCTGCATGATGAAGTTCCTTCCAATTAGTTTGGATGCATTCGTCTGTAAATTGGTGGACAGAACGTTTCTGTAGACTTCTGAATTCATTCTGCTGCTACCATCATGAGTTCCAACATCAATAAAGGTTAGTGAGCCCGTTCCAGAAGCAGCCATGCAAGCCTAAGCCATGACGCTACCTCCACCATGCATGACTGATGAGCTCATATGTTTTGGATCATGAGCAGATCCTTTCTTTCTCCACACTTTGGCCTTTCCATCACTTTGGTAGGGGTTAATCTTGATTCCAGGACTTTTGTGGCTCATCTCTGTATTTCTTTTTGAATTCCATTCTTGCTTTCAGATTCTTACGGTTGGGTGGTTTACATCTTGTGGTATGGCCTCTATATTTCTGCATTTCTGTTGTATTGATTATGCCCAGTGCTTGTGCAATGGCTGTGATCAATTTTTCCCTCTTTTCTCAGCTGCAAAATGGCTCCCATAGACAACTATCGGGTCTTCAATTTGGTTTATCCTTTTTAACAACCAATGCAGAACCCCAGGGCTCAAACTGAGAGTAAACATTCAGACCTATTAAATGTTTAAACAATCAATCTAACAGGGCACACCCGAGCAACAAGAAACACCTCTCAGTCATATGTTCCAATATTTATTTATTTTTTTTTAGAAATCTACAGTAGATGTAAATATCAAGAAATGAAATCTGAAATTCTGATCTATCGTCTCATATTCATCTTTTGATCTTAAACCCAAATGTCTTCAGTGTATAGCAAAAACAACAGAATTAGCCTTGCCATTCCAATACAATCAGAGGAGACTGTATACATACATATATGAAGATGATGAGCTAAAAAAAAAGCTGTAGGAAAAGCTACAACCTCTAACATCCCTGCCACTTACCTTGACCTAAACTGTCACATATTTACCTATGATAGCTAATCAATAAAAGCATCTGAACTATGACTTTAAGTGTTAGCATTCCCCAACAGAAACTGGAGCATTTCTACTTTAAATTCCAGACAAAAAATCCTAGCCCTGATTTAGTACCAGTAGTCTGTAGGGATTAGTCCCCACTGTTTAATTCAAAGATGAGATCTTAAGCATGGTGCTTAGCACAAACCAGCACCAGTAATTCTGTAGCACATACTCAAATGGCCAATCAAGCCAAGAACAATCAAACCAGACAGAACACCACCCTTAATAAAGCAATCAGAAGCTGAACAGTCCTGTAAGGACCAGTATAAAGCTTTAGTTTTGGTTAAGACAAACATCTAAACATCTCCACAAGTTCCAAAAAGCCTAGAAATTTCCAAAGAAACCCATCAAAATCAGCCAAAACAGGTAAACAGCACCACCAATCCCAGAACAATCTAAGTCCTAGAACAGCTCACCCAAAGCCAAACATCTGATCTGGTCAGACCAGCCAAAGAACAGGTAAGAAGAGATAACGTAGAAAAGAGATAACTGGACATAAAGCCTGAACATACCCAAAAAAGCCTCCTTAGACCCAAATAAGACAAAGCAGAACCAGAACAGCCAAACCCAGACTTCCCCACAAGTCCTACAATAGCTCAACCAAAGCCACAAGTCTCATCTGATCAAACTGGACATCCAAATCAGACTCTGTATAGCTTGAAACACCTTTCAGAGAATAACAACAAAAAAAAAAAAAATAGCCCCCCAAAAATTTGCAGCCAGATCAGCCCAAGCAGACTCAGTACATGAAGGCTTTAACACTGATTCTGTGTCTTTGAGCTCTTCTGTGATGTTTGGCCATGATGCAGAATTTCTGGAGAGTAGGATGTGGGAAACAGATGAGTGCACTTGGACCCAGGTCAGGCCTCTCCGCCAGAGGACAGTCATAATACGAACAACAGAGAATGGACAGATCCCATCCTACAATCTATCTGGTGCATGCAGGTTGCATGTTGTGATTTTTTGGCAAGACAAGACGAGAAAACTGAAAAGAGTGAGCAAAAAGGGAGAATTTAGTGACTATGTGACCTTTGACCCCAATTATTTCTCTCTCCCAGCACTCCCTCATTCCCTCTCTCTCTTTTTCTGCTGCCCTCTCGCTCTCTCATTATTCAGTGGGTTTGTGTGGCCTGGTCAGTGCTACAGGAGCCGTAGCTGTGTGATAGGAGGAAAAGTTCATCCTGTCTTCCTCCTGTTCTTCAGTTGGATGAAGAGTGACAGAGAGAGGATGTGTGTGTGTGTGTGAGAGAGACAGAGCGGAGGAGGAAGAGAAGAATGGTGCAGCTCGGTGTGGAGGAGAGACGACCGCAGAGAGATCAATGCAAACCCCATCACACACGGCCCGAACACACACACACACACACACACACACACACACACACACACACACTGATCAGTACTGCATTTCACAATCTAACTCGAACCCTGAAGGATTTACACACACCATCATTACACAGCCGCTCCATCCTGGTTGTCTATAATGTAGTCATACGTTCAACCAGAGAACGTCTAACCTTCTCACGAAAGACAGGGGTGGGGTTAGCGTTCATACCTTTTCTTACAATTTCATTAATGCAAAATGTAACAAAAAATCCAACGGCATAACTCACGTTAAATCAAATCGATCACTTACGGTGGCATTAGGTTTGAAAGAGAGACAGTGAGGATCACAGACAGAGGCAGATTAAAACAGAGCTCAACATTGAGAAGGACTGAGAAAGAGAGAAGACAAGAGCCTTTATATTCATACGCTCGTTGCAGTACTTTCTTTAGTAACAGCTGATTCACAGGGGCTTGTATGGCTAATGCGCCACATAAACACATTGAACAACAGATGTAAGCGTCGATTTGGTAAGTTTTCTGTAAGGAGATGTTTATTTAACGTTGATGGAAGGAGTCTCCAGTGTCAGCGCTTTGTAACTGTCAGAGCTAAAGCTGTACCTTTAAGCTTTCCAACACTTAATGGTTTATATGTTCTTATTATTTTTCATACTGGACAATGATTTGGTGATATTGTAGCAAACACACTGGACCTCATTTATAAATCTTTGAGTAAACTCGTGTGTAGAAGTTTGCGTAAACCAAACCGAACAAACATCTTACACTGGATTTACAAAAGTTTCATTTATGGCTTTGTTTTGGCTCACTTTCTTTTATTTTTTACAAGCTTTAATAAAAGCCATCGATGGGTTGTGAAGTAATTTTCTGATTTTCTTCTTAATAAAGAAGAAGCCGGTGCAAACTCGGAGAAGAGGAATAGTTTGACTGAAGCTTCATGTACATACACAGGTGTTGTCCCTTCAACATTCGGTCCTCGACTGCCTACATACTCGAAAAGCCCTTTCTCTGAACATCTTACTTGTTGATCTTACTTTAACTCAAGGTCAGCACACAGATAAGACTGTCGCCTAGACCCTGGCGAACACATTCCTGTTCACAATAGATGGATTGTATGGAGGTTTTCATTAACACATGAATCTTGAGAACTGTTTACCGTGCTCCGGCAAGTCTGAAAATGACATACCATACCACGCTGATATTATGAAAAGTAAGAAGAGCTATAATGAAAAAAAAAAAACCATAACTAGTTTTCAGCCAGTAACATAAAAAACTGGATTTCACTAAATGTTCTCCATTGTGCTCTTAGTCCCTGACCTAGTGAACCAGCACGAGGATGTGGTTTTGATAGAGACTCCAAAGCACTTCTATAAGCCACTCTTTACAAAGGCGTCTGCTGAACGCTGTAAATGTAATAAAAAAACAAGCAATTTATAACAGATGTAAAAGTAGTCATCCATGGAAATGATATGATTTGAATTTCGAAGGTGTCGAGGTTTACGTTCGTTAGTCTTCTTACGTGTAAATTTGCACACACTCACGAGCACATGTAGGATCCTGAGGTTTTTCCAAATGTACGGGATTTTCATGAATACCAAATTTCTTGTGTAAACGAATAAATCTGTTCATATCGAGCTTGATAAATGATACCCAATGATGGTAATAAAATTATGCTGAAATTAAAGTGAGACAGAGAGAGAGAGAGAGAGAGAGAGAGAGAGAGAATCTGAAAAGATGTGCCTTTAACACAGGAATATATTATTGTCTTTATGAAAGAGCTTTCTCTCTCTCTCTCTCTCTCTCTCTCTCTGTTTTCAGTTTCAGTTTTCATGTGCTTTATTGGCATGACAAGTAATTGTACATTTGTATTGCCAAAGCAAGTATAAAGGAAGGGTAGAAATAAAACAGGAGAAATAAAATAAAAAGACAAAACAAAATAAAATATTAGATTAATAAAATATTAGATTAAAATAAATTTAAAAAAAAAATAGTGCCAATGACGTACATAGATTAAGGACAATATAAAGGCATTATATACGGAATAACTGAAAAAGGGTGGACAAAATTACAGAATAAAAGTGTATTTACTAATAAAGGTAAGAAAAAATATAAAACAATAATAATAAAGAAGAGCGAGCAGATGAGTTAGAAGAGAGCCGAGACGTTTGTGCTGCTAGTATACAGCAGGAGGGGAAGTGTTTCACTGTCTGACTGATGGTCAGATGTTTGGTTTTGGGGTAGAATTTCTCTCAGATGTCTGTGCATTTTGTGCGTTCTGTTAGGAAGTTGTGTTTTGGGTGCAGTGTAGGCGCAGCCTTTCTTCCTGTGGGAGCCGTGTTTCTGCCTGTTTGTAGCGCTCGCTCATGTCCACTGAGTCTGTACCTTGTCAAGGTGCTTCTCAGCGTTTTATCTGTCAGTGTGTTCAGATAGTCTGCATGGTCTTCTGTCTTTTTAGGGCCAAACAGCATTGTATTTTACTCTGCTGTTGTGTTTGGGTTTCCCAATAAGTGATTGTAGTGTTGTTTCATTGATACTGTAATTTGGTCTGATCTGATTTGTGTGACGTTGTTGTTCTGGTCTAAAGCGTCAGTGTGGTGGGGGTTAGTAGGTGTTGGTGATCCTTCAGGGCTAAAGCCTCGGACCAGCTGAGAGAGAGACTGGTTTCCCTGATGGACTCTTGCTATTGCAGGGCTTTGTGATGGTGTGATTGGGGGTCACCGAGTTTGAGATGCCCGTTTCTGTATTTTTATAATTAGTGGATATTTTCCTAATTCTGTCCTGCATGCGTTGTTTGTTGTGTGCCCATGTACTTGTAGGATATTTTTACAGAATTCTGCATGCAGGGTTTCAACTGGATGTTTTTCCCACTTGGCAAATTGTTGATTTGTTAGTGGCCCCCACACCTCACTGCCATAGAGGGCAATCGGCTCAATTACTGATTCTAATATTTTCAGCCCAATTCTAACAGGAATCTCTGACGGACTTTGTTGTTTGGTGGCGTGAAACGCCCTGTGGGTTCATCTCTCAGTTCACTCACTGCAGAGCTGAAGTTGCCTGTGGAACTGATTTTTAGTCCTAGATAGTCGTAGTGCGATGAGTGAGTTACGTGGTTTTTTCCTAATGTGAATGTGTGTTGTGTTCCCTGGGATCTGGATCTGGATCTTTTCTGAAAGGTTTTCTGAAATGACATTTACAGCCAGGGTCCAGATCTGAGAGGCATTTGATTTCTGAGTCCCACAAGCAGAGACCGGAGGGTGCTGACCGCTCCAGACTGGTCACCAGTTCCTTTATGTAAATGTTGAGTAAAGTTGGGCTTAGGCAGCAGCCCTGTCTCACTCCGTGTTCCTGGCAAAGATATTTTGTTTGTTTGTAGATAATTTTTATTCCACGTTTACTTTCAGTGTACATTGA
>CM074944.1:1568946-1581896 GCA_037576815.1 Pangasius larnaudii | reverse complement strand
ATGCCTTGCAAATGCTATAAGCCATTGTGTTGGAGCAGACTGCTACTAAAAGACGTGAACAGCATTAGTATAGCTAATGTGAGTTATTGCAGGGTTGTCAGTGGAGAAATTACTGTTGGAAATAATGGAATTATAATGGAATGCCTTGCAAATGCTACAAGTGCACAGCCAGTGTGTTGGAGCTGACTAACTGTGCACTGTCTTCAACTTGTGAAGTTTGGAAGTAAACTTTATAAAATTTACGCATGTGCGGAGACCCTTTTTCCCCCTCAAAACGTGTGTAACCTTAACATTTAACATGCACATTAATATTTTATGTTCGTTTTTTTTCTGACTGGTAAGTGTAACCCAGGACACTACTCCTTTTTTCCAGCAGAGGTCGCCATCTGTGGAATTCTAATGCAAGCTCTGCTAATTCATTTATGGTTCATTTCCTGAATCTACTATTTAAGCATGCGAAGAACATGCATTCTTTGCGAAGTCTTGCCAAGAACTGCGCTTGCGTAGGTTTTGAGTTGTATTATTCTCCTGATCGTTTATACATTTATGCTATGGCTGTTCTAACTCTCTTTCTTTTATTACAGTATATCTCTTATATTACAGTTTTTTGGAGGAAACTACTATTATGTTAACGTTTTAAATACATTGCAGAAATGTTATTTTTGTAACAATACAGCCTGCACTTCTAAAATCCTGTAAAAAACTTCCTGAACGTTCTGGTAATGTTCTCTACTAGAAGAGGGAATTAATGAAAAGCAGGTGTGACTGGGCTTTTATGGACTTGGAGCTCAAATCCTGAATGGACGCAGGAACATGTGTAGCATTATTTTTTCCTGTTCCAACAAACACATGCCCAATTTGACTGCATTAACAAATGAGCTGAGTGATTGAGCAGTAATGTTATGCTGGATAAAGAGTGCTGGTTCAGTTGGTACGGTTGCATTTCTCTCTCTAGGGCTGAGGGCATATTCAGACCTGTCATGCAAAAACGAGTGTGAAATCGTACAGCGGTGACCCATGCTAATGGCATGACCCCTTCATCCAGGCTGAAGAATTGTTCTCTGTAGGAAAGCAAGGGATGGAGTGAGAAAGATGCAGTCAGATGAAAAGCAATAGAAGTAAGATATGGTTTAAATCAGCGGTTTTCGGCGCCTCTAACACACCTGACTGGGTGATGAGCTGATGAGATGAGTGAGATGAATTATATTTTTATCACTGACTATGAGGGGGATTTGAAAGTGGTCACTCTTCAGTTAGCATACAGAAAAAGATGTCCCTATTTTCCATACATAATCGAAATGTGCTGGCTATTTTTCTTGCATAGAATTGCTTAATGGTCCTTATCCTTGCTTATAGTGGACCTCAAATAATGAAGTTTATTTTTGAAATGTAACTGTTATGTCTGAGTTAAAGACACTCAAATGTTTTTACTTTAATGGTGTTTTCTCATATTCAGTGTTTAGTCCATTTGAATGGAACCCTGGTGTGTTCTCCTCCGCAATGCCGTTGTTTAGGCAGGTGGGAACGCATTAATCACACTCGGGTCCGAGATTGTCTAAGCGAGGTGTCTTGGCCTGCTTCCAAGTGGACTCTAGTGAGAAAGTGATTCAGCTCTGAATGGATCCGACTGCAGAAAGTGAACTGTTTTTTTTTTCAGCTGCTATAATGTAAGTGTTGTTGGCTAAAATCAGGACATGCTTGGTTTCAAACCTGTGCAAACACATCAAGAGTGACACAGATGGATTAATGTAGGGAGCATGTGTGTTATGGAGCATAATGACCATTTCAGAAGAAATTAGAATAACATTCTCTGCATGTGTGTGTGTGTTTGTGTGTGTGTGTGTAGACTGCCAGCTTCTTTGCCTGTGTGTAGAGCCCACACATATGGCTTGCTCCACTGCCACCACCAACAACTTCTGCTGTCGTGTGACTCTCATATGTGTGTGTATGTGTGCATGTATGTGTGTTTTTTTGACAGTTTGAGTTTGCATCACACACATGTAGGGTTGTTGCCTGCCAATCTCACATCAGCTGCCAACATGCAGGAATTAGCCATCAGATGAGCCACCTGGATTATTGCTTGCTGTAACATAAACTCACACCTCAGCGCTGCTCGTTTCATGACTCAAACACACTCCAGTCTGACCACATCTTTACAGGACAATGGAGCTCTTTTGAGAAAGAATTATGCTAAACAATAAAGGAAATGGAGATTCAAATGGAACAGCATGAAAGATACTAATAGCATGTACAAGAGAATATGGTAGACAGTACATCAACTAACTCATTTCCACAAACAAGGGGTTAGAACAGGGTTAGTTCTAGTGTATGACAAAATGTAGTCAAAACTGATCTCCCGACCTAGATTACAAGTTCTATTCTATGCTAGTGTCTAGATATATTCAGACAAAGACCCCAAGATCTAGTCAGACTACAAGATCTAATAGTCAATATTCAGACTAAGACCCCAAGAACTAGTAATAGTTCAAGACCCAATATTCAGACTAAAACCGGTCATAACTGATTTCCCGATTAAGACCACAAGATCTAGTCACAACTGATCTCCAGGCTAAGACCTGATTGCCAGACTAAGACACACAATTGAGTCACAACTGATCTCCAGGCTAAGACCTGATTGCCAGACTAAGACCACACAATTGAGTCATAACTGATCTCCAGACTAAGACCAGAGGATGTAGTCATAACTGATCTTCAGACAAAGAAAACAAGATCTAGTTCATAACTGATCTCCAGACTAAGACAACAAGATCTAGTTCATAACTGATCTCCAGACTAAGACAACAAGATCTAGTCATAACTGATCTCCAGACTAAGTCAACAAGATCTAGTCATAATTGAGCTCCAGACTAAGACAACAAGATGTAGTCATAGCTGATCTCCAGACTAAGACAAAAAGATCTAGTCATAACTGATCTCCAGACTAAGACAACAAGATCTAGTCAAAGATTATCTAAGGTCAATCCACACAAAGCTGCAGGACCTGACAACATACCTGGTTGAGTACTCAGAGAATGCGCTAAACAGCAGATTGTTGTCCTCACAGACACCTTCAACACCTCTCTGAGGCAGGTGGTTGTGCCTAGCTGCTGCAAATGGACAGCCATCATACCTCTGCCAAAGAGGTCCAACGTAACATGCTTGAATGACTACCACTCTGTAGCATTCATCTCTGTCATCATGAAGTGGTTTGAGATGATAGTAATGAGACATATCAAGGCCTCAATTCCAATCTCACTTGACTTGTATTAGTTTGCATATCACTCAAACTGGTGCACCAATGCAATGCACCAATGTCCCACCTTGACAAGAAGGGCACATATGTCAGAATGTTGTTCAATGCCTTCAGCTCAGCGTTCAATACAATAATTCCCACAGAAATTGGTCACAAATCTGAACCTGCTGGGCTTCACTCCCTCCCTCTTCAATGCAACACCTCCAACACCATCACAATGAGCACTGGCACAGCCCAGGGCTATGTGCTCAGTCCCTTGCTGTTCACTCGGATCCTGCGAGGCCCTGCTCAAACCGCATCATCAAGTTTGCAGATGATACCACAGTAGTGGGACTCATCAGCAACAACAATGAGACAGCACACAGAGCTGAAGTGGAGCAGCTAGTGGACTGGTGTCTGCTCAGCAATCTGTGGCTTAATGTTGACAAGACAAACACACGTGCGTGCACACGCACAACACCCTCACTACGTTTTACAGAGGCGTCATCCAGAGTGTCCTCACCAGCTTCATCACTGTCTGGTACAGGAACTGCAGCAAATCAAACTGCAGTATCTTGCAGCGGATAGTGAAGACCACGGGGAACATCATGGTGAACTCTCTGATACTGGACACATACAACAAATGCTGCCTCCGGAATGCCAGCAGAAAAATGGCTGACCCCTCTCATTCCTTCCATAGCTCTTCAAACCTTTGTACCTTGTGGAACAGTTTCGCTCAACAGGCTGTCAGGACCCTTAATAAACCGCCTGCTACCCACCTCCATCAGAATGGAACGGACACAACCCCAATCATGCATTAGCTGCTTTAACCAATAAGCACCCGGTCTCCTTGTCTTGCTCCTTCATAGTACTATACCAGACTCACAGACATATACTTAGGAATGTCACTGTGCACTGTATTTCTGTTACACTTACAGCAAGAGGGTCACTTTATTACTACAATTCAGGACTTCTGAATGCTGCTAGTGGTGGTAATGCTTTACTCATCACACACCACCCACTATGTTGACTGTTACATCAGTCATTTTGTGCCGTGTTTTCTATTAAATGTCTTGTGCTGTATGTATTGTCTTGTCCATTGTGCACTGCCACTTTGTCTTCCTCGGATTTTGCACTACATGCTGTCGAATGTGTTCACTGCTGTATGAGACTTCTGTAATGTTGCACCAAGGCCTTGGAGAACACTATTTCCTTCTACTGCGTACTGATAAATGGCTGGAATGACAATAAAACACTCTAATCTAATAGGTTATCTAAGGTATCTAGTTATAATATCTCAAAACGAAGATTACAAGATCTAGTCATAACTGGTCTCCAGATTGAGACCGCAGTGTTGGAGACAGTAGTTGTCTTTAAAAGAGAATTTCTCCAGGACAGGAAAGGCATCAGTGCATTTTAATGCCTGGGCTGTAGGTAATTTATATGCAGTGTGTAGAGAAGCAAGCGCAAAAAAAAAAAAAACGTGACACACACACACACACACACACACACACACACACACACACACACACACCCTCTGGAGCTGTTATTGTTGAACTATAATGAGAGAATAAAGAGGTCTACCCCTGCAGACAGACAGTCAGAGAGAGAGGAGCGATGGAGCACGCTCACTGCACACTGACAGTGATAAATCTGAGTAATCGTGGCATAGCGGAGATCTGTCTAATGCTCGCCTGCTCTCTGCAGGAAGAAACTCTCTCTCTCGTTCTCTCTCTCTCTCTCTCTCTCTCTCTCTCTCTCCCTCTCTTCCTGGTGACTCATGTGAAAATGGGGAGTCTCTTGTCATCAGTGTTTCTCTCTGCAGTCAGCAGCATCTGAGAATCACACTGTGTTTCATTCCTCTCTCTCTCTTTATATATATTTCTCTCCGTGTCTTTCTCAATTTCCCTTCTTCTTGCTCTCTATCTCTCTCTCTCTCTCTTTTTATCTCTCTCTCTCTCGCTCTCTCTTTCTACACATACTTCTTTTTTTTTCTCTTTTCTCTCCCTTTAAAAGATAGATAAACACATCTTGTTCATTTTTCGGTCACTCTCCCCACACGTTTTTTTTTTTTACCCCTTTTTCTCTTACTTTTTTCCCCTCTCTGTCTTTCTTTTATTTCTTCTTTTCTTTAAATCTTTTTTTCCAAACATCTCTCTACATCCATCTTCTGCTCATTTACTCTATAACCCTCTTTCTCTCCCCATCATCCCACACCTCTTTCTTTCTTCCTACATCTCTCATTCGTTTTATCTCGGAACTTCAGCCCACGTTACTCTTTTTTTCTTTCTTCATCTCTCATCCTTTCTTTCTTCTCTTCTTCACACTCTCTCATACGTCAGCTGTGTGCCGCTCACTTTTCCTTCTTCATCTATTTCCCCATCACTTTTTTTCTCTCTCTTTCCAACGTTTCTCTCTCTTTCTCTTATCAACACAGCCTTTTTCTCTCCATCCCTTTTCCTACAGGTTCCTTTTTCTCCTCCTTCACACTCATCCATACATCCTTCTTTCTGTCACGCACATGATCCGCATGTACCTCTACTACTTTTGTTATCTTTAGTTGTTGATACACTCTTCTCTTTTTTCCGTCTCTTACATTTACATCATTCTGTCCATTGCTCTGTCGTTACATCTGTTCTATTTCATTCCCCTGTTATTATTTAGACTCTCATTCTATCCTTTTCTTACATTCCTACTCTTCATCTCTCTTTTACCCTCATCACTCTGGTTTTGCTCACCATTATAGGAAGGGAAGAACCCTTAACTATCCAACGAATGAGTGTACACAACTTTACCCATCTCTTCTCTTCCTTTCCAGATCTCTTCTTCTTCTTCTCTCTCTCTTACTCTCTCTCTCTCTCTCTCTCTCTCTCTCTGTGTGTGTGTGTGTGTGTGTGTGTGAGTGTATTAGCATGCAGCAGGCTGGGTGTGAAAGGTGCCCTCATACCTCGGTTCCATTTCAACATGCCGCAGAGTAATAGATCGTGGCCAGAGTCATCTTTTGCCTGCAGCACTCCGAATGACACACACACACACACACACACACGCACACACACACACACGCACGCGCACACACACACACACACACACACACACACACACAGATAGTGTATAATGAGATAATTTGTGCTCTACACTTCCCTCTCTCTGAGACTCTAAATTCAAGAATGTTCATCATCTATCTTTCTACAGTGAAATCTCAAAAATATTGGCACAAAAATTCTTGTACAGTTTTTTCATTTTTTTAATTATTATTTTTTTAATTAATAAATTTTTTTTAAATAAAGTATTGGCACCCCTACATTTCATTGACACCTTCTCTGGAGACTGCTTGTATTACAGGCACTACCTTTATGACCCCTTTACTGCAATATGGTTTTGTTTTCTCGGGACACGTTTGATTGACTGGCAACACACACACACACACGCACACACACACACACACACACACACACACACACACACACACACACAGTATGTTGTATTTTTTAGAAACCTAAACCTCCAGGTTAACAGCAGCCCACTTCATTAAGAGTCTCTGCTATTGAACTGCAACAGATTGACCTTTACACACACATAGACACACACACACACACACACACACACACACACACACACACACACACACACACACACACACACAAAACCTCTCACTTATTCCCTTTCACACACAAACTCAGACACACCAGTGCTGTGGATGCTCATGGTGGAGGAAATTCACATATTGTAGCTCTTAGAACTATAAAGTGAACAAGCAAGATTGTGTGTGGTGTGTGTGGGGGTGGTGTGTGTGGTGTGTGTGTGTGGGGGTGGCGGCAGAGACTTGCATGAGAGAATGACAAGGAAGTGATACAATTAGACATGCATCTAGAGATGCGTCTGTACTGATACTGGGATCGGATATCAGTCCAATCTCATGCTCATTTACTCATACTCGTAAAACATGCTCCGATACTGTACCAGTATCCAATACCATGGTGTGTTATGTGATGTAATCCTAGTGTACGGTGGCGCGCTAATGAATAGATGATATGAAATGACAGCTATCTGGACATATTTCATGATTAATGATCAAAGCAAAGCAGACTGCAAACTAGGCTCTGTGAAAATATCAAGAAGAGGAACGACAGCATCTTCCTACAATACAAGTGACCTGATAAAACATCTTAGACATAAAACTCAGCATGAGGAGTCCATTACTAGCAGCGTACTCTGGCTAGGTGAGGTAAAATGTCTACAGACGACGCTAGGTGAGTGAAAATAACAGCTGTATATGTGTGTTGTTCTTGACAGGCAGCCAGCGTAGCTCACTGACAACGAATGTACGTTACTTTCAGATGTACAGAAGCACTTTTTCGAAGAGTAACCCTACTCGGTCCAAGCTAATGTAGCTAGCGAACGTACTTCGTTTGAAATCAAATCACAACCATTATAAAGAACGAGTCTAATAGCCCAAGTCTTAAACACATAAACACACACGTGCACTTTTCATAGCCGCTGTTTAAACTTAAACAGAGCTAAATAAAAGTGTTCAGTGACTTCCCTGATTGAGTAAGCTCAAACATTGCTCATTTCATCATCAGTATCACCGAGTACATGTACGTGTACTGATACTTGGTCTAAAAAAAATGATATTGCTATCCCTAAAATGATCATTTTGTGCTGATTAAACATAGTGATGTCACTCAGTCCAGAGTGATTAGCTGTAGCAGGAGAGTTTTACTGCAAATCTTCTTTTTTTTACCGCGTTATAACTGTAAATTAAGTAAAACTAAAAGACAAACTAAGTCAGAGAGAGAGAGAGAGAGAGAGAGAGGGAGAGAGGGAGAGAGAGAACTTTATCATCTCTCCACTGGCTGTACAGTTTTACATTAGCTTCATCCTTCTCTACTTTGTTTTAAAGTCACAGTCTATAAATCAGCTGTGTTTTTCACACACACCTACGGCACTGCATTTAAAGCACGTTTTACAATGCGGCATGTCGGCTTGCTTATTAAACGAGTGAGTACGAGTGGATATTGGTTTTCTGACATGAGGAATGATGGCCCAATCTGCTCTCTCTCTCTCTCTCTCTCTCTCTCTCTCTCTGTGTGTGTGTGTGTGTGTGTGTGTGTAAATGAGATTTAAAAGCTGTGGTTATTCCTTTTAGTGTACGTTTGCTTTTCTGTTTAAATTGATAACAAGGTTTTAATCCTAACTTTCAGGCGCTCTTTTCAGTACGTGCATGACTTCTTCATTGCTTTGACACAAAACATCATGCAGTCATTTCTATACGAAATAAGAAAAGAGGTCTTTCTATTGCTGAAGGTTGTCCTAGACAACATCGAGGACAGATGGACAGAAAAGAAGAGATCTGCTGCCTCTCAGACGGCTGTATTCAGAGTCAGAGACTTAAGAGGCCAAAGGTTATGAAGGACAATTTTCTGTTCTCAGACTTGTGCCATTCAGCTGATTTCCATAAAGTTTTTCGTGTCTCGAGCCCTCAGGAAGCTTTGTTAGCATCCATACTTACCAAAAGGTCAAAGCTAGAGCCCTTACAATTCCTTATGGGAGAAACTATGTAGAAACTACTGGAGAGTTTGGATCGTTTTAAAATGCAATGATTGAAATTAATCAAGGCAACAGTCATATATAGATTATTCCTGATTAAAATTTGTTATAAATTCATTACTATTGAAAAAGGACAGACAAAGCATAACGGATATTTTTAAACGAATGTGTAAATAGGCTTATAATAATCCTTCTCTAAGTCATCATCAGTGGCAAATTAGCCGTGGGCCTATCCCGGATTCGGAACAGAGTTGGTCACATGTTAATCGGAGGCTACTAAAGCGAATTGTATCATATGGTACTGTAGCACGCTCAGTGGTGAAATGTAAACAAATGTACATTCAACTATTCGTAACTGATAACTGAATTCCTGTTTTGCCGAAACAGATTGACGTGCACTGTTGCTCTTTCTGCTGCCAGTAGCTTGCATGGAGACGCAGCTGAGACACACCCAGTGTGACTGGACTCAGGACATGACATGATGCTTACGTTACACATCTAGTGTGGGTGCAAGGTTCGTCTTGTTGGGTTCTGCCAGCCTAGCAGTATTTATAAAGGCTTTATAAGTGCCAATAAGTTCCAGTTGTTTAAGAAAGAGCTCATCTTCCAGTCTAAGTGATTCTGGGTTGTGTCACTATCAGTGTGTTTAATCTAACACGATTAACACCTCAGTTTTTGAGCCAGAGGTCTCTATATTGTCTATTAGACCAGCTGTTAATTCATACATTCAATTTGAGGAGTTTTATTAGTTTCTGATTAAAAAAAAAAAAGTCTTAGTGGAAATACTGTGTCAATATCACTGTGAAATTAAAACACTTAATATCAGCGTGAAGCCTCAAACAGAGGCTGATGAGATTTTGAGAGTGAGTTGTCTTCAGGAACCCATCTACCCCAATTTTAGAAAAGTGTTCAGGGGGAAAAATATCATTTCTGTCCAATCAGCTGCTAAGACATTTCCAGTGTCAGATTTGCTTCAGAGAAGGAAGAGTGTGAGAATAAACATTCTGATATTAGCAGATGTTTGTGTTTTATCACGCTCCACTAAAAGAAGCTGATCATATTGCCGCACATCAGAATGAGTGTTCTCAATTATTTGAACATCATCTAAAGTTAAATTACAAACCTTATGCACATTTCACCTTTTTCTTTATAAGTGACATTCAATATTTAAACAAGGTAAAAAAAATCCCATCTAATATTTGGCGTACAGAGATCATTTCAGACTTAAGATCAGAGTCAAAATGTGCTTCTGGGTCAAAGTGACTTGAAATAATAAAACAGATCACACACATTGTCAAAAATGTTTAAAAGTACCAAATTGAAACAACACCAAATTGAAATCCACATAAGTGGGATTTCAGAAGTGGAAAAGAGACGAAGAGTTTGTGAAAAGACTTGTTACTTGCACGGCATTAAGCTCATCACTGGAGATAAGAAATAAGCACTAGGTGTTGTGCTGTTATAGTAAAATAATCAGCGATGGGGTGGTGTGAAGAAACAGAGTCACTGTTACATGTGAAATAACAGCACAACCCCCAAGTGTTTTATTCCTCTTCTACCACAACCTTTTGCCAACAATTACAAAAGAATACTCTTTTATCCATTTATAGTTACATTAGATGTTGTGGAAAATCCATGAAACAAGTTACGTCCTGTTCTCACTTACATTATAGCAGCTATGAAGTCACTTAATATAAACCTGTGATTTGCAGCTGCACTACTGTTAGAATTAATCAACAACTCCGGAATCCACAATTCAACAGCGCTGTGGTATAAAGTCGAATCAATGAATCAAAGTGTGAGGTAATTAATGAAAGACTGGAAGAGTGAATTAATGACTCCTGTAATGAATGGGGGATGCTGCTTACTGCAGCACATCCATACACTCCGACGCGAACATATGGAAATACAAATCCTTAACCCCATTCAGACACACGCCGAACAGTGAGGCTCTACATGATCTTTCTGTCTGTACTTCAGTGAGATGAAGTGTTTACAGGCCCAAAACCTTTTCATTACCTCTGCACGAAGAACTGTCTTTTATTTCTGTCCAAACACTCAATACGGTCTGAAGGCTGCTGCACAAATATGGTGCTTGAAACTCAAGTTCTCAAAACCATTTATTCTGATGACAATTCATTTCTATTTTTCCATAAAAGTCCCTGGCACAAAATCATTTTGTGCTGATATTAAAAAAAAAAAAAAAAAACTTAATGTCCATACTGTAACCATAACAACACTCTTACTAATCTTAGCTAGTATCAGCTAACTAACTAGCCTAGCATACTCTCTAGATTAGATTTGATATTATCAGTAGTGCAGTAGTGCAATAAAGATGGGTGTGACTCTAGTGATGAGACTGCTTGCCTTTGGAGGCTGGAATCAAGAATTCCTTGTGTGACTTGACTGTATGCACGTCACATAGTGTACCAGTAAAAATCCCAAAAATACACACACTGTTCTTTTTATTTACACTGCAAAACTGGAATATTAGCAAGGACACATTTTCCATTCAATTGGTGTAAAACTCATATTAATTCACTAACAAGACTCTCACTTGGCCTCCAACTGGGGTAAATAATGGGAGGTTAAAAAAAGGGCTTGATATTGAACTTATTTAACTTCTGCCCACCTTGCAGCTCTTCTCTATAGGATGACATGTAAAACATGCCCTGCTAGTTGAGGTCATAATTCTTTCTGTAGTTACAACGTTTTAACATTTCACACATAAAATAGCTACTACCCTTAACAAATCTACCTTAACAAAACCACACAAATGCTCAACAGTAAGAAAAATACAACAACAAAGCCTCTTTTTGTTCAAACGTCAGTACGTGGCTGTGGTGTAAAAAAAAAGATAACACCTGACAAAGTGTCCTGATATTGGAAAGAAACTCCATTTCCCATCTTGGTTTTCTTCACTTTCTCCTTTGCCATTATGTGATGATTCAGGGCCATTATGCTGGCAGTTATCTTTCACTAAAATTGAAAGAAAAAAAAAAAAAAGTATACCTGAGATCGTATTAGGATGCTAAAAGTGACATACACTTTCCCACAAATTTATTCTTCTCCTAGACTCTGAAGCACGGCAAAGAGAAAGTGGAACACACACTCATACACTCAAGCGACATACGCTTTCCCACGAATTTATTCTTCTCCTAGAATCTGAAGCACGGCAAAGAGAAAGTGGAACACACACTCATACCTGTGCACACAAAGGAATGCCCTTTCATCACTGTCCCTCTCGGCACCAATCTGTGATCCTTATCAGGACCGCGGAGAGAGACATTCAGGTCCTGGCTTCGATAACGTCACTGTCAGCATGTTAATGCATCGCCTAATGCTGCTAGCTGTGCGAGAAATGGCACTGACATGAAGTGATAAATAGCAAGAAAGAGAATAAGGAGAGGGAAGGAAGGGGCCTACTGCAGGTCAATACTGCCACAGGTGAAATGGAGCCTGAAGAGGAAAATAAAAGCAACACAATATGAAGAGGAAGTCTGTGGAGCGAAGGAGCTGTGCCGAAAATAGGACGATTGTGTTAATGCTGGGAATACCGCTAAGCACAGGCAAGTATTTTTTTTTTTCCACTGTTTTTCTCACATCACCTTCTGGAGCTGTAACAGATGTCATGTACATTTGTGTTGGAGTTCTTCCTGCAGAAGCAGAGAACCAGGCCCACAGTTGTGGCGTACCAGCAAGCCAGAGAAAGTGCACAAGGTTGGCTAGAAATAGCCAGCCTCCCTGGGTCCAGTTCTCAGGAAATAAAGGTCATAGACTGGCATAGATTGATGCCTGTTAAAGAGCATTTTATCCGAGTAACATCTCATGTTAGGCCATTGCATTGTTCTGGAAATACAAGGCTTTGAAGTCAGGCTCCGGGGCTCCTCTAGTTCTGTGTAGAGCCTTGGTGGTGATCTCTCACTAAAAAGCACTTTACGTGTGTAAAATATGGCTGTTATGGCACTCCCAAGATACCGAGCTTCAAAGTTCTGTGGTTGTTTCTGGTTCTTTCCAAGGGATGTAGTTTAATTTAGCAAGACTGTGTTGGTCTGTGGTTGTTTCTGATGGATGTAGTTTAATTTAGCAAGACTGTGTTGGTCTGTGGTTGTTTCTGATGGATGTAGTTTAATTTAGTAACACTGTGTTGGTCTGTGGTTGTTTCTGA
>CM074944.1:1566238-1567242 GCA_037576815.1 Pangasius larnaudii | reverse complement strand
TGTTGGTCTGTGGTTGTTTCTGATGGATGTAGTTTAATTTAGTAACACTGTGTTGGTCTGTGGTTGTTTCTGATGGACAACCTCCAACTTCTAGTCATCCTCTGGGAGTGTGCTATATTTCTGGGCTGCTGATCTTAGCCATAATTCTCTCTAAATCTCCCACGAGGAAACTGGATGATCTACACTGGTGTTAATGGCGGAAATTGGTTCATACTGTTTCATATTTCAGCATTCCAGCACCGTTCAATATCTGTCTTCAGACTGACATATATGATCTCATATAACATACACACAAGTTATGGAAGTCATCAGCTATTTTTTTCTGAAAGCAAAGCACAAACACACTATCACTAGGCTAATTATGGCAAGCCACTAACATGAACCTGGTGTCAGTTCTCCAAGCCATTAACCATAAACACTACATATATATACTATATGTATATATATATATATATATATATATATATATATCCACCCTCTCTTTGTCTCCTTCACTCTTATTGGACTGAACAAACCGAGGGCTTTTAGATCCTCCGAGTGCTGTGAAAGGGCCTAATCTCGAGTAATTGGTGAAATAGTACTCATTACACACACCTCACTTTGATAAAAACATGTTACCCAGAGACCTTTGCTCAAAATCCTCTTCAGTACCAGGGCTTTTCAGATGATGAAACTCCAGATTTTCTCATATTCAACAATTAACATATTTTGGAATATTTAATACTCCTAAAACTCAACGCAGCCAGGTGGAAGAATATAATATTGTCTCCATATTCACTTATTTCGGTGCTTTCCAATAAACCCACAGTTTCATGTGGTTCCCATGCTAGCATGCAAGGAAGTATTAGCAGTTTGGGGGTAAACCTACAGTGAGGGGAAATAATTTAAAAAGAAACACTTTTGGTTGTGTTATATAATATACTTCCGGGTATATGTCCACTTCAAATTTGTACACGTAATATCTTTTGACATCATACTTATACACATGAACATAAGAGTACTTA
>CM074944.1:1513509-1529079 GCA_037576815.1 Pangasius larnaudii | reverse complement strand
GATCCAATGGTGGGGAAAATCTGGTGAAGATCAGGATCCAATGGTGGGGAAAATCTGGTGAAGATCAGGATCCAATGGTGGGGAAAATCTGGTGAAGATCAGGATCCAATGTTGGGGAAAATCTGGTGAAGATCAGGATCCAATGTTGGGGAAAATCTGGTGAAGATCAGGATCCAATGGTGGAGAAAATCCACACTTCTCTGTCCAATCGCGCTGACCAGACCTGGTTGGAATAAACTCGAACAATAATTCTGAACATTGACAGTCTCTCAGATACTCACAGAAATCTTCCCTCTGTTCTTCAGTTGTTGTTTTTTTTTCACTGTCTTCCAACAAATAACCTGCAACGGTTGCTACTAAGCAAAATACTCACGTACCATGGCACGAAACAAAAGTTACATCTCTGATATCCGTGTTTTATACCAAAACACAGTTAAATCAAAACGCAGCCATCCCATTTATCTTCTTAAGCCCCCCCTTTTCCCCCCACCCCCTCCAACCCCCATCCCCCATCTCCCTCCCCGAGGAGATTCTACCGTGCACTTTTACGTCAACCTCTTAATCAAATATACACGTAAGCAACCTAACTTGCTGGTCACAGCCACGTTCTTTCCCTGGTACATTTCTACCAAACTCCTTAAAGGGGCAAAGAGTTCTCTTAAAGGGGCATACTCTCTTTTTCCTTTTAACCAATGGGGTTACATATATATCTGTTTTTTTTTCCAGCTTCACTACTGTCAAGATCTTTTACTCAGTCAGAACCACGCATTCCGCAGTGTTGTGGTGTAATTACATTTATCATACCATAATTTAAAAATATGTTTTAAAAAAAGTATACTATAATTGATATGGATGTATTTAGACTCATGTCAGATGACTAAGATTAAACATCATACACATTTGAATGTGGACTTTTTTTTGCCTTGAATATGTAAATATTATCAAACAATGAAATTCGTTCTGACAGGCCTCTTTACACACATGCAATTTTATACATTCTCTTTTCCTTTCACACCCTCAATTTCTTGCTCTTCATCATCTTGAAAACATCCCACCATGCATTTTGTTCAGCTCGTCAAAACAAAGCCCTCTTAGCGCAGCAGGCTCCCGCTTCCAAACAATGCTTTTTCTTCTCACTATTTAAATCAGTGCAACATAATTAGAGATCTACAGGCAGCAGGGAACATAGAAGAAGAGACAATAATAATGTAAAATAATGTAAAAAAAAAAAAAACGTGATATGATTCTGTGTTAAGCTCTATTAGTGTTAATGTACTCATTGTCTATACAATCATCTGTTTTTTTTTTTACACTGCCAGTTGGTTTTAGCCTTTTGGTCTGAATATGTAGTTTTCAATATATTATTTATTAAATATTCAGTCGCAGAGTCTGTCTAAAGACAGAAGTGGCTAACAACCGAATCTCCAAACAGTGGTACTACCATTCCTCCAAAGAAAAACTGCCCCAAATAAAGCACAACATATTTTCCTTTGCATGGTGGTACAGCAGTTGTGTTGATACCTCATAGCTCCAGGGTCTGGGGTTCAATTCTGAGCTTGGATTGTTACTTGTATGGAGTTTGCATGTTCTCCCCGTGTATGCATAAGGTTCCTCCAGGTTCTCTGGTTTCGTCCCACATTCCAGAAACATGCCCATGCCAGCTCACACCCATTGTTCTTGGGATAGGCTCCAGATTCATCACGACTTTGACCAGGATCAAGTGCTTCCTGCTGCTGAAAGAATCATTTTTTCCCCATCAAAGCTAGTTACTGTTTAAACTCTTTAACCAAGCTGCCAAGTTGAAAGGCAATGTTGGCTCAGGGTTTTGAGCTGTGCATAGCTGATTGGACAATTGTGAGTTCACATCCCAGCACATTTAATGTTTTCCCTGCTCTAACAGACCCACTTTAATTCAGTAAGTAGCACAACAGAAAAGCATTCACCCTATCTAACCCTAACTAAGGCTCCAGTTTCACTTGTGAAATCTTACACGTCTTAAAATACAATTTTCAAGCTTTTGGCCAATGGTAACATAATTGTTTCTCTTTCCTTCAAAATCTTCCTTGAATTTGAACCCTAACCTATTCTTGGTGTTTTTAAATAGATAGGAGTGGCTAATGGAGAAAGAGAACAGGAATAACAACATGAGAAAATAAATACAGATAAATGTCAGTATTGCATTATTAACAAAATAAATATCATTGTTTTAATTGACTGTTCTTTCAAATCAATAATAAAGTAAAGTATTAAAGTAAAGAAAGTATATATATTCACTACAGAAACAAGTGAGCATCATATATATAGCAATATATACTTAGCCTGATCCCTTTTGATATTGTTTGCTGGAGTTCACTGTATTCCCACTATATTCATTTTTGTGTAGATATTGTTTACTTTTTGTAAATACACCTTCTTGTATATTCCAAGTCACCAGGTGTACAGTTAGGTTAGCATTTTGAGGTTTTGTCTGCCTGTATTGGCTAGGTAGGGAGTTAGGGAAGCAGACTACCTTTAGTTTTTGTCTTGTGTTTTTCTTTGTTTGGAAAGGTAAATTAGTTTGTGGTGGTGGTACAGTTAGCCTTGCAGGTTTGTTTGTTATGTTGGGCTTGCCTGGCTACATTTACCAATGACTTCTTCAAATAATATATTTGCTATAACTTGTATGGAAGTCACCCAGTGTGTGTTTTACACTCCCGAGAAACACACACACACACATTCTGTTAAGCTCCCGACCCTAGACTGGGGCTCAACACCAGCCACCCCCTGTGGAGTCTCTCCCTCTAGACACCGGGGGTGAAGTCATATCTCCTCATTATGCCTTCCTTTTTCTTGTCATACCACACTGCTGCATCTTTGAAGAGACTTGAATAAACTTTCACCATTAAGACTGGACGGAGTATGGCTGCCCATCCAGTTCTAGGTCATGCTGCAGTCTCAGCAGATCCCTCATAGCACTGCAGGCAGCTGTCCAATTCGTTTGTGCTGTATGTACAAAGCAAAATAACTTTAGGAGCCTTGGCAGGTTCATCTATGGGTGCACGCTGGCCCACCTGGTGCTTCAGCTAATTGTACCGCTACACTTCTCTCCTTCTCTCATCCTGTCTCTCCAGCCTCATGGTACGGAAGTTCCAGCTTCTTAACCACTCAGTATCTCTCTTTCTTATTCTCTCTTATTCCTTCCCATACTCAGGCTGAAATATAGCCAGATCTTTACCACAGATATCTATCTCTCTCTCCAGTTCTAAATAACATCTCCATCGCTTGTTCTCTCATACCTGCAAAAGCATGTCCTGTTGTCAGAAAATCCTGTAGGAGCATTCCAGACACTGGAATCTATCATGAACAAAAAGTCCCCATTTTACAGACTAATGTAGATTTGTTTGAAGATTACATAGTTGGAGGGAAGATTTTGGAGGAGAAGTCTTTAAAGTCCTTCATTTCTCTCAACAGGCTCATAAAAGCAGCTGGGATATTCTTTTAGAATCTCTCACATCATAGCTCTGTTGAATTCTGGATTGTGATTGGACAGAAGGTGCTGATTAGTTTTCTATAACAGCCGCTCTGACAGTAGTGCAGCTGCAAAGCACAGGTTTATATTAATGCCCTCGATCTAATACGCTACCGTTTCCATAGTAACAGCTCATGCGCAGGAACTTGTGTGGCAGGCATTTCAGATGAATGGATTGAGTACGTAATCATCAGTTTTCTGTAGAGAGACATTTATGGAAGGAGTCTCCAGTGTCAGTGCTCTGTACCAGTCTGAGGTAAAGCTGTAACTTTACGTTTTCGGACATCTTCAGGACAGAGGAGGTTACGCTTCAATGTAACATGACTCTGTAACATGGCAAGCTGTAGCTTTTTATTAACTTCATGAGAAACCTTCTCGTTTTACACACAGAGAAATCGGACCACGTGCTCCAGAAATGAACCAAATGTAAAGATTTTTAAATGTTTCCATAAAGATTTCCATGGAGCTGCATTCCAGGATAAGTTTGTGAGCTTAGCACACACACACACACATTCAGAGAGAAACACACAGAAAGAAGTCTAATCCACCAGCTCACAGCCAACAGATAGAGGTCACACACACACACACACACACACACACACACACACACACACACACACACACTGCTGACAGGGGGAAAATATGAGGAGTTTTGAAGCTGCATGGCTTCATATGAAGAAACAGATAAGGGTCGTTTTACAGAATGGCACAATTAACTCGACTGCCCTTGTCTCTTCTGAATCCCCTCACACACACACACACACACACACACACACACACACACACACACACACACACACTCACACAGTTGTGTGTCATATACACACTGGGTCTTTTATCACACAAATACACACACATTCTCTCTCTTTTGAAGGGGTTTGGGATGAGATAGTTTCCACTCACCTTGACAGGACCATAATGAACTTTTTCATTTAGTGCTGAGCTTCACTTTTGCACCAGGCGGCTTCGTGAAACAGGAACACACACACACACACACACACACACACACACACAATTCCCTAACTCCCCTCATATTTTTTCTCAAACCTTCTCTCTATCCTTCATATAGTGTATAGAGATATAACAGGAAGTGAATACATTACTCAGAATGAACAGATAATGTTTTATAAATGGATACAAATACAGATCCAAATATAAGACACAGTATTTTTTTTAAAGCTTTCCAGAAAAGTTCACATGACAAACTAAGTGGTGTTCACCAACGTGAGGGTGCAGTGCTGTGTGACGTATTTACAGCATTCATTCATTCATCCCTACCATCTGCATGGTCAGGGTCACAGTGGTTTGAACTGGGGTACTATCTAGTTTATATTTTGGGAAACAAAGCCAACGAAATGTGTTAGAAAATATCACAGGCAGGTAAAAACAAATTATGAACTGGAGTGATGTAGCTGAGGCTGAGGAACTGTCAGAGCCAGAATCCACACTCCATGCACACACACACACACACACACACACCATGCTGACAATATTTAATTAAAATAAATAAATAAATAAATAACACCCTTCCAGTTTAGGCCATTGGAGTTAAATTGGAGTACAGATATGAATATTTGCAGTGCTAAACAGATATAGATACAGATAGTGTCACTGTGGTACACCCCAACATACCATACATCATAAACCATAGTATGGTTGAATTCTCAATTCTGATTGGTCAGAAATTGTTGATTCATTTACTATAACAATGGCTGTTACATGAAAGTGTCAGCGGTAAGGTCAACCAAAGGTTTACATTAATACACAGGGACACATTTAAACATTCAATCTATCAATAACTAGTGTCCTACTGTCACTGCTGCTGTTACAGAACATTTATCAACACTACCTGACTAATCAGAATCCAGAATCCAGAATCCAACACCACTGTGGTGAAACGTGAGATAACATACAGCCACGGCAAGATTTAAAGACTCACTTCCACTGCTTCTTATCTGTGTTTTTGTGCTTCTCTAATGGAACAGGTTTCTTCCTGTTCTACGTCTTGTGAATAACAGCTAACTGCAGCACACACACACACACACACACACACACACACACACACACCATATGGACAGATCAGTGGTGATCTGGAAGAAAAAAGTGAAAAGCAGTTTATCTGTAAGAAAGGCAGCGTGATTACAGAGCACTCTGTCGTCGCCTTGTTCCTCAGGTGTGTGTGTAAGAAAAGATAAATTGCGGAAGAGACCTGATGAACCCTACGCCATTCCAATCCTGCGCTATTCAGTGCGTCCAGCGTGATTTCTCGATTCACAAATTTGTGTGTGTGTGTGTGTGTGTGTGTGTGTCTGTTGCTTTGTGTTTGAGTGGCTCACAATTACCCGGCGAGCCGATCCACACTAGCATTAGCATATTAAAAGGAAAGGCGCTGCTGCAGGAGGCCGGTAATGATGGAGCTGTGGAAATAACAGGCACGGAGATCAGTCGCGTAGCGAGAGGCCTATAAATACTCCCAACGCTTTACTGTGTAAATAATCACAATTAAAGGAAAAGTAAGAGCACAGAGCATGGATTTGTGGAAAGAAGCTAATTAAACCTGAGAGAAAAATAAAAATGAGAGAGAGAGTCTCAGAGGGATGCTCAAGATGAAATTAAGCACAAACTAATAAGAAGAAAAGAGAAAAATAAGTTCTTTTATGAGATTACTGAGCGGAATAAATGGAAGAAAGACACGGCCAAATCCCATTTATAAATTCAAAGACTTAGAACTCAGAAACACACCTACATTTACATAAAGAGCTCACAGACACACCCACATTTACATAAAGAGCTCACAGACACACCCACATTCACATAAAGAGCTCACAGACACACCCACATTTACATAAAGAGCTCACAGACACACCCACATTTACATAAAGAGCTCACAGACACACCTACATTTACATAAAGAGCTCACAGACACACCTACATTTACATAAAGAGCTCACAGACACACCCACATTCACATAAAGAACTCACAGACACACCCACATTTACATAAAGAGCTCACAGACACACCTACATTTACATAAAGAACTTAGACACACCCACATTTACATAAAGAACTCACAGACACACCCACATTTACATAAAGAACTCACAGACACACCTGTTTTTTCACAGACAAACCAAAGTTTTTTTTTTAAATGCTCGTCTGTTTTGCCTTCTATTTTTTTATTTACTTACTTTCAACTCACGCACCCGATTCGTCCAGTGCAGCAAGGTGCGTTTTCCTCTGGTTAGGTTTATTATTTTGACAAAATGCTTGGTGTGCAGTTCCATAATTCTGTCCTCCAAGTTTCCATGGATCCAACCGTCACGTCTAATGAGGAGTCTAAACCATCTCTCGTCTCGGAGCTAAAAATCACAATTGCGTTCTTGAGGTGTTGTTGGTAAAAGTGCCTCGCTAACACAACTCCAGATCTTTGCTAGCTAGTCATAAAGGCTAGTCAGATTTAGCTAGCTATTATTTAGCATACAGCAGTTTGGTTGGGTTCAGAATCAGAAAAAAAACAGCAAGTTCAGAATAAAAATGAACAGAGAATCAAATGTGACATGATTATGCACCAAAGTTCAAACTCAAGATTTCTCTTCCTTTAAAATGTTACAGAATGACACAGGGAGCTCTGAAGCATGAAGCAACTCTCTGCTGGTTAACACTAAATACTGTGGAGTGTGTGTGTGTGTGTGTGTGTGTGTGTGTTGAGGCTAATTAAAACTCGAGCGATTATTTCTGTCAGCTCCCCCGTCATTACGCCGCTCAGTAATCCTATGACCTGCAGTTTTCCAGCTACGTGTCCAAATTTATTAAACCTTGCGCATCGTGTCGCTGAAGCGCCGTCTGAAACAATGCACAAATTAACCGTGGTTGCTACGGCAACGAGTGTTTTTTTAGGGCTTTTTAGCTAATCTCCAAGCAAAGGGTTATTTTTACATGTGATATTATTCTGTTTTATGGTATATGAAGGATGGTCTGTGTGTGTGTGTGTGTGTGTGTGTGTGTGTGTGTGTGTGTGTGGGTTTAATATCACTCCTCTCATTTTATTTGTTTTTCTCTTCCACCGTTTGATATTTAAATATTTTTCATCACTTCCAATGTTAATTATTTGAATTTCTTTCTTTAGTATCAATGTTTAAACCCAACTAATGTCTAACTCTGAT
The DNA here is from genome assembly GCA_037576815.1 of Pangasius larnaudii. Classification (NCBI taxonomy): domain Eukaryota; kingdom Metazoa; phylum Chordata; class Actinopteri; order Siluriformes; family Pangasiidae; genus Pangasius; species Pangasius larnaudii. Next base: position 1,521,407 of record CM074944.1, on the reverse strand, counting down.
CATATAAAGCAATATTTTCGGGCCAAATTTATTCATTAACAAGTGCAAAAGGAAATTCCCTCATTACTTACACATTTAACTGTATAGAAATGGGTATAAATGAGTTGGGGGGCGGGGCTAGGAATGAAACGCTATCACAAACCTCGTGCTGTCTTGTGATTGGAGGTGGATGCCTGATACTGCATTTGAGAGCGGAATCGTGTGAGACAGTTCTGGGACGTGATTACACCAAATCATTTGGTCGATGACGGATTTTGACATTTCGGAATGACTAAAACAACATTTGAGATGCTGTGCAACGAGATCGGTCCGCTGGTTAGTCCAGGGCGCACATGATGCATGAAGCAACCTCAGACCTGGCTGAAGTGTGTGAGACAGCTAAACACAACTACACCACACACCATGTACCACAAGTATGCAGAGCTCTCGATGGAACCCATATCCCAGTTTTGCCTCCAGGCCTTACACACACCTTACAGGGCTGACGTGAACAGAAAGGGTTGGCCCGCGATCGTTTTACAGCCACTCGTTGATGATTGTGTCTATCCAAACATACCGCTCACTCTCCACCATTTAGACTTTTCTGAGCCAATTTTAGTTGAAGCAAAGTCACATGACTTTTTTGATGCGTGTCAAGGAATTTTTTTAATGTGCATTTTGGAGACTTTATTCGCATTTGCTGTTTTCAGTATTTTATCATACGATATCCCAAAATTCACATAAAAATACATGGATGAGAACATAGCTTGTGTGTGTGTGTGTGTGTGTGTGTGTGTGTGTGTGTGTGTTTGTGACAGCTGATGTGGACGCATATTTTGCTGGAGGTGTGTTCTGAATTTCTGACAGTTTTAATGAGCATGGCTGTTCTTCGGTAAGCAGATTGGAGCTGTCACCTAGAGACAGTATCTCTCTCTCTCTCTCTCTCTCTCTCTCTCTCTCTCTGGATATTATCACCTAAAAAGGTTCCAACATACTATACAAGGTCTTACTATTATGGACAATCGGTTTATAACAAAATATGTCTTAGCTAATCTTAATATTGGTATTTCGTTCGTTTATAGACCAGGAACAAGCTTTTGGCAGAGCTGAGCATAAATACCTTTTAAGAGAGAGAGAGAGAGAGTTTTATTGCAGTGATAAGACTGAGCACAGGGGCTTCCGTACTGTTAAAGATGGGAGATGGACTGAGGTACATAGTACCTGTTAAAAGGGGAATCAGACAAGGATGTCCCCTGTGAGAACATCTGTACAGCCTTGTCATAGAGCTACTGCTGTCTCAGATATGGGAAACATTGAAGGGTTTTACTGTATGCTCTGTGTCTGCTTATGGAGATGAAGTTACTGTTTTTATTACAGGGCAGGATGCATTTTAAAACCTGGCGAGAGTCTAGAACTTTATGAGAAAGCCTCCTCAGCCCTGGTAAACTGGGCAAAAAGTGAAGGCTTCATTGTGGACCAGTGGGACAGAGAAAATGGTCAGAAGTGTTTGGACCAGACTTTTCTCTGAGAGGTCACTGTGTAAATCCTCGCACTGAGGAACGTGTTGGAGGATCTGCAGTGGAGGCTTCAGCTACGAACACACACATGGCACGTGTTAATCCAGCAGCGGACAGTCCAGCATCTGTTTCTGTGCTGTGGCACGTTGAGAAGGCTCTTTAGAGAAGAAGATGTGTCTGTTAAACTGTGTTTTAGGTGTCAGATCTATCAGTTTATTTTAACCTGATGAACAGAGTTCTCTTCCTTGTGGACTATGGAAGGAGTTTGATGTGATGTTGCAGAAGATAGGCGGTCAGCTTTAATGTTTTAAACTCTGAGGTTTAATTCCTTTTTCGCTGTGTTTTATTTCACATAACAGGACAAACTATTGTAAAGGAGGAAACCATTCCATAAAGTAGCAATAAACCTCTCTCTCTCTCTCTCTCTCTCTCTCTCTCTCTCTCTGCATTGAGTCCAGAGGGAACACATGCAGAGCTCTCTGGCATTGTGCCAAATTTCTTGCCAAATGCTTGTTTTTTATTTTTTCCTTCTTTTACTTAGTAGTAATTAAATAGTGAAAGCTACATTTGTAAGTGTAGTATACAAGCTATAAACAGCTGGAAGTGGGAGAGAGTGAGAGGGACGCCATGGGGATGGAGGGGAGACGGAGGGGAGACGCTGTGTCTCCAGCATGGTGTCAGGTGTGTGCTGGAGAGAGCGCAGCACAGGTAGAGGAAGTGATGGTAGTGGTGGGAAAGCAGGTCGGGTGTGAGAACAGCTACTCTGCCTCCCAGTGATCCAAACTGGAATATGGTTACAAGGAGCCCTGGTACACGTTTCCCCTCTGAAACCTGATGAAAGCGATTCCACATTCCAGTGAAAGCGACTCCGCTCGGCTGCAAAACCTCCGCAGTGAAGCGTGTTCTGTCTTTTCCGAGGACAAGTTTTTATGTTTTTAAACAGCCAAGATGAGAGCCTGGATGTAAACTTTAAATGCAAACATGGAGACAGTACCTACATGGTGTTTGCTACAGCTAAACGCCTGAGGTGTTTTAAGTGTGGGGACGTTGGGGGAAAAAAAGGTTGTGTATCCACACAGATCTGTGCAGCCAGGAAGCAGCAGCAGCAGCAGCAGCAGCAGCGCAGGGACGGTCAGCGGGAGAGCACCAGGGAGCCGAAGCCCACAACTCACAAAGCTCAAAACACAGCAGAGCCAGAGACGGAAAAAGTCAGTAATGAATAAACAGTTCCTCTAACACAGATTCTACTACCACAAACCACAGCACTCACACAGGAACACACCGAGACAGAGAAACACTGCTGAGGTTAAGGATAATATTAGCAAAGCTGGAAACAGGAGGAGAGAAGATGAACAGAATCGTCTAAAAATCCACACCACTGTGAATCAGTGGATGCCATGAAGCAGGAGAATGAAGGAGAATGAGGAGTTTTTTAATGTAAATATGCAAAACTGATGCACTAAAGGCATCTAAAAACTAAGTCTCTCTCTCCCCTTTTCCCTCTCTATCTTTCTCTCTGTCTGTCTTTCTTCCTCTATCTTTATCCCTCTGTCTCGCTCACTGTTTCTCTGTCTTTCTCTTTCTGTCACTTCTTTTTTCTCACTCTGTCTCTCTCTCCCGTTATCTGCTCTCTCTCTGTCTCTCCCGTTGTCTGTCTCTCCCCTCTTGTCCCACTGTGTCTCTGTCTGTCTATCTGTCTGTCTGTCTCTCTCTCTCTCTCTCTCTCTCCTGCTGTTCATCCACTTGCGCTCAATTAAGCTGTGTTCAGTTTGACAGCAGCCATGAGCAAAATAACAACCGTCAGTGTCAGACCTGGGAAATACACTGTGATCTCATGCACACACACACACACACACACGCACACGCACACACACACACCACACGCGGTGCTGTTCATGCTGATGAATTTTGGCTCCCGTGACAGTGGGAAGCTGTTTGCTATCTGAACTGATTGGCTGAGTCCGTTCTGTCATTTTCAGCAGCAGCTCGTTTAAAGCTCACAGCCAGGCTCGAGGGTGAAATTAATTCTGCTTTATAAATTAAACACTGGATACATTATTAGCATTTTCGACACTGATAATAAAGACACGACACCAAAACAGTCCCCAATTAACACGATTTCCTCATTTAACACATTAACTCTTTACCCAGAGCTCCTGAGAGTTACTGTCATCGTCCTGAAGTCCCTGAACAGCACGTCAAGTCTTTTATTCCTCTTACACCACGGCAATTACAAGTTTATTTATTAATGAACAATGTGTCATACTTTATCCATTTATAGTTACGTTTAATGTTGTGGAACGTCTGTGAAACAAGTTATTTCCTGACTTTTCTTATGTTATCGTAGCTAGAAGCAGTCATTTAGCACATTAGCTAGCTTCTCCTGACACACTGACTAATGTTCTCCCTGTAAAATGCCTGATATTTCACTTTAGGATATTAGTAATTTGTGTGAGTATATTTGTATAGAACATTTTTTGACAAATTCTTCAATTTAATGGCTAGAGTGTGTGACAAAGAAAAGGAAACAGACATTTTTGAGTCATGTGTGTGTGTGTGTGTGTGTGTGTAAGAGAAAGAGTGAGAGAGATAAAAAGCTGTATCTTTGAATATGTCAGAGCCCTGAAAGAGCCGTTTGATTAGGAAGAGCAGGTAGCAGTGTGTGACGGGATTGTGAACTCCTCCTCTACTTACTAGTACACACACACACACACACACACACACACACGCACAAAGTTATTCTCTCCTTCTGCACTCAGTCCTTCTTCAGATGCACATGAACAGGATGTCTGCATCAGTGTGTGTCTATGTGTGTGTGCGTGTGTGTGTGCGTGCGTGTGTGTGTGTGTGTGTGAGTGAGAGAGAGAGAGAGAGAGAGAGAGAGAGAGAGAGAGAGGTTGATCCCAGCTTTGCTGTGAGGGTCATTAAAGTCAGTGCACCCTGAGTGTCTGAAGACTGAAGGACTCTCATTAAAACCTGCCTCTGTGTGTGTGTGTGTGTGTGTGTGTGTGTGTGTGTGTGTGTGTGTGTGTGTGTGTGTGTGTGTGTGTGCCTCGTGGGCCCCACTGGGCACTGGACAGCCCTCTTAATTATCCCAGTAAGTCATTAGTGAACACACAGACCTCTCACTTCTGCACAGGGACATCGCTAGACAAGACAAAGAGCGAGATTTCGAATAAAACAGAGGGAGCCAGAGAGAGAGAGAGAGAGAAAGAGAGGACAGAGAGAGACAGAGAGAAAGACAGAAAGGACTACACAGAGAGAGACAGAGAGAAAGAGAAAGAGAGAGAGAGTCTGGTGCCTTGATTAGACTTTGGCACACTACAAGCTGCTGGACCTCCTGGTGTTTTTTAACACGACTGTAAACACAGAACTTCATCTCTGTATGTCCCACAGTGTGACATTAAATCTGTTACTAAAAAAAGGAAAGAATATGATCTGAATAACCAGGATTCTGCCTAGAAGAGGATGACCACCAAAAGTCATTCACAGGATAAAGAGCGGATTATTCGGAGGAGCAACCAGGAGGCTAAGGGTAACGCTCTACATGATGCTACCAGCACCATGCTTCAGAGTGGGCACGGTGGTCTCAGGTTGTTGGGTTTCTGTCAAACAGAGGCCAAAAAAATCTCATCAGAACCATTTTCCACATGTTCTCTGAGTCCCCAACATGCTTTTCCCCAAATTCTGAGCGTGATATCACACGGCTCACTGCTCTTCCATAAAGTCCCGTTATCACTGTCCTGTGAACGGCTTCTCGGGTCTGACCTGTGGATTGCTCCAGCTACTTTAAAGTTACCCTTGGCCTCTTGGTTGCTTCACTGACATCAATATCTCCACAGTGAAGCATGGTGGTGTTAGCATCATGCTAAGCGTTACCCTTAGCCCCTTGATTTGTTGATTTGTATGATTTGAATGAGAGACTGGCCAATCAAGGATGCTCACGCTTAAAACATTTAGCAATCAAAACAGAATACAGCAAGCAGAAAACAATATCGGATATTTTTCCTAATTAAAAGGGTAATTAAATACATTTTTATTAGGAATCACCAAATCTACCAATGACTAAGAGTCAAGAGAAAAGAAATGATGTCTTTAGGATTGAAAATGTAATCCAGAATAGACATCCACTTTTTTTTCAAGCCAGATTCTAGGCACATTCGTATGCCCTGTGTGGAAAGAAAGTCATTTTAAAATAATTTGATGCTCTAAAGTTGTTGAGAAAGTTAAAAGATCAAGACACTGATAAAAAAAACACCATAATGTTGGGTTTTAAAACAACATTTTTGTCTGTGAAATGAAATCAGTCTGAGTGTGGAAAGGACACTTCAGTCGTGAGTCATGGTGGCTTGCTGATCTGTCCTTTATGCCTTTTGGACACTTGAGCTGAAGGTACCGGGTAAAAAGAAATCGATTTGTGAGGTGGTTGAGCCTCTACATTTGAAATGAAGCCAGTTCTGGAAAAGGGAATGTGACTCTTTTTTCCAACACCCCAAGAAGCCTTTTTTTGTTGTTGTTTTTATGGAAGGATTACAGACGTAGCTTCCACAGCTTTGGGCCTGAACTCATGAAGCAGACATTCACATCAGACTTTTGAGTTTAGGAAGGAACAGGCTGTATTCAGAAGATCTGCAGATCCATTCTATCTGGATGCTGAAACTGTTCCTGCTGGATTTCAGCTGGAGATAATTGAACTCTGGGGCTGTGCAGGGATGAGGAGAGAGCTCAGAGACGTGACGCTTCCAGAATTTGATCAACTTCTTTTTCCCAGGACTTCTACATGTTCCAAATGTTTCATGGTTTAAAGCTCCTACATGAGACTGGCTGCCTGGGAACTAAAATATGTTTCTCATTTACATACAATATCAATCACAAGTAAAGTAATGGAAGGAATACAACACTCCGCAATGCAGAGTTACTGTTACTACGCCAATGTTGATTATTTTCCTATAACAGCGTGCCCCCAGGTGTTGTATTCCTCATATAGCACAGCAATTTGCCAGCGATTAGAATTTTCTCGTAATTAAAGAACAAGAAGTCATAGAGTTTATCCATTTATAGTTACATTTAACAAGTTAGTTCCTGTCCTCACTTGTTATAGACAGCTATAAACAGTCATCCTCTCATCAGCCTCCTTTTTTTCCCCTCTCTCTTGAAGTTGACAATAAACCTATCAAACAACTTCATCAAAGCCTGACATTCAGAGTTTGTAGAAAAAAGGAAGGTGCCAAGGCGAGGTTTGAAAGTAAATAAAACCATTTCCATGTCATTTTGGTGAAATATATTTATGATCATAATGTTATAGGCAGAAAAAAATCCACTTTAAATGTCAATTTTGACCAAAACCCAATCGGACTCAGAAAAGTGCTGCTATAACTGCCACTTGCCGAGACATCATTTGGTGTAGCATAAACAATTGATGGGAGATGGTCTATGGAAAGGTATCGAGGTGCTGAACGTCTGTGGCCACATGTTGAAGACTGAAGCTTGTTAAAAATAAGGTCTTCACCTCCAACATGCATAAATTGTTAGATGTGCAGAAAGACTAGCCACTTTTCCTGACCTGCTTTGCTCTCACAGCCCAGTCATTACCTATTTTAGCTCTTTGCTTTAGACGATTTAACCAAATGAGGATTAAAACAAGCTGATTATCACACTCATTTGTAATTACACACATGTGATCCCTGCGACAGTGTTATGCACCTCATCTCTGTGATCGTGTGTATGTATGTATGTATGTAAGTAAAGGATGTCTAACAGAGAGCACTAGCAGGCTACTTCTGACTTCTTGCCACAGGTTTTATTCTTTCTCAAAGCTATGCTTTATTTATGATGATATATGTAATAATAAGAGACAATCATAGACCAGCTGCATAGTTTTAATATTGTTTCATTAAAAATGGATTGAGTTTGATTGACCATTGGGCAAACTCCTCGGATGTGTAAATGTGAGTTGCCATAAAACCTGACTCTGGCTTAAATACAGCAAATCAGTGTTTTAACATGCAGTTATATTTATATGATACATAAAATATTTAATGGATAGCGCACCTCTAGCCCTAGCCATTTAGTTTAAAGGCAAGCATTGTCAAATTCCAATTAACGACTAACTTTGTATTTTTCTTTGCAACTTGTAGAAATAAAAGGACTTGCTGTAAATATACAGTCCCTTGTGAATGTATTGGAACACCACGATGGTCAATTCTTTTGTTTTTGCTACACAATGAAAACATTTGCGTTTGAGATCAAAAGATGAATATGAGATGATGGATCAGAATTTCAGCTTTCATTTCCTGTTATACAGTCAGGTCCATAAATATTGGGGCATCGACACAATTCTAACATTTTTGGCTCTATACACCACCACAATGGATTTCAAATGAAACGAACAAGATGTGCTTT
>CM074944.1:1478582-1495000 GCA_037576815.1 Pangasius larnaudii | reverse complement strand
CACACACACACACACACACACACACACACACACACACACACACACACACACACACACACACACACACACACAAAAAGTCCCCAGTGCAGGCCAACCATTCACACACACTTAGAGCTCTCCTTTTCCCTAATTACACACCATCATTACAGAGCCAAGCTGTCAAATTAAAAACTTTCTGACTTTCACTTCCCGAGTCTGCGCTCGTTCTCCCAGCATGCACTGCAGGATAATTGAGGGTATTAACAGACAGGCTGGTGAGCAGGAGAGGGAGACGGTGACAGCTCTCTGCCTCTCTTTCCTGCCTTTCTCACTCCGTCCTGGTGCTGGCACATACTCTCATGTGTGTGTGTGTGTGTGTGTGTGTGTGATCCTCTGAGATAATCTGCAGGAATTTAAACCTCTTTACCTTCAGCATGGCTCATTCTCCTCAGTAGCACTGATTCCTGTAGGTTATCGCACACTGTAAACTCTCAGGTCAGGTTCGTGCTAAGCTTCAATACAGACTAAAAATTAAGCTGTACTGGATGGAGTTATTGCTACTGTTCCAAGTTCATTATTTTCCTATAACAGCACTTCACCAAATGTTGTATTTCTTGTGTACCACCACAATTTGTCAACAATGAACATTTTTTGGCTCATTAATTAACAAAACGTTGTACTTTCTACCCAATTGCAGTCATGTTTAAGCTGTGGAATGTCCAAAAAACAGTTTAGTTCCTGTTCTCACTTACGTTATAGCAGCTATAAACAGTCATTCCCTCACCGGCCCTTTCTGTTTTCACTCTCTTAAAGTTACTAAGACAAAAAACGCAGCTTGTCATGTTACTGAGAAACTGCAAAGTGTAAACTCCTCTGTCCTGTAGATGTTGGAAAACTTAAAGTTACAGCTTTTCCTCTGACACTGGAGACTCCTTCAATAAATGTTCAATAAACATCTTACAGACTGATGCTGAGTAATCCAGCTATAACCATCATGGCCCTGGTCTTGCACGTGATATATTTTGCTCTGTAGCTAGCATGAATTTAGTCACCTTCTGCTTACTCTCTGTGACTTCTGATGAGGGTGAGAATTTTGTACACAGATTTCATACACCTCTGCCATCTTTATCCCTGTCTCACTTGTTTAAGTTACAATTTTGAAAAATAATCTGCTGATTCATTTGGTGAGACATCATTTCAAGAAACTTTAAACAATGCTTTCATTCTATCATTGAATGGCAGCATCACAATTTTAATACCTGCCCTTCAGTTATGTTAATTTCCACATATAATAAATGCTGACGTGACATTCAGGCTGCTCATGGTAAAATAATCTATTTTTCTAGCTGTGATTTAGCTAGAAATGTCCTAAATAAAATTCGTTAAGGCAAACACTGATAGGACATGTTATTATGCTCTTGTGAAATACACAATCCTCCAGTTCGTAAATTAGCACCATGTTTTTCCTCGCAGGAAAAAACAGGCTCGATTCTCTCTCTCTCTGTCGTAGATGACTCCTAATATACAACCACGTGTACGTCACTAGAAAATGTCATTTAACACAGCTAATAAATGAAGGAGGATAGTAATAATTCCTGACTTGTCATGTGATTGTTCCGTTTGTTAAAAGGAAATAAATGTCATGCTGTCTCATTCACCGAGCCACACTGCAGACATATAAGGCTGTGTAAGTACGTCGAGATGTGAGTGTATGATTGCTGGGCTCCTGATGACCTCTGCACTGCGGGAGGGAATGGAGGGGCCGCTGTGCGATCAATAGCAGATGCTATCACAGCTCCCCCACAGTAAGCTGATCTAATGGAGGTCACATGGCATGGCTGCTCTATTTATTTTACAGGGTGAAATGCAGCATGACAGCTTTCTAATCAACCAAAAAAAAAAAAGAAGAGCAGATAACCATGAGTCTCTCAGTGACCACCTGTCTCACTTTCATTCTCCTTTCTCTATATTCCCTGCTTCTCTCACCTGTTCCACCAACAGCACCCAGGGGTCCTGACCACTAGGAGGGTCCTCAACAAGCATAGCCATTACACTGTCACACAACACCATGCACACATAAATACACAGAATCAAGAATAAATTCGGAAAATGAATCTGCAACCAATGAGTCACTTTGGTCCTAACTGTTTTAAACTGGAGCTAGAACAGTGGATGAAGAAACCATGGATAACTGTAAACCCATGCTGAGTGTGATGCTGAAAAGAATAATAATGAAGAAATTCCTGTAGTGCTAATTTATCAATATGTATTATGTAGATGAGATCATGGTCTACAAGGATTAATGTAAGTGAGAAGAAGATACTTCTATTCTAGTCAACTTTTCCAATCCTCAGGATGTGCACTGGCCTCATTCCACCACCATACATTTCACATCTGTAATGATAAATCGAACTTTAATCCATGTTTTGTAATTAATTATTTACACCTGTCTCCAACTTTCAGCTCTGTTGTCAGGATATGTGGAGCGCCGAGTCCCGATGTTGTGAGAACATGTGATGATCTTGCCGTTTGATAAAGCATTCTGTTGAAGAGAAGGCAGCAGTTATTAAGGCTCTCTCGACGCCGTGGTGGTGGGCTTCACACTGCGCTGGGAGCGAGCTCTCTCTAAGGAGGAGTTCAAACACGGCACCCCAAACATATGCTCTCTGACACACAGAAAAAGCGTTTCATCTGCTTTCTGAGCGGCTTCTCGTCTGCTCTTTTTGACGGAGTTTTCACCAAGCGCCTCGACTTTGTTTAACCTCAGCCAGGAGGATTTGATTTGAATTGACAGCAGGCAAAATTATTCGCAGTTCTAATGAGTGAGAGTGCTTTTGTTGGTTTTCGTATATCAAGCCTAAGAAAATTGACAACTCATATCTCCATACCTTGCAGTATCTTAATCATAATTTACACATTACTTGGCTTGCATGAATTTAGTCATCTCATCAGGTTTGGGTTATAATTGAGGACATAAACATGATTAAATGCTAATACGGCCAAATGAACATGGTTCTGGTTGGAATCATCATGTTATTACCATTACATTATGTTTCGACCCAAACTATCCTTTTTGCGTTTTGCATATACTGAGTTAGCAGTTAGCTTGACTTTGCTCTTTGATTGCCAAGTAGTAGGGTTTTTTTTTAGCTTTCTGATCCAATTTTCTGTTGTAATGGAGAATGTGGCTAGTTTCAGTCCAAATTCTAATACGGCTAACAATGAATGGAAATCAGCAAGTCACACATGAATAGTCCTGGTTGTTATCATCACTTCAATCACTGCAAATCTGGGCTAATGTAACAATATGGCTACCACACTCATTACTCAGCAGCTCATAAAATAGCACTCGATCCAGTACAGCCTATTATATTGTTTGTATGTTTTTATATCAGGTGCCGACAGTTACTTGTGTACTTGTGTGAAGCCACAAGATGCTAAATCGAGTTCATACAATTGTAATGTGTGTGGGATGTAGGCAAATTTTTCACACTTTTAATTTGTTATTTTGATTTGTTGAATTAATAAAATAAACCTGTATGTCTCTTCTATTTACAACCAAAACATACATTTCAGCATGACAGATTGTGGTTATATCAAACTATCAGACAGTGGTACTGGACTTCATACACTGGACTTTGTATGACACAAGAAAATAAACACTGCCCCGTGTGTGTAACTCTTGTGTAACTTCTGAATGTCTTTAAGTCTATAGTTACATCTGAGGCTTGAATACAGATGTGTGCAATTTCTGTATTAAATCCTCACCAAATGCTTAAAACTATATACAGCCCTATAAGTCTGATGTTGCCAGGTTGCTGTAACACAAATCCAATTTTCAAATCAGACCACAGCCACTTTCATATGTGGTTCTAGATTGGATAAATATCTCATATGTGGCCATGTGACATGTATGAGAATGGACAGATCTGAATTCATGCTACTTTTTCACCATCATCATCATTGTCCGGTGTTTGCAGTGAGACAAAACAACGATGAAGGACAACAAGAGTATTGAGTATATTCAGTGGAACTGAGTAGTGAAACAATTGCCCAAGAAATCAATGTGTGCATGTGGGGTGTTTCAGAGAAAAGGTGCATTCACATTAAAGACAGATATGGGTCGACTTGTGGATCTGATCTGAGCAAAAAAAAAAAAAATGGACTTGGGTGATGAATGAAGCTTGTAATGAGAACATAGTGTTTGTCTGGTAAGATACTTTGTACCAACCCTTGACTTGATTCATGAATATTATGACCTAAAACATTGAAAGATAAGGGACAGTGTTCATGAGAAGATGAGATGGAGTGGAGAAAGGAGATGACCATCATTTCAGGTGTCCATACGTCCTGACAAACACACTGTAATGGCTGGTGGTAATTGTGTGGTGTAAATCCTGCCAGGAGACACGGTCCACTAGCAAAGTCGATTACTCAGGCATTAAACTCAATCTGAGCTGGACCTTGAAGGGGAGATTTTCATTATGAGACCAAGAGCATCTGCAGATGAGGACCATAGCAGCCAAGGCCAAGCTCTTTGCACCTTTTCACCTTATATTACACAACAGCAAACGTTCTGCAGATGCTCTAAGCATCACATATCCAGATAGAGATAGCACATAAACACGGCAACAGATTTATTCTCCTCTTTTCCTTTATACTTTTATTGGACAGTTTCAGAAAGGTTGAGATACTTCAAGAGAGGGAAAAGCTGTTGTCCAGGAATTGAGCAATGGAGGCCTGGGAGAGGTTTAGAACAAGACAGAGAATCATTTTATAAAACTATAGCAGAATGTGGAGGTGTTATTTGGTGCAAGACCAAGAATACCAAGAACAGGCTCTTCTGAGTACACCTACGTATTCGTCATGGGGTTTCCATCCATCGGTTTTCATGCGAATTTTGAAAAGAACTCCTACATATCACAGGGTTTTCTGCTTGGCAGAGGTGGAAATGTTGGCGTTTGAATAAAAGAAATTGTGATTCACTTGTGTTGAAAGCAGAATTGACTTAATATTAACCTCTGAAATACACGTCTTCATACTCCTCAAAGCTGTTATTATCATGTCACACCACAGCACTGTTGAATACTAGATTCTGATCGGTCAGAGGGTGTTGATTAATTTTCTAGAACAGCATTTCTATAACACAGGTTTATATTAATGCACTCATTCGAATATATTATTGTTTCTATAATAACAGCTCGTTCACAGGGACTTGTACAGTGGACACTCTGCATAAACAGAAAGAACAGAAAGAAAGTGTGTAATTGTAAGAGATGGTCTGATAACACTTCATAACACACGGTCTGATAACACTTACCAATACTGAACCCTTGAGTAACAACCGATAATACAAAAATACACAGATAAAAGGACAACCTGCATAAAACCATGGCTTTTTTTTTTTTTTAAATCAGTTTCCATGCAAAAATCATTTACATTACAAACATAATACAGTCAATTCTCTTTACATGTATACATTTCCAGTTCCAAAAGTATTTACGTTACAAATCCAATTCCAATTTTTTGTTATTTTTTTTACAGGATTGGATCAAATGTGTCCTTTTTTTCCTGATATACACTAAACTTTTATTTTATTTCATTTTATTTTTCTTGCTGTGGACCTGATACAGATCCTGGGTTTCAGATGAACCATCTCTAGTAATCATTGATATGATACAGATTTCTGTAAGGAGTTATTTATTTAACATTTATGGAAGGAGTCTCCAGTGTCACAGGTTAAACAGACAGAGGAGCTTCGTGGTTTCTCGGTAACGTAACTGTAATGTAACTGAGAACAGGAACTAAGTTGTTTCACAGATATTTTGCAAAATTAAATGTAACTATAAGTGGACATGTATGTGTGTACGATGTGTGTTTAGTGAATAAATGGTTAAAATAAAACTAAAAATGGTTATTGTTGGCAAATTGCTGTGGTATAAGAGGAATAAAACACTTTGGGACATGGTATTCCTTATATATTTTCACACAGTCATTTTAACTAGTCCAGAGAGTGAGCATTGTGCTGCAGTGCTGTAGAGAAACTAAAAAAAAACATACTTATTTCTGTGTGTATTGATTTTCCCCCATATACAGCTATTTCGCAGTGTATTTAGTAACAGAGAGTTGTGCCTAATGAACTCCACTGAGTCTGGACCGGATTGGAGGTGGCAGAAATTTGAGTGGGATGTTCATGAAAGTGCACAGGTCACTGAGTTCACACGCCAAAGTTTTGAAACTTTTCTCTCGTCTCTTTGAACAACCTCACGGTTGCAGATTCACAAGAACAAACAAGCTCATAAGGAAAGTTTGTTTTCCCCCAGCTCTGCTCTGATTGGATGATGATTATAGATCTGCCTCTGAATCTTGGTGATCTGAACCCTGCCATGAACCCTGAGTGCTGGATTATACAGAATAAATAAAGAACCTGTGTTTGTGTGTGTGTGTGTGTGTGTGTGTGTGTGTGTGTGTGTGTGTGTGTGGTTGTCCCACTCCCTTATGGTCCAGTGTGTTCCACCTCCCAGTGTGAGTAAAAATAGCTCAGAAGGTGGGAAAACACCCAATTTGGCAACACTGAAAGGAAAGTGAACAGATGCTTGGATAGAAATCCTCCAACAGAGACACTAGTGTGTGTGTGTGTGTGTGTGTGTGTGTGTGTGTGTGTGTGTGTGTGTGTGTGTGTGTGTGTTCTGTCTCCCAGCAGATGGCTGTTAGCACCCACCACTAAAACCATTTAGCTGATAACTCTGTGTCTTTGGCTTAATTTCTGATAAATGAATGTTTTTGACGTGAGAATATTAGATAACGTAGTTGTGCTGAGGCCTCTCTTAATGCTGAAATGATTTTATTTACATTTTTTAAAAAATATTTTCTTCATCACATCAAGGCAATTATTTTCGAGCACGTTCTCAATGACTTTCTCACATGTTTTCTGAGGTGTTTTTTTTTGAATAGGTACTGTTTCACACAAGTGACAAAAATAGCTGCTCTTTATAGTATCTAAAACTATATTAGTATTTATATATATATAGTATCTAATACTATATTAGTATTTATATATATATATAGTATCTAATACTATATTAGTATTTATATACATAGTATTTAATACTATATTAGTATTTATATACATAGTATTTAATACTATATATTAATTTCAAATGCTAAAAGTATATTTAGATCACACTTTAAATACAATTTTACTTTGTTACTTATATTACTTATAATATATGTGTTACTTATACAGTATACTTCTATTTAAAGTTTCATTTCATGAAAATATAATTGTATGTTTTTTTGTCCAATGTTTCTTGTATATTTTTGCAAAGTGTGTTAAAAACAATTAAGGATTGACAGATTTTTTTTTTCTCAGACATCCCATAACATTAAATGTAACTATAAATGGATAAAGGCTATGATGTGGTGTTCATTAATTAATGAAACATTGTAATCCTTGGCAAATTGCTGTGGTATAAAAGGATGAAAACACTTTGGGACGTGATGTTATAAGAAAAGCATCTTTGTCACACTACCTCATTACTGATCATTTTCCAACATTGTGTTTTTTTCTTTTAGTTGTTTATATGTAAAATGCAAAAAAATCCCTATAGGAAATATTCACATACTGTATTATTATTAGTATTATTATTAGTAGTAGTAATAGGTGTTGTTGATGTTCTTTTAGTATAATTAAAAACAAATGAAAAAATAAAAAAGGAACCTGAAAAGCAAATTTAAGTGAAAAAAAAATACAGACTTTTAAAAAGTCAAAAAAAATGTAGACTTCTAAATTATCTATCTCGTTCAAATAGTTTTAAATTTAAAAACTTAAAAAGCTAATTTTGCTCTTTTGTCTACTTCAGAAATACAAAGGAAAGAGATGCTGCATCTCTGTCACTTTCAGCCATCTTGGATTGAGAGGGCCAGTACTTAAGATAATGATAGAAATCTGGAGAATGGTGTATTTTTCACTAGACTATTGTTTTTAATAGTCATTGTTATTTAATTTCAATCTTAAATGAAGAGGTCTTTGTTCTGCTCATATGTACAAATTACTGCTGCTTTTTGCTCCCTTTCCAAATATAAAAATATAAAATGAAATAAATAATGTAGTGAGGAGACGAGGGAGGCAAATTGTGAGGGGAAAAAATAAAACTCGTCTGGGGAAAAATGAAAGGATGATGTGTCAGTGTTTTGTGATATTGTGCTGTCAGACGTTGGGGCGCTCTCATTTCCCGCAGCAGAGATGATGAGCGAGCTCGCTGACAGCCGAAGCAGATTAGAAAGTCGCTCTCTCTTTTCCTCCTGACCGTGATTCCATCTGATTCCAGCTGACGTTTATAAATTTAATAATACTACGATAATTTGGTGTCAAATGACAATTGACAGATGCTGTGACCTGGTGTCAGAGTAACGGGCAGGAGATAGTTATTAGAGTGCGAGAGGGAAAAAAAAGAGTGAGAGCGAGAGAGAGAGAGATTAGAATACAATTTTGGCATGAGCAGTTAGATAGTGGAGTATAAATCACTATAGTTGAAACGTTAGTGTATCGATAAAGACAAAATCAAGCAGAGAGTGATGACAGTGGATTCTTCTGATAAAGCTTTGAGCTTAGCCATGTCCTTTCACACTTTCACCCCCAGATCATACATTAATGGACCTCAATTTGGGCCGTATTCAGAGTTGTGTTCAGCATGTTTAGTGAAAGTTTAATACCCAAATTGCACATATCGGTATTCCAGCCTGAGATGTAACTCCTAAGTTGAACGCTATTCTGAAGCTATATGAGAGTTACGCACACTGGGCGGAGTTTGAGTAAAACAGAGGCGTGTCTCAGCTACATCGGATTCTGAACTTAAGCGCACTGTCTGACAGTGTGATGTACCCATAAAATGTCAGGCTTTATGTTTTGGCTATATATCCACCATTGAAAGCCATTTGAGGCCAAAATTGAACACATAAATAATATTAAACTATTAAATAAATAATAATATCATCCTTTTAAAGTACAAAAAAAAATATTTTCCACATGGAGGGCATCGGAGGAAACGCATATTGATCAGAGACATTGTTTATTTGTTTGGATAAAATTATCCCTCCAGTGCATGCTACAGCTTCCAGTGCAACCAATATTACTTCCGTGTTCCAGTGTTTTGTTTTGGTTCGGTTCATGTCTTGTCTCCGCCCCTGTCATATCATTGGTTTAGCTTTCTAGTTTGTCATGATTGTGCTCACCTCTTTTTATTCCTTCTTGATTAGTTTGTCTATTTAAGCCCTTGTGTTTCAGTGTTATGAAATGTAGCTTTGTTCTGTGCCTGTGACTCGACGACAGTTCTCGATATCCCAGTGTTACCCTGCCTGCCGCTGATATGACCCAAGCTAGGAACTATGACTACGGTATGATTATGGGATCTGCCTGAATAAACTACACGGTGATCTTACACACTTGCATCCTGCTGTCTCTTCACCTCAATGCATGTTACAGAATGAGCTTAACACGAGCTGTAAGTGTAGCATATGAGTGCTCGGTCAGCTTATCCTTCAAACCATGGATATGTTTTCGCATCAAATCACTGACCTTATTCTATTCCACAAATCAAAAGTAGCAAATTAAAAGTGTGATGAAATTGATTGTTTCACGCACTTTACGATTTCATGAACTCGATTTAGTATCTGCTAGCTTTGGTAAGTTGTGCTTATTCAGTAACTAGCTACATGCATCTCACTTATACTGGGATGTGGAGTTATGCTGTTCACTCGTACGCATTCATAATTTTAATACAGTTTTCTGCTCCTATTTTACTCTTGCTCTCACAGTTAATCTTTGAAAAACACACAGACTAAATTTAAAGTTAGCTTCTTTTGAGTTTGCAGTAAATCAGAGCCACAAACTCAAAAGGCAAAAGTTGTGATAAAGATATACAGGTCAGGCTGATTAGAAATCACAAAGTCTCAGAAAGTCAGCTCGTTATTGGGAGAGTTCACACGCGCACACACACACACACACACACACACACACACACACACACACACACACACACACACACACAATTAGTCTTGATTACTGCTTAATAGAGAACAGGTGGAAAGCTGTAGGTGGGAGGAGCCTGTTGTCGGGGGAGCAAGGACAGGTTTGTACCAGAGTTCTGTCTGGAGAATTATTTTTTTTTCCCATCTTAGACCGATTGTGTGTGTGTGTGTGTGTGTGTGTGTGTGTGTTATAGAAGACACCAAACAGGATTATGTTACACTGAAACTGTAGCAATAATGCTGTTGGAAAACTAAATCCGTGGTTTTACCTTTCTGAGAATAAAGCAATGTATAGTAACACACACACACACACACACACACACACACACACACACACACACACAGACTCCCAGGGATGCCACTCTCTGCCCTCTTTACTTCACCAAATTCAATTAAAACTGGAAATTGTCAATTAGAGGAGTGTTATGATCCTGGAACAATGATCTAATCTGTGATTCATGGGCTGGAGCTTCCACAGGGGGATCTGTACTCAACCTGTGATATGCATCTGCACTGTTGTTGGAGCTGCTGTTATAGAAAACTAATCAACACCTTCTGACCAATCACAATCCAGAATTCAACAGAGCTGTGGTGTAAATAATAATATCAATGTGTACAATGCCTTCTTAATGCATTATAACGTCACAAATGTGCTACTCTTATTGTATTCTTCGATAACTAAACTATAAGCAACAGGAAATGTGTGTATTTACCTGTGATGAATGTATGAAAGTCTTGACTCACAAAGACACACACACACACACACACACACACACACACACACACACATGCTACTTGGAATTCACCTCTTTTGCCAGCGAACCACTCTGGCCTGTGGCAAGAACACAATGAACTGATACACTTTATGTCATATACACACACACACGCACACACACACGCACACACACACACACACACACACACACACACACATACTCCATATGCATTAGCCACTGCTTATATATATATATACAGTTCAAACACACACACCCTGGGCTGCTGAGACGCCCTCAGGCTGATAGGCCTCCCTGTAATTCAATTAGCTGGACTCTGTGTCATTAAGGGAGTGTGTGTGTGTGTGTGTGTGTGTGTGTGTGTGTTTCAGCTCTGCCCCAGGCACACACTCACTTTGAGTAGGGAAAGAGAGGTGAACCTGCAAACTGGGAATAACAGTCACTCACAACAATCCATCTCATACACACAAACACCCACACACATACACAACCATAAACACCCATACACACACATGCGCATGCACGTTGAAACATTAATACACACAAAAGCATTACAACATTGTTGAGAATCTGTCATTTACATCACAGGGAAGCACACACATACACACACATAACCAAACACACACACACACACACACACACACTGCTCCTCACCTAAACTTTGTCAATAACAGTATAAATTTAGTTAGCAAACTTGCTGCAGTTATTATTAGCAATACATAATGCCGATAGACACAAGTTGCTAAGCAGTCGCTAAGTTTCCAGTGTTAACACACACACACATACACACACACACACACACACACACATACACACACACAAAGAGGAAACAGTCTGTAATAAACTGAAGTCTTGTTTTCACAGTGTAGAGTGGTGAGAGAACTTGCCTGGGAAAAAAAATCAGAAACTGTTTCACCTTTTGACAAACTTCTCGGCCCTTTTTAAACCATGCTCAAAAGTAGAACAGCACCTGATCAGTTGAACTGGACTGAACTACAGATGAAAACGATTCGCAAATGATACAAATGAAAGGAACGATATACATGAATCATGCTGTACATGAATCAAATTATAACGAAACTATGCTTTAAATGAATCACGCTGTAAATAAACACACACATAGTATACACACACTATGCAGAATCCTTAGCTCACAGGACACATAGATACACAATGAATCATGCTGTAAATGAAACCCAATGCAAATCAATTATGCTGTAAAGGAATCATGGTGTGAATGAACTACACTGTGAAGGAATCAATGTAAATGAATCATGTTATACCTAAATTACATTGTGAATCATTCACGGTGTAAATGAATCACACTGTCAATGCAAAATACAATTGGAAAATTAATAATGCCATAAATGACTCACACAGAATAATATTAAAAATGAATCAAGTTGTAACAGAATTATTTTTAAATGAATAATGCCGCATCACAGTGACACTGTAAATGAATCAGTGTAACTGAATCTCGCTGTAAATGAATCACTCTTTAAATGATTCACATCGTAAATGAATCACACTGTAAATTAAACACATTGTAAATGAATCATATTGTAAATGAATCACATTGTAAATGAACTGAGCTGAAGTGATTCAAGCAGAACTTCAAGTACAAATTATTATTACTTTTTGTCATAATGAAATTTTGACAAAATTTTAAAGGAATTAGACATGGCAAGAAATTATAAAAATTGGTAAAATTTTAAACAATATCAATGTAATAATTGTAATAATTTGTTTTATGGACTTTGATTTGAAATGAATCAAACGCTGAGGATTTTTTCCAGGTCGATTTCTCCAAGCTCAGTCATGCAGCATGTGGGATATAATTATGGAGGATAGCTCAGTCAGGCCTGGAGCAGGAACCAGGCACAGTCTACACACACACTGCAGAGACACACACACTGCAAAACACAAACTTTCATTGTCTCTATTGCTCTGAGTTTTTCACTGCACAGACGATGGAACTAGCTGAACTCAGGATTCAGGTTCAGCTTCCACCAGCTTGAGATACGGTTGCCATGACAACAGTAAAAGTGACTGCAGCATCAGTGACACAACGGTCAAGTCCAACGTGGAAGAAGTGCTCAGATTAACACTGTTCCTTTGCCTGATTGCTTGTATCACAACTCAATTACTTGCAGCAGAGCTCAGTGATAGAGGATTTATATGTGTTGCCGGAAATAAGGCGCACAGGACAACAGAGAACTATCTCGTGTTTATTCTGATAGATCTCTCTTTCCTGCGATTTTGAGTTTTGAGTTAGAAAAGAAAACATAAATCCTGGTATAAAATAAATGGACAGAAGTTGGTGCTGCTGAACTAAAATTGTCTTGTGTCACTCATCAGCTGTTTCATGCTACAGACTTAACACCAGTGTCTAGCTGAGATTGTAAATTTACTCATAGTAAATCAACTAGAGCTAATCTCACAGAAGAAAACATAAAACACAGCAGTACAAATACTGTAGTGGCAGAATTAGTACAGAGAAGACACAAAACACAAGGTTAGATTTCCACCATACTTCTGAGAACAGTCAGTGAACTTGTTTTTATATTGTATACATACAAAGCTGAACTTACTGCAAGTTCTTGCTGTACCACTGGGCTTTTCACCTTTCACTCTGGCTGCAGTCAGCTGCACAAAAAATACAACCTACACTGGAAAAGATTACACTACACATTTATTAAACCTCAGTAGTGAATGTCCTAGCACAGAACAAATCTACTAGTCTTTAGCTCTACCCAAAGATGCTAGTTTCCATCTAGCACCTAATCCTGTTTCAACTCCTCAGAATAAAAGCCTATGATGAAGCCTCCCCAATTTTATCTGGGCTTGGGACCGGATTACACTGTTGCATGCAACCCCAGTGGCTGGGGTTGGTTACCTGGCCGTAAGTCAAACCCGGGCTGCAGCAGTGAGAGTACTGTGGCCTAACCACTAGTCCTCCAGGGACCCAACAAACAGAGTAGAGTATTATTATTAGAGTATTTTTTGGACTTCTAGCAACCATTTTGTACAAATTACTGTGCTTGCATATGCCTCACTGCACAAACCCCTCTTCTTGATATTCGGTGACGTCATAGATCTTTTTAAAATAAAAGCCAACAGAGCTGAAATATTTCCATTTCATGTACTACCTGGCTACATATTACTTATATATCCATCCATCCATTTTCTGTATCACTACACAGGGTTGCAGGGAGCCTGGAGCCTATCCCAGGAGACTCAGGGGACAAAGCAGGAGACACTATGGTGCCAAACCATTGCAGGGTACAATCACACACACACTATGGACAATGTAGAGATGCCGAACAGCCTACAACGCATGTCTTTTGATTGGGGGAGGAGTACCCAGAGGAAGCCCCTGAAGCATGAGGAGAGCATGCAAGCTCTGTGTACACAGGGTGAAGGCAGGAATCAACTCTCCAACCCTGGAGGTGTGAGGCAAGTGAGCGAACCACTACACCACTGTATTTATGTAAAATATACATTATAGTATTATTTTAAAACTTACCTCACTTCTTTTTTTCCTCATTGTTGTTATTGTCAGTTTCCTTTCTGTGTTTTTTCAATAACTACAAGAGTAAAAAACACAACAAATGAACATTCTAACATTCTAACTCAGTGTCGATGAATGTTTCCTTTTTTGTATTGTTCTTAAATAGTGAATACAGTGGCAAACAGGCAAAAAATATGCAACATATGCAAACAAAGAAGAATAAAAGTACATCTCCTTTCCTAACTTCCCATCTGAAAGTGTTTTAACAGAAAGGTGTTTACTTCCTAGTAAAACTATTTACATGGGTGTGTATGCTTTGGTGAGCCAGCCAGGAGTGGACAAAACTGGAGATCTTCCGATAACCAGAGACAAAATAATAGTATTTTCACTGAGACACAATGGAAGTAGTTAAACCTAGCAGTGTTAAAATCCCTAACTCAGTTAAAGTTAGTGGAATAACCAGTGAATTGACTGATGAAGAGCTATATGACTTCCTTGAGCAGTATGGCTCGATTCATAGGATAATCCCAGTAGATTCCCCTGAGTCAGAGTATGTATATGGCACAGCTGTACTGTCACTTTTACCCATGCTGCCACACAGGCTTCACACTAGGACTCAAACTGACACCAGTTACTACATCAGAACCCTAGCCAGTGCCTACATACCTGTAGCTAGCAAGGCAGCTACACAGACCTACCTCTCAGAACTAAAAGAGATAGCACAGCAGACTGGCAAAGATTCCACAGCTATTCTCAGATTCACATTCTCAGAGATGAAGTCTCTATTATCAGTGAAGCTGCTGATGTGGATAGCTTAAAAATCTGGA
Organism: Pangasius larnaudii; assembly: GCA_037576815.1. NCBI lineage: Eukaryota > Metazoa > Chordata > Actinopteri > Siluriformes > Pangasiidae > Pangasius > Pangasius larnaudii. The sequence goes on along the minus strand of CM074944.1, from coordinate 1,479,920 downwards.
AATGAAGAAATCAGACTGAACTCACTTGATGCCCCAGAGCAACTTATTTCAGAAACTGCTGCCCAGGTCAGCCTTGATACCCTCTGAAGGAAAGGCACAGTATACTCTCAAACCTTTTGAAATCAATCCACCTGAGATACAGAGAGTAATTGTTGAGCACATAGTAAGGAATGACAATTCCACTATGCAAGTACATTCATCCCAATGACTCAGACCCTTCTCTGGGTGTTGCTCTAACCCCTGTAATGAAGTAGATTATGAAGCATGGCATTCCAATGTAGAAGTGTTTCTCAAATACACAAAATAGTCAGATCTATATAAGTCATGTAAACTCCTTGAAAGCCTTTTGTTGCCTGCTATTTACATAGTGAGACACCTAACACCAGAGTCTCCCCCCAGGCATGTACTTGGAGATCCTAGATTCTGTCTATGGTACTGTTGAAGATGGAGATGATTCCTTTGCAATATACCTTAATCCTATGCAAGATAGTGGTGAGTACCCTCAGCCTATCTCCAACAGCTGCAGGTAATGTTGAACACCACTTTCAGGAGAGGTGTGTCTGCAGGTGATCTTGATCGGCAACTCTTAAAATAGTTTCTAAGAGGTTGCTGGGATAAAATTTTGGTATCTGAACTATAGCTAGAACAAAAGAAACAGAACTCATCTACATTTGCAGAACTCCTCCTGCTACTCTGCACAGCAGAAAACAAGCAGACTTCCAAAGCACTTTAGTGCAACAAAGCAGAAAGTGACATCCAATTACCAGGGCGTTTATCTCCAGTATGGGGAAGGATGCAACCCACCCCAAGTGACCCCTGATTCCAAGTCTAAGATCCAACACCTAAGGAAACAGATAATTGATTTGCAATCTCAGCTCATGCGAATCTCCCTGAAAGAAAAAAAAACACCCAGCTAAACTAGCTGCTAAAGCAGTAACCCCCCATGTCAGCCATCACAAACTCTCCAGCTGACACTTCCACACCCAAGAAGGTGCAGTTTTACAACCGCAATAAATGGCAATAAAAGCAATAGATCCAGACCCTGGTATTGCTTTAAGTGTAGGGAAGACTGACATATCAAACCCCGGTGTGATAGTGACCCAAACCCCTTTCTGGTAGCCTCAAAAAGGAAGCAGCTTACTTGGAACAGATATTGAGGTGTCCACACTAGCCTTGATTGTGCATGAAGTGCGTTCCACCCTTTCATCAGTTTTGATAGGCACCGATACTTTGGAGGTTCTGTATGAGCAGTATGCAAATGCTTCTTCTTCTTCTTTCGGCTGTTCCCTTCAGGGGTCGCCACAGCGAATCACCACTCTCCACTTATCCCTATCTTCT
>CM074944.1:1433318-1447587 GCA_037576815.1 Pangasius larnaudii | reverse complement strand
CAACTATTTATCCAGTTTTAAAAAATGAACTGAATACCATTGAAATTGGTAATAATGTTGTTGAATTGTGTATGCTATTAATCAATGCTAGAAGGCATTGATTAATTTTCTGTAACAGCAGCTTTGCCAGGAGTGCGGCTGCAAATCACTGAGATAAAGTTCAATTCGGTTGTATGTGCCAGCACAAATGCTTCAGAAAGGATGATCTTGTGAATCTTTACTTGCAGTACTTCCCAGTGCAGTTCAACAAAGGAGAGCATGGCTTTGACAATGACGATTTGGACATGAAGCCATTCTTCCGTGCAGTGGGACCTGCCTTCCGGAAGAATTTTACGGTGGAGCCATTTGAGACAGTCCACATATACTCACTGATGTGCCACCTCTTGGGCATCACACCTGAACCCAATGACGGACACCTGGACGCCACACGCGCCATGCTGCTCTCCTCTGAGCAACCGCAGGGTTAGCTAATTACCCAAATCCTGATGTAATCAATTATCATGGTTTCACTTATAAAGAGATATAGTGATGATCATTTTTAGATATCATCCAGCCCTAGTGGGAATAAGTAGCAAAGCAAAGTAGCAAGGTCTACAGCAATCTTTTTTTTTTTTTTTAATTCCTGTCCAGCTGACATGTAAAATCTACGCTTGTTTTAACTAACTAATCAAATACAACAAAAGGAACTAGTCTGAGAGTTAACATATGATCTTCAGTAATGTGAGCTTTTAAATTTGGTTGACACGTCTTTTATCGACATGTTAGTCTATTTACCCTTTTACTTTTTTAGGCCAAGTCTTCTCTTGCATTCCAAAAATCGAAGTGTCCATCAGTGGCTCTCTGGCTTTCCTGGGTTTTTAAACTCCCAACCTTCTGGTCACAAATTGTATTTTAAATTGCACTTATATGTAAAAATCTCACCATTCTTTCACACCACTTTTTCTCATTCTCTGTGCTACAGAAAAAGACTCTATCATGTCCAGAGTGTTCATTGGCCTCGGGGCTGTGGCTGGTTTCCTGCTGATCGTGTTTGTTGTCATGGTGACCCACAGCGTCCTTAAGCACACAAGGAAAAAGCAGAGGTATGGGGATTCAAAAAAAATGAAAATAAGAATTAAAAAAATGAAATAAAGCAATGTGTATAATCATTTTATGCAGTGTTAAAAATTAAATGCATAACTAATTTAATAAATGAAACAGAAATCATTTGAACAAAAAAAATGTAAATAGTTACCATTTAATTATCCATTATTAATTCATTAGGTTCCAGTACATAATTTATTTAAAGCAGTATTTAAGATGATTTAAGATGATTCAGTGTGTATTTGCCATTTCATATATATATATATGTTGTTGTTGTTTTTTCTTTTTTAGAGCTGGTAGTTGTGAAAAATCTGAAGGTGATGACAAAAAACAAACATCATTTTAGCCTGGTGTTGCATTCGTACCTTTTGGCCAAAATCCACTGGACAGAAAATAAGGACATTTCAGTCTATGTATGAAACAGTACAAACCAATAAACAAAACAAACAAACAAAACAAATAAATTCTCCTGTGCTATACAGAAACAAATGCTACATTTATTTAGCATAAACATATAATAGTTAATTTATTGTGTGCATGTTATTGTAAGTTAAATAATAATGATTTTTTAAAAATATATATATAAATGGCAAAGTTCCCTTCCCTGCCAAGGTGGTTTTAAAATGTTCATACACATGGTAAATATGGATATGTTTATACACGTTGTATATGAATATTCATGTCAATATATTTTATATTTCTGAAGTATTTCCATAATGTTAAATTAAAACATTTTTCCTGTGTGTTTTTGTGTTATTCCGGGGTCCAGCTGAATCTTCTGGGAAGATGTAAAATAAAAGTAAAATTGGAAAATCCTTTTAAGGGTTTATATATTATCCATTAATAAATAAATAAATTAATAAATAAATAAATACATCAAGTTTGCCCTGTCGTCTGGAGATCATGAGTTCAGATCCCGATGATGCCACAGCCATTCATGACCAGAAGCCGAGAGATCTTAACTGGTAGGAGGGGCATATTATGATATCATTTAATTGAGGTTTAACACGAAAACACGATGTAATCAAATAGTCTCAAAGGAGTGGTGTAGAAGGCTGACTATCAGAAGACTTGGTATTGTCCTATGACTGCATATAACTCTTCTCCTCAATCAAGAATAAAGGTAAAGTGTTTCACTCTGAATAATCTGCCTCTGACTCGTTCCTGTTTTTGGGCAAATTTCCATGACACACTGTCTCCCGTCAGTCACTGATACACTAGCAGACTGTGGATGTCTGTGAGCTCATGTATGAGGAAGAGGAGGGATGGTGCTAGATATGGATGCCCCTATGGGCTACTGATGTAGGGCCCCTTGTAGGCAAACAGGGTGGCATCTGCAACGTGGGTACATGGAGGGCCCTGTCTGGGTGTTGTATGTGCTGCTTGGACTACTTTACATTACAGTACCTGGTTTTAACTGAGAAAACAACACACGGAATACAGAACCCATAATAAAGTTAATTTTTGTAAGCAAGAATCAATAGCAATGATAGAATTAACAATAAAACTACAACAGAACAGAATTAGATATTCAGCTGCTGATTTAATATTTGAATGTTCCCATGCATTTTTGTTTCTTTGTTCAAAAATACACAGATGACAGGCAACGTAGTTGATATTTTTAACATTCTGGGCCTATATTCAACATGGCAGCCAATAAAAAAGGTACATCACGATAAACACTTCTTATGTAAAGGCAAAATTATGAAATTAATTTAGATTCGAGGTCTATTTCATGCTTAATAACAAATGTTGGACAGCTGAATACCAGGGTTTTATGTGATATACACCTTCTTTTTGAACAAAAGACATGACGTTTCCCGCATGTAGTGGTGTGATTTGGAAAAATTGAATTTTGTACTAGGAAAATAAGCATTGGTGCTTTATATTGATGGAAGTATATTAAAAATATAATATATCCCACGGACATGAGATGTACCAGCAATCAAATGAATACATCAGCTGACTTCAATGGCATAATTATTAATGAGACTCAAATTACATTGTCTTTATTATGACAAAATGTGGAATAAACGAATAAACAAATTGAAAAGAATGTATATTATATTTATATTAACACCCCTGTTAAAATAGCAGGTTTTCGTGATGTAAAAAAAAAAATGAAACCAACATAAATCACATCAGAACATTTTCCACCCTCAGTGTGAAATTACAACGTATAAAAATTAAGCGAAAAAGAATCAGAAACATTTTAGGGCAAAATAAAAAACTTACAATAACCTGGCTGCACAAGTGTGCACACTCTTTTATAATTGGGGATGTGGCTGTGTTCAGAATGAACCAATCACATACAATCTCATGTTCGAAAATAATTATCATACAGCTGCCATCAGTGAAATTATTCTGATTAACCCCAAATAAAGATCAGCTGTTTCTGTAGGATTTTCTTCACATCTTCTTGGTTTCATCCGACGGCTGAAGCCATGATCTGCAAAAAGCTTACAAAGCATGCATGGAATCTCACTTTTTGAACGGTATAGATCAGGAGAGGAGTATAAAAGAATTTCCAAAATATTAGATGTACCCTGGAACACCACAGTGACATCACCAAGAACTGGACGTCCCTCCAAAATGTATAAAATGACAAGAACAAATTAGCAGGGAGGCTGTCAAGAGACCTACTGCAACATTAAAGGAGCTGCTGGAATATCAGACAAGTACTGATTACTCTCTGCACGTGACAACAACCTCTCATATTATTCACATGTCTGGGCTCTGGGGTAGGAAGCCTTTTCACACAAAAAAACATCCAAGCTTAAATAAATCACCCCAGACCACCATGTGGCAAAATGTGTAATAGTCTGATGAGAGAAATTCCAAAAGGTAAAATATTTTCATAATTCCTAGGGGTATGTTTGGTGCAAAAAAAAAAAAAAGCCCATCACCTAAAGAACACCATACCCACGGTGAAGCATGGTGGTGGCAGCATCATGCTTTAGGGCTGCTTTTCTTCATGAATAGCTACAAATACCAGTCGATTTTAGTGCAAACCCTTCAGGTGTCTGCTAGTAAGCTGAAGACGAAAAGGAATTTCAACTTTCAGCACGACAATAATCCAAAGCATACGTCCAAATTTTTCTCCCTATTGTTTATAAATGACAGATAATCAAATCCTCTTTGTTTTAAACATTTAGTTAGCTCAAACGTTTTATTATTGTTATTTATTTTTTTTATTCTGATTAATTCCTTTGAACCAGGAAGTCGCACCAACAGTGAAGGATGGATCTTTCCAGAGAATTTTTAAGATATCAGTTTGGTCTAGATCATAACAATTGCTCATTTTGTGATGAACAGATTGAAACAACAGAACATTTATATTTATGAACATTTATATTATGAATGTAAATCTGCTAGTGCCTTTTGGGAAGATTTGCATTACTGGTTACTTCCTACATTTGACTATATCTCTGAATTAACAAAAGAAAATGTGATCTTTGGTATATTTATGAAAGACGAAATACACAACTTGGCAATTAACATAATTATTATTATTGGAAACTTGTTTTTACATAAGAACAGATTCCTGAAAACATAACCGAATTTCTACATATTTCACAAGGAGCTGTGTCATTATTTCTTATCGCTGCAATTAATGGAGAAGAACAATGCCTTGAAACTCTGTAACCTAATAGAGGAAATTAAACTGGCAGAGAATCTTTAGATCTTCTCTTTTTTCTTGTTTTTTTTTTATTTTTTTTTTTAATTTTTTGCATTTTTGTTTTACATCCTTTGTTTTACATGTTTGCTTGTCTGTTGTCTGGATTAGAAATATTCAGTATTAAATCAGGCCATTTGTGTTTGTGCAGAACTTTTCTTACTGGTGAATAAAGTTCTTTAAAAAAACAAAAACAAAAACAAAAAAAAAACAGGAAGTGTGAAGCAACGGGCGATGACGTCACCGCCGACGGTGTCCGCAGAGGGCCAAACTTTTTCGGGCTGCTTTAATGAATTCTTCGCCTTTTTTTTTTTTTTTTCTTCTTCCCTCCCCCTCGCGGTTCCTTGTCTTTCAGTGGTAGTGGAGGAGGAGGAGGAGAAAGAGGAGGAGGAGGAGGAGGAGAAAGAGGAGGAGGAAAGCTGGTGCTGTAGCAGACATGGAGGAGTTGAGTGCTGTAGGAGAGCAGGTTTTCGATGCTGAGTGCATTCTCAGTAAAAGACTAAGAAAGGTAAGATTGCACTTCAAGTATTATTATGATTATTATTTAAATATAACGTGTTTGCGCATTGTTTGTTTGGGGATTGATGTTGTTGCATTGTGTGACCTGTGTGAACGTTCTGCGCTCGTGTGTGTGTGTGTGTGTGTGTGTGTGTGTGTTTTGCACAGGGAAAGTTGGAGTATCTGGTGAAGTGGAGAGGATGGTCGTCCAAGTAAGTCTGAGCTGAAACAATGAAAACTGCATCGTGTCGCTTGTTGCTTCAGTGTAACAGTTAGAGTGCAACTCATCCCTGTGCAAAGTAAACAGAAATGGACAAAAAATATAACCACAGTCCGGGATTAGTGCTACATGTTCGTCTTTGGGACACGCAGCTGCAGCTTGTGTGGTTTTGTTACTGTTTTCAGCTCTTTTGTCTGAGACTAGCCTGAGTGTTGTATCATTTCAGGTTCAGATGATTTGCACTGGAGGACAAACTTCCTACCTTCGTGTGTGTGTGTGTGTGTGTGTGTGTGTGTGTGTGTGGATTTTAATCTGCTTCTCAGTAGCATTGTCTTTAATCTCCGCGTGTTTAATGGTCGTGTTTAATGTTAGTGTTAATGCATCCCACAGTGCTGTAAATATTTACTCTGCTCTTAACAGTGTTGCGGGATATTTTAACATCCGCCGGCTTTTTTTTTCTTCTGTTTTTCTTTTGTTTTCAACCGTTTTTGGCTCTGTGCCGTCTTTCATAAACAACTGCAGCTGCCCTTCTACACACACACAGAGTTAGAGAGAGAGTGTGTGTGTGTGTGTGTGTGTGTGTGTGTGTGAGTTCACCGTTTCCCTTATTATAGTCTCTCATCCATTCTCTCTCTCTGTGTTTCTTTCTTTGTTGTTCCTCTTATTCTTTCTATTAATCTCTTTTTAATATCTTACTTTACATCACTGCGTTCTCTCTTCTGTCTTAATAATAATAATAATAATAATAATAATGTTGCTAAAGTTCAGTAGAAAGAAAAACCATGAGAGAAAAGACCCGTGTAATATCTCTGTATATAAACATGTACATCTCTATATTTCTAACTTCTGCCTTAATAGAACGTAATCAACTTTATTTACACGAAGCACCTTGAGTACAGTAAAATGCAGCTCGGGTTCTTCACAGGGAAAAAGCACAAACGTAATAAACTTTATTATTATTGTAACGCATCAGTATTAGGAAGACGCAAGAAGAAGAAAAAACTAGAAATGAAATACAAATTTATGTGAAAGAAAATTTAAAAGCAAAGAATAAACAAACAAAAGAAGCAGGAAAACAAAACTGTGATATAAAGTAAATCATCCTGAAATTAATAGTAAATAAATAAGCGAGATAAAATAGTAATAATAAATTGGGCAAGACGGAGAATTGTAGCTCAGGGGGAAAATATTTAATACAAATTAAACAAAACAAATTGTCTTCCGTTTGTTTTTCTTCTGTCTGTCTAGTTTTTTTTTCTGTTTTCTGCCGTTTTCTTCTTTTATACATGTCGTCTTTCTCTCTTTCTTGTTTTTTTCCCTCTCTCTTTCTTTACCTCCAGCTTCTTTTCTCCATCACTGCCATCACATTTCTCTGTTTTTCTCTTTCGACTGTACCTTTCATCCTTCTCTTTTTCTCTGTTCTTTTTCTTTATCTCCTTGTCCTTTATCAGTTTTCTTTTTTAATCCTTTTTCTGTTAGTCTTTTCATATTCTGTTTAATTTTGTGTTTATTCTCCCTCTCTCTCTCTCTCTCTCTCTCTCTCTCTCTCTCTCTCTCTCTCTATTGTCACTCTTTAATCCCAGGCAGTGGGTATTTTATCTGTCAATCACACTCCATTTTTTTTCCCACCACTCCATCTGCTTCCACTTGCTCAGTGGCTATTGATTATTTTAATCACCTGCTTTTAACGTATGCGTGTCCTTCTTTGTGCTGCTCGAGAGCCGATTTCACTCTTTCACTCTTTCACTCTTGCACAAATCTGTAATTAAAAAGATAAATAACGGCGGCTTTGTTTACAGAAAAGCAAAGACTTTCCTGAGCGTTTAAACATGTTTTATTGGAGAAGAAGTGAAGAGTCTGACTATTAAATTATGAAGTACGTTGTTTACATGTTTCCTAAAAATTTCAATTATTATTTTTTTTTTTTACACTTTTTTCAGAACACATTTTTTCTTCTTTTCCAGGTTGTGTTGTGTTGAAGTGTGTTGCTATAATTTTGTAAAAAAAAAAAAAAAAAAATGCATGAACAACAACCTCAAGAATGCAAAATAGATCATAATTTATGTTTTTATTTTTTTCCAGCTGAAATTGGAAAGTTAGAAAATGGTGCAGTTCCGGTTTGTGTGTCTTGTTATAACCCAAAAACGTGACACACTTTATTTACATGCAGCCATTTTCTTTCTTTCGGTTTTCTTTTCTTTCTCCTTTTACATGTTTATTTTTTTTTTCTTATATTTTGTATGTTTATTACTTACTTTTTTCTTTTTTCATTTTCTGTGTATCTTTCTTGTTTGTTTCTTATTTTCCTTTTATTCTTATTTACTATGTCTCTTTCTTTCTTACTCTTATTTTCTGTGTGTGTGTCTCTGTCTTTATCTCCAGCTTCTTTTCCTCTATCTCTGTGACCGTGGACGTGTGTGTTGTTCATGAACATTGGCTGTTTAAGCTCCTGCTAAACTCCTCTTTGTGTAATAAAACTCGTGGCGTGGAGTTTGAGTGATCGCTCTCTGGGTTGTGTGTGTGTGTGTGTGTGTGCAGATGGAACCGACTAACAGCTCTAATTTGTGTATTTTGTGTTTTCAGGCACAATAGCTGGGAGCCTCAGGAGAACCTGCTGGACCCGCGACTGCTGGCTGCGTTTAATAAGAGGTGAGGGGGGTCGGGACTCGCCGAGGAAAACGCTCCTCCTGCTTTGAATGTAAACAATACGGGCTGAAACGCTCCAGCGGGCGTGAGTGCAGCACCGTTTGTAGTCTTTCACCTCTGTGGACATGCAGATAGGGCTTCAGTGGTGCCAATGGGGCTCATTTACAGAGGCGTTACACACCCGAGACTCAAACTGTTGCTTTATTTCTTTTTAGTTAGCTTCAGATTTAATCATGAGAAAGACGCAGTAGCAAAAAAAAAAATCAAAACAGCACAGGTTAATCATGACTAAAATGTCTGGAGAAATCCTGCAGGAATCTGAGTGCCATCGAGCCGCACTGAACAGTGTGTGCTGAGGAAATAAAGTTACTCCATGATAAGTGTGAGGCGCTTTTGCTTTTTGAACAGATGCCAGACAGCAGGATAAGCAACGATGCACGAATTTGAAATCTAATCACTTCAGGCACGAGCAAGTGTCAACCAGTCTCCCCATATTAATGTTACCACATATATAAAAAGCTGTAATTTGCGTTATGTTAAGCACCCACAAATAAACATTTGGAATGGTCATAAAATATTTTGGGGAGATTCAGTCCTGAACTCCTCCCATTTGCTACACCTCTGCTTTGGGAACTCTGGAAAGTCACAGGACATAAACTTCCATTCTCCTTGAAAATGAATAAACATTTTTTTTTTTAAATGACCTTCAATAATGTCTTTGAAATGTCTTTATACTTGAGTTGAAGTGATCCAGAAAGGTCTTTCAAAAGACGTTCATGTCTTTATACTTGAGGAAAAGCTATTACATGTTAAGATAAATGTGATGGATGAGCATTATTGTTCTGCCACGCTAGGCCATGAGCAAACCGTTGCAGTCAGGAAATGTTTCTTGACCGTGATAGTAATTGCAGTGTGAGATTTCACTTCCCAGATCATGGGACACACATGGGACTTTGTGGTCTTTGCGATTAGTCAGTAATTTAAAATTTCACTGTAAGAGTTTAAATCAGTTTATATAATCAGTGAATATTCAGCAATGGAGTATTTAAGTTTTAGTCCTGAGTGAGTTATGATTTTGAAGATGCTTTAAAAGCATTAACTTAATGTTTTTTTGTTTTTTTTGGCAACTCATAAAATGGATAATGAGAGAAATGACACTTTTGGTAAATTCTGTATTTATAAATGCTGTAATTAACTTGCATAATATTTAAATAGGAAATAGATGATCAAAATGCTTGTTTGTTGCATCTCTAGTCTGGTTAAAAAAAAAGAGAAGAAAAGAGAAAAGCTGGTCTATCAAAATAACATTTCTGCAACGAGGCCTCACCAAGGGAGGAAGTGTGGAGGCGATGGGTTTAACTTCTAAAAAAAACAGGAACTAGGTTTCACAACCAGAGTTTGTGGCACAATGAAGTTGGGGATTTTTATTTTTGATCAAAGCAAAACCTTTGTGACAAAAAAAAGGTGGATAAGTAAATGCTGATCTGACATCAGACATTCAGAAATTATTTGAAAATGAGATATTATTGTATTCTTGAGCAAATGCATCAGTTCGGTTTTTACCCTCTGTAAATTTGGAGGGAATTTTTTTTTTGGAGAGAGAACCATTGAGTGCTTCCACACCTATTGTCTTGTTACGTCCAAATCAGTAGGGGGATTATTTCACTGGTCAGAAATATGGCGACAAAACATGTTAAACAAACCTTTATCAAGTGTGTGTGTGTGTGGGGAAAAAAATCTCCAGACTGGAAAACCTATCATATCCAAATCTCTAGAAAACACGGCATTTCTGCAGTCCTACAGTTCTGTCTTTTGGCTCAGTTTAGCAGCTTATATTTACAAAAAAAAATTGCTGCAACCCAAAACGCACGGCATATTCGGTTCACCTTCGGCAGTCGAGTCGATTCATTCTCAGATCTCTTTCTCAGTAGCGAAGCAGGGACTTAATAAATGCTAGTCCTTTGATAGCACAGTTAAAGATAAGCTTTTATCAAGCGGTACTCTTGATCCTCCTGTGTGGAACACTAAACCAAATTACTGCTTGTGGTTTATCTTAATTATTTCAACTTCAGTTCCTTCATGGTATTGAGAAGGTTCTTGCCAACAGTGTTATTTTGTACAACTTTGATGACTATTTTGTGTTGGTATTTCTGAATTTTGATATTCTGCTACGCCCAGGGAGCAAGAAAGAGAGCTGCTGATTCGGAAGCGAGGGAAACGACCACGTGGAAGACCTCGGAAAATCATGGTAAGGACCTCATATTAGATACAAATGCAGCACTGTAGCTCAGCATTTATTCCTGGACTTCAGAGTGCCAGGAGAATATGGCAGTACAGGCATCACAGGACTTCTAGCATTTTTCCCTAATGAAACGTTATTTTATTCACCAGTAAGTGATTTCTTTTCACCTCTTGTCACTTCAGCAGGAGCCGGTTCAGCCAGTCTCAAAATCAAGCAGCTCCTCATCATCTTCATCTTCCTCTGATTCATCATCATCTTCATCCTCCTCGTCCTCTTCATCTGAAGATGATGACGACGACGACCAGGATGACAGCGACAGAAAGGCAAAGCCAAGCCCTCGAGTGCGGGAGCTGCACCCTGTTCCACAGAAGAAGGCTCAGATCGTGCTGGCCAAGCCGGATCCTCCAAAGAAAAAGAAACGAGGCAGGAAGCCTCTTGCTCCAGAGCTGAGGGCCTTGAAGCAGAATCAGGCCAAAAATTCACGCAAAATCATGAAGCCCCCGCTAAAAGACTCTCTCTCAGACCTGCGTAGCAGCATTAAGAAACCACTGATGCCTGCCAGTTTCACGTACACAGGCCTGAATCGAGCTGCCAACAGGGAGACAGTAGCCATGCAGAACCGCGGATCTTTTACTGCCAATGAATCTCCAAAGAGCACCCTGGGATCCACCCAGTCCCAAGGGAAACCTGTGACGGATTTTAAGCTTTCTGTCTCAGACATGGGTAACGGGGGAGGCCTGGATTTAAAAAACTCATCCTCTAAGTCTCCGGGAGTGGCTTCTCTGAGTTTGCACAATTCAAAACTTACCAACAGTACCAATGGACAGGCGGCAGGGGGAGCTCCTAACTGGACGAAAAAGCAGGAAACTCCAGGTCTGCAGCGACCAACGAACACAAAACCTTCTGCATCCTCTCTCTCCTCAGTGAAAAGCCCCAGTACTCAGGTCTCCAGCTTGTCTAGTGTCAACAAAACACAACTCAGTGTCAGTGCTTCTCCAAAAGATGTTACCAACCATAGGGGTTCTGGGAGCACAGTGAAAAAAGGTCCCGTGCAGGAAAAAAGTGTTCCAGGGGAAGGAGGGATTTTGGGTCGACCAGGATCCCGTGATATCAGCACACCAGGGGGGGTAGAAAAAGTAAAAATGGAGGATCCATTGGAGAGATTGGGGAAAGCGACTCCGGGAAGGCAGCGGAAAGTCCCGACATTTACTGGCTCAAAAGACGGAAGCAAAACGACAAAACCGCTAAGCGAGATGAGCACGGGCGAGGAGGGAAGCAGTTCAGAATCAGAGCAGGAGTCTCCCTACACTGGGGAAAGGCAGGAGTTGTCATTGGAAGTGCAGTCAGAGTGCAAGGACTGGAGGCCAACACGAAGCCTCATCGAACATGTTTTCGTTACTGATGTCACTGCTAATCTTGTCACTGTAACTGTGAAAGAATCTCCCACTAGCGTGGGTTTCTTTAGCATCCGGAATTACTGAGAGAGTTGGAGAACAGATTCTTGATGTATCTATTGATATTGGGTATCTTAGCAAAGTGTTATAGATCACAGTTTCTTGTTACAACCACCAAGTCTGTTCTGGAAGCTTCTTCTTGAGGAAGAAGAGGATACCTGAATCAAGGCAAGGAATTGAGGGACTGAAGAAAGTGGGTAAACCATTTGGTGCTTCAAAAACTACTCAGTTTTCAACATTTGAGTGTTTTCAGGTGCTTAGCAAATTGGTGCTTTTTTTTCATTGAACAACCACAGTGTCTTATAGTAAGACTGGAATTTCTGGAAACTCGTGGAAGCCTGGAAGATAACAAATCCTGAGACTTGGCGTTTACACAAGGACTGAACCGGTTGGTGTTTGGAGGTTAAGAAAATTTTCAAACTCGAAAATTGCATTTCTGTGACTTTAAATTTGGAGCTTTTTGGTTTTAAAATTAGTTTGTTTTTTTTTTGTTGAATTTCCCTGATTTGTCATCTACGTCAGTGGTTCTCAAAGTGGTGTCTGGGAGCCCCCAGGATCTGAAGCATAGCTAGGTGGTCTGTGATTTTATTTTATTTTTATTTTTTCATTTTGTTATAGTGGAGGAATTCATTATTCATTAGTTTTTTTTTGGCTGTTCACTTTAAATCAGAACTGTTGTTAGAAGGTTCAGGAATAAAAAGCCCCAGTAAATATCTGGGATATTACTGTAGATATTTGAATAATGAGCCTAATATTTAAATAGTTGGGTTATGTTTATAAAATTAATCTGTTCTGAGGAGGTCTGTGAAGTTTATTTTACAGTTAAAGGAGTTCCTGGCTCCAAAATGTTTGAGAACCACCGATCTAAATGACGCTGGAGTCCAACGCTCAGCTTGGAATATACGATACTCAGGCAGGGAAAGGGTTTTTACATGCTGTGCTCAGCTAATGGGGAGAAAAAAGTCAAGCAGATTTGTTTCTGAAAATGGAAGAAAACATGACCTACAGTTCTCACACAGTGTTTACAGACATGTACAACTACAAAAGGAAGAAAATGTATCCAAAGTTCTTTTTGTTTGTTTTTATCTGAACTCTTCCAGGCTTTTTTTTTTTTTTTTTTTTTTTTTTTTTTTTTTTTTTTTTTTGCCTTATTATAATCAGCATCGTAGAACACGTGGCCTTCTCTTTGATAGAACACAATATTCCCATCTTTATTTATTATTTCTTACTATCTTTATTTTTTTTTTAGATGATATGCAAAAGATTTTGTAAAAGAAAAAATAAAATAAAAGCTGGCAGCTCATTTTAAATCCAACCTTTTGAATTAAACTTGGGCATGAGTTTAAATGTGGTTATGTCAAATATGCATCTGTTACTCTTCACAAAAGTATTTCTCCCCTACACCATCCATCAGTGGGAAAAAGACCACCATAGGAGCAGCTTATAGGTGAAAGTCCACATTCTGGTGTTCAAAATGTGCATCTCTTTCAAAATATAAACAAATTAGTAATTGAAACCATTGTGACCCTGACCACAATAAGGCATTTACACAAGATGAATGAGTGAAAGCAGAAAATGCCTCACAGAAAGCACTCGGTTTGTTCATTGTATTGAACCTGGTCTTTCTTTATCCTGCGAGTTTCATATCTGACTGCACGCTCTCAGTTTTTGTGTTGGACTTGACGGGATCCCAGTGTTGATTCACACCAGTAATGCAGTCCATGAATGGACAGTTTTAATTTAAATGTTGCTAATTTTATTTTTTATTTAATAATACAGCACACAATGATGGTAGAACAACACTACGTTACTGATTTGTGATATGAAGAAATCGTGCTCAATAGAAACCTAGCCTAGTTGTGTGTCTACAGAAAGTTTGACCCATGGAACCATGCTCGTGTTTGTTGTTCAACATAAATCTTTGTGTGTTTGTCTCATTTTCTCTACCGAACATTCTCTATATGTACATATACAGGGTGTCCCAAAAGTCTCCATACATAAGGGAAATTAACACTTTTTAAATAAAAAAATGTAACTTTTATAATTGCATGTCTACTGCAACCTTCTGATCCAACCATGAGAATGATTTCACTACATTCTTCTTTTGTCCAAGGCATTCTTAAAGGCTATCTGAAAAAACATTGATAATATAAACTAAGTATGAAACATTTTGGAAGCTATTTTGTTAAAAAAAATGTTAATTTCCCCTTTGTAATGGAGACTTTTGGGACACCCTGTAGTTTATTTCATTTCATTACATTACACCAGTTATATTCTAGTCACTGTGACCCGGGTAAGAAGCAGATCACAAATAGTCGTGATCTACACTATATGGGCAAAAGTTTGTGGACACCTGACCATCACACCCACATGTGCTTCTTCCCCAAACTATTGCCACAAAGTTGGAAACACACAATTGTATAGAACGTCTGTGTGCTTGTAGCTTTACA
>CM074944.1:1386995-1412005 GCA_037576815.1 Pangasius larnaudii | reverse complement strand
AAAGGTATTTGGACAAAGTGACATAATTGTAAATATAACCATAATTTTAATACTTGGATGAAAATCCTTTGCAGTCAGTGACGGCCTGAAGTCTGGAGCCCATGTTCTCAAAACTCACATTCTGAGTTTCCTCCCTGGAGATGTTTTGCCAGGCTTCACTGCAGCCACACACACACACACACACACACACGTATATATATATATATATATATATATATAAAGCTGATTGCTTTATTCTTTAGTTGATACTCTCTCTGGATGGCACTTTGTTCTGTAAAAAAATGTGTGAAAGCAGCATTAAACAGCCACCTGAGCGGCTCTTCTGAAGTGGAAATATTCGTAAATATTCATAACGATTCCAGCTCCAGCACCGGGGCCATGAAAGAGAGCAAAAACGCCTTTATAAAATGCCCAAAGTTGTGAAAAAGGGACATAGTTTTCCAGACATCAAAAACAAATATGCGCTTTCATCAGTAAAACCTCAGACTTTGGGAGTGGCTTTGTTTTTTTCCCATGCTCATTAACTCATGAGCATTATCAGTGCTGATCACTTCAAAGGGCGCAGAAAACTCTCCATTGCCAACGCATCATAAAAATGATGTTCAAAGCACATCGCAGTGTGGGGTTCAGACTTCAGGTAGTGCATTTTACAGTTTCAAACAACAGAAACGTGTCACTGTTGTGTGAAACAGAACGCTACACACATTCATGAAGAGTCAAAAACTCTACAACTCATATTTCAGCAGAACTTTATTCGGTTCGGTTTAAAAAAAACACGAGGTCCGCATGTTCGAGATGTTCCTGTGCTTCTACAGCCACAAAAAAAAAAAAAACACAAAAGAAAGGACATAAAGGAGTCCGACAGCTTTACGGTCGTTTATTGTCAGTAGTCTAAAAGACAGAATTAGCACGGCGAGTAAATCAGAGAATTGTGAACAACGGTCCAGTTAGCAAATCACACAGAGAGACAGTTCATCACAACAGCTGGGACATGGAGAGAGAGAGAGAGGGGGGGAGAGAGAGAGAGAGAGAGAGAGAGAGACAGAGTGAGAGAGACACTGAGAGAATCAGAGAGAGAGACAGACAGACAGAGAGCGATAGAGAGAGAGACAGACAGAGAGCGATAGGGGGGGGGGCCTGAGATGGAGAGAGAGACAGAGTGAATCAGAGAGACAGACAGAGAGCGATAGAGAGAGAGAGACAGACAGGGAGAGAGAAAGAGAGAGAGCCTGAGATGGAGAGAGACAGACAGAGACAGAGTGAGAGAGAGACTGACAGACAGACAGACAGACAGAGGGAGAGGAAGACAGAGAGAGAGAGAAACAGATAGACAGAGAGAGAGGTAGAGAGAGAAAGTGAGACAGACAGACAGACAGACAGACGGAGAGGAAGACAGAGAGAGAGACAAAGACAGAGAGATAGGAAGATATATATATATATATATATATATATATAGAGAGAGAGAGAGAGAGAGAGAGAGAGAGAGAGAGAGAGACAGATTTATAATTTGAAATGTTCACTAATGGAAATGATCCTGCGCTCCTGATAAAGATGAAACATTCAGAATTTTCAAAAAAAATTGTTTTTAGTAATCTTTTAAATGGCAAAGTCAGGTGAGGACTTTGAACATTTCATGTTTAAGTCTTTTCATTTTCTCTGTCAAGTCGAGAAAGAAAGAAAGAAAGAAAGAAAGAAAGAAAGAAAGAAAGAAAGAAAGAAAGAAAGATGGAAAACACTATCTATCTGTTTTTCTCTTTGCATTAAAGTTCCTTTAACTAACATTACTGACTGCATTAGCTAATGTTAACAAACGACATCAACCACATCATTAATAAAGTGTGATTGATATCAGTAACATGTCCAGTCACCTCCTGTATTAACTGATAAATCAACAGAACTCAATGGCATCATGTTCCTAACTGCTGAACACAAGCATGTTCATTAACCTGCTGTTCACGTTGGCCATTAAGAGCTTCATTCTCCACACTGACGTGTCACTGACGTCTTAATTATTCACCTTATCTGGTTTATTATTAAACATATATATAAATTAGTACATTACTGAACGTCACTCGTGGTGTATTAATGCTGAGGTGGATGCTTTGTTCATTACTTAACTAATGTGTTAAATAATGTCAGTTAAAATAACGAACTAAATAAATAAATAAGCAAGCATGGATTAAAAAAAAGGAATAAAATGTGTGTGTGTGTGTGTGTGTGTGTGTGTGAGAGAGAGAGAGAGAGAGAGAGAGAGATCAAACACAGAGATGACCGCTTTGAGAAATGGAGGGAGAAGACGTATGGAGGGAGAGCAAAGAAATGATTTAGAGCTCCACTCCTGCTGAGTTTACAAACACAAACACAAACACACACACACACACACACACACACACACACACACACATGCGGATACATATACAAACACACACAAACACACACAAACAGCACCACGGATACACACTGGGCCACCACAGTGCTGATACACACACCCTCAGTGAGCGCAGGGGTCATCACACACTGGTTTACTGCGGCAGAGCGTCACAACACACACACACACATTACACACACACACACACACACACACACACATTACACACAAACACACACTCACACTCACAAGATATAAAATATCTCACAGACACATTCTATAGTGTCATAAAACACACAGCTTGAATACTGTCATTATACATAAACACATGCTATAAAGTATCATCACACACACACACACACACACACACACACACACACACACAGATTTTACCTTTAATGACGATAATCACCATTAGTGGTTATTCCAGGCTGAGGTTCAGCTCTTATTCTCTTTTGATAATTCACTGTGTAAATGCAGTGTATTACACCTAACGCTACTCGCTCCTGATCACCCTCTCGACGTAACCAACCAGCTGAACAACACAACAAGGAAAAAATCTGACATTTTCTACATGTTCTGCTTTGCGTAATTTACCGACATGCGTGTATCTGTAGCTGCGTGAATCCTTCACGCTCACAAACGTTGATAAAAACGGTCATGGATGCAGTTCGGTTATTTTCCGCACAGACCCCTGAGAGCTGAGGTGCACCTACACACGCTCTACACTAATTTATTAGACATATTGAACTTGGTTCTGGAAGGAAATGATCATGTACACATTGTTTGTTTCAGAAATAATGTTGAAGTGGTGGAGGGAAGAAAAAAGAAGCTAAAAAGCTTCATTCTAATTAAAATAGCTGCTGTTGTGCTGAAACATGTAGCTAAGCTACTTCGCAGCGCTGCAGAAGCCTTGTGCACACTGCAGCGTTTTAGCCCGGATTTCACAGCCAGCTCATTTTAGCGCTCGGTTATTAACGCATCGCTCCAATGAACCCCCCGTGACTACTCGCTGTATGTTCCCATGGCAACCGCTCGTGTAGTTTGCACAGTTCGGCAATGCGATGTTTGAAGTCTGCAGATGATCGCAGAGGCTCCGGTATTTTCAATCATGTTCGATTTGATTTCTTATGAATTTACTTATGACTACTGTACATTTTTATACACACACACACACACACACACACACACACACACACACACACACTACCACAACTGCTCACCACACACAAGTTTTAATGTACTGCCAACCTGTAATATATTTTATACAGTTAATCTGGACAGGAATCTTAGTCTGAAAATAACTTGGAGAGCTACTTATGTGTGTATATTTTTATTCCATCTTATTTGTGGTATATTGTAAGTTTATTGTGCGTTTATTGTGTAAATTTTGTGAACTGGTAAGTCTTAGTTCTCTCTGTTGCTCTGGTTTTGTGGCTGTTGTGTCACCAGATTTCCCTTTGGGGATCAATAATGTACTCTCTCTCTCTCTCTCTCTCTCTCTCTCTCTCTCTCTCTCTCTCATTTTCTCAGGGATGAATCGTGTAGGGCGACTGCAACACATAGTGTAACTGTGTTGTGTAGAATCGACAAAGTACACTCAGGTTTGCACCTTTAACACGTTAGTACATGGACATCTGATCGAAACATAACACATGGACCCTGACAAGTAGAGGAGTAGTTCGCAGGCAAGGCCACGCATGCTAGCATATTAGCTAATGCTCTCAGTGAGCTAGCTTTTATGCAGCACGAACACTCATGCAACTTTAACGTAAATTAGTGCACAGTGAACAACAACAACAACAACAACAACAACAGCATACACTTATCAGTTCATACTTAAGAAACAAATATTAGTACAAATGACTCAACAAAATGTATAAATTAAAATTTTTATATATTGCTTCGCTTTCACGTAGACTGTACTGCACGACACGTGGCACGAAACACCGATCCTTGTTGATGAGCACACACACGTACCATTCCATCACG
The DNA here is from genome assembly GCA_037576815.1 of Pangasius larnaudii. Taxonomy (NCBI): domain Eukaryota; kingdom Metazoa; phylum Chordata; class Actinopteri; order Siluriformes; family Pangasiidae; genus Pangasius; species Pangasius larnaudii. The sequence continues at coordinate 1,407,645 of CM074944.1, read as the reverse complement.
TTACACAAGAACAGTGCTGAGGAAAAAGCCAGCGAGGGCCCGAGATCCATCAGTCCATCTAATTGTGTGGGAAGACGAGAACGAAATTTACAATAATAATGCTTATAATGCTATGTTTGTTTTCACTCTACCTCCAGTTCTCTTTGCAGAACAGGCAAGCCTCACTGCCTGGGTCTCCCCATTGAATCTTTCCTCCACGGTTTTCCTCTTATTTCTCTTTTTTCTTGTTTCCATATAAAATAGAGACATATGAACGCTTTTTGTTTGTTTTCGCGAGAAAGCAGGATTTTGTGCACACCTCTACGTCTATAAAACAACTGATGGCAATGGATTAAAGTCGTAGCTTTAACTGGCTAAAGGTATCAGACTTTGCTAATATTTTTCAAGGCCAGTAGGTTAGCTAAGGATGAAGACGAGCTTGCTAGCTCGATAAAGTTACCAGAAGAGACTGAAACGAACAGACAAAAGTCAGTCAGAACGCTGAATGAAGGGTGAATCCTCGTCTCTGTGCTAAGGCCAGACGCTAACGGTGTTAATGCTAATGTTAATGTGAGTCAATAACGGTGTAATCAGCAGAGCTACTGTACACACAGACCAACCTGATAGCGCTCTCAGTGTTTTTAAAGTGTTTTAACTGAAACAATTTGCAGCTTCGACACTTTCGGAGACTTTGAATGGCTCCCCTGTGTGGTTGGTTGGTTTGGGCTGGAAGCAGCGTGAGCACCAGTGTGTGTGAGTGTGTGTGTGTGTGAGAGTGTGTGTGTGTTCTAATCAAAGCTGTGTTTAGATAAAGCAGCAGTGTGACAGGTCAAACAGAGCTGTGTTTGATGCTCTTTATGAGCCTGTTGTTTATTCGTGGCTCCGAGGGCCGACCTCCTGCCGGGACGCAAATGGACGCCAGGGAGCGTCGGATGAGTCCTGTCCTCTTTTCCGTTCTCTGTCCCTGCTTTCCTGTCCCTCTTTTTTTTCCATCTCGAGCTTCACAATGCTCACACTCACTTTTGCTATCTATCTCACACACACACACACACACACACTGTGTGACAGAGTTTTTACTTTTGCTGTAGTGGATGCTAACATCAGGAGGAGAGATGAACGAATCAATGAATCAGTGAATCAATGAATCAGTGAATCAGTGAATCAGTGAATTCTCCTATAACGCACGTTCATAGGCTCGTTACAGGTAAACAGCAGCTCTGACAGTAGCGCAGCAGCAAATCGCAGGTTTATATTAATGCTCTCGCTCTAATACGTTATCGTTTCCATAGTAACAGCTCATTCACAGCGACTTGCACATGAACGGATTAAGAATGGTTGCTGATGTGATGAAGTTTTCTTAAAGTAAGGAGACTTTTATTTGACATTTATGGAAGGAGTCTCCAGTGTCAGTGCTTTGTAGAGCTAAGCTGGTAAAGGTGAGTTTTCTGACAACTTCTTATGCTTTGCAGGTTTTAAATGAAATATATTAATGTCACTGAATACTAAAATCATTTATTAAAATAATTTAGCTACATATGAACTGCATTATACTCCAGGTATAAATATATCACATCCCTACGGGGGAACATAAATAATTACATTAATGACATGACAGTTAATGCCAAGTGACTTAAAGGAACGATTTGAGTGGGTGTGCATTTATAAAATAAATCATTTCAGAGATGTGTGAAAATAGCATAACACACACACACACACACACACACACACACACACGAAATGACGTTGATGCAGAAATAATGTCATTTATGTCACTTTTATTTTACAGATATTTTTATAGGCTATGAATATAAAGAATAAATAGCAATTGCTCTTAATTTACAGGATGTGAGACATTAAAAAAAAAAAAAGATACATTTAAATCATTAAACGTGAGTCCAGCGTCTGCGCGCGCGCTCCTCGCTTCATTCTCAGCGACATAAATACAAAAAAAAAAAAAAAAAAGTGACTTATAAACATTTTATTCTTCACAAATACAGTAGACTCTGGGTTACACATAATACTGTCTATCCTCTTTACATGGCACAACATATACATAAAGAAGAGAAAATACATTCTTACACTTCATAGTGCATAACAACGAACAACGACGAATTAAAAAATAAAAATATATAAACATTATACAAAATAGAAACTTTTATAGCTATTATAAAGTAATTTATAAGTTAGAACGTTGAGGAGGATGTGGGGTCAGTTCGAGCACGCGCACTTGCACTCGGTGATGATGGGGTATTGCACGGGAATCCACGCGCATTTGAGGTTGCCTCGGCGGCGCGCGCATCTCCAACGCAAGAGCGTGACGCGCGAGGACCCTGCGGGCGTGCACATCATGCCCTCGGGCACGGAGCACGAGCGCTCGGTGCGGCAGCTGCCCACGCGCGCGTAGCGCGGCCAGAAGCGGCTGCCGAGGTCCGTCCACGTGTAGGACACCGGACACGCCGAGCGCGCCCACAGCCACATCTGCAGCCGCCGTTTCAGCTTCCGGCCTGCTTTGCGGCGGCGCGCGCCCGCCACGACGAACGGCGGCGTGTCGAGGTCCAGCGCGCGGATGTGCGCGGGCATCGGGCCGTCGGGGAACGAGCTGTCCGCGTGCTCGTCGTCCTCGCGCTCCTTCGGCGGCGGCGGCGGCGTCACGGAGAGGAAGCGCGAGTCCAGGTCACCGCCCAGCACGCTCCGCAGTTCGGTCTCGTTCAGGTCGCGCTCGCGCGGGTCCAGCGCGGGGTCCGGGTCCTCCTTGAGCTCCACGAGAGGCAGGCTGTCGCTCGGCACCGGCCGGAGCAGGTAGTAGTGCTGGCACGCGCCCTCCTCCGTGCGCAGCGCGAGCGACACGAATAGCACGTACATCGCCGCCACGAAACGGCGCTCCATCACCATCACCATCACGACGTCCTTTAAAAATACTCAAAACAACAGACAAACAACACACACACACAAAAACCCAGCGCGCGTCCTCTGCGATGTCAAAACACCGCACGCGACAACTTATTCAAAGTTCTGTCGCCTTCACGCGCAGTTTTTCTCCATAGCAACCGAGCTCCGTTTCCAAGCTGCTCTCCTTTATAACATCCTTATTAAACACACACAATCCTGAGGATGATGATGATGATGATGATGATGATGGTGGTGGTGGATCTGCAGTCTTTCTAGTTCCCAGAGATGAAGATTAAGTCACTGCTCCAGCGTGCACAGCGCGGATGCTCGCGGTCTCTCAGGTCATCTCCTGCGTGCGCGCGCGTGTGGAAGGACAGTGTGTGTGATCGTGCCTCGTGAGCCGAGTGTGGACATGGTGTGTGTTTTATTTCTCCGTTTCTCGGTCGGGCTACAAACCGCTGCTCGCGCCGCTCGGACGCCACTGAGAAGAACCCCGGCTCGAGCCCTGATATAGCGTGCGCTCGCGCGGGTCGTGATGTAATACGTTTTTTTTTTTTTTTCTTAAGGAGATTCCCGACACGCAGGGGGGCGTGGCCTTTACCGGGGGTGAGGAGCCGCTCGCCCTCTGTCGGTGGCTAACACGGTGTGATTGATCAGACAGACAGATAGATAGATAGAGAGAGAGAGAGAGAGAGAGAGAGAGACATGCTAAGACAAATACACTCACACACTCTCTCTCAAACATACACACACACACACACACACTCTCTGTCTCTCTCTCTCTCTCTCTCACACACACACACACACACACACAGTGACTGAGTTACACACTCATTTCAGAGTTTAATGGAAGGCGGTAGCAGTGGAGGAGAAAGACGGAGAGAGAGAGAGAGAGAGAGAGAGAGAGAGATGCTTTAGCAATACATTGTGCGATTTGTCATGCCAATAAAGCTCATTTGAATTGAATTGAATTGAACTGAATTGAATTGACAGACTGAGAGAGAGAGCAAGAGAGAGAGAGCAGGAGAGAGAGAGAGAGAGAGAGAAAGGAGAAAGAGAGAGAGATAGAGAGATGCAGAGAAAGGGAGAGAGACAGACAGACAGACAGAGAGAGAGATGGAGGAAGAGAGAGATGGAGAGAGGGAAAGAGAGATGGAGAGAGATGCAGAAAAGGGGGGACAGAGAGAGACAGACAGACAGAGAGAGAGAGAGAGATGGAGAGAGAGAGAGAGAGAGAGAGAGAGGGAGAGAAATGAATCCCTGTTTGTGTGTGTGTGTGTGAAAGAGCTAATTCACATGTTCACACTTCACATCGCAGCACAGAGCCCCTCACTCACTTTATGATCAAGAGGCGCTGAAAAGTCTGGAACATGTCACACAGATATAAATCTGGAACGTGTGTGTGTGTGTGTGTGTGTGTGTGTGTGTGTGTGTGTGTGTGTGTGAGATATCCATCTATTCATTAGGTATATTTACTGGGAATGGACAAGTGAGCATTATCGTGGAGCGTATGATTAATAAATCTTAGTAAAACTAGAGGCTTGGCTTTACTTCTCTCTGATAGAGGACAGATTGTTGTAGGGTTCTTTAAGGATTCCATCACACTCATCTTTTCTTAAACAAGCTTTCCTTGATTTCCTCCTGGTGCCAAATCTTTTTTTTTTATTTAAATCTGCGACTGAAATCTTTCAGCACTTTGACTAACTTTATAGTAAACAGAGTTAGAAATGTTATCAATAAGGAACAATAAATGACAATAACATATTAAAATCAGATAATAATCCAGAAGATAGATAGATAGATAGATAGATAGATAGATAGATAGATAGATAGATAGATAGATAGATAGATAGATAGATAAAAATGGTTTCAATCTGTTGAGCTCTCTCGCTTCTGATTCTCTTTGTCTGTTTATGTGTATGTGTGTGTGTGTGTATGTGTGTGTATGTGTGTGTGTGTGTGAGAGAGAGAGAGAGAGAGAGAGAGGGTCATTAGTGGTGAGTGAAATTGTCTCCATTTCCTGCTCCTATAAAAACACTGAGCTGAAGGTGGAATAAAGAGAGAGAGAGAGAGAGAGAGAGAGAGAGAGAGTGAGTGAAAGACAGAGTGAGAGAGAGAGAGTGAGAGAGAGACAGAGTGAGAGAGACAGACAGACAGAGACAGAGTGAGAGAGAGAGAAACCAGGCACGTTCCTGCCATCGAATAAAGCTACTGCCTGCAGTGTGTGTGTGTGTGTGTGTGTGCGCGTGCGTGTGTGTGTGTGTGTGCGCGTGCGTGTGTGTGTGCGCGTGTGTGCGTGTGTGTGTGCGCGTGCGTGTGTGTGTGTGTGTGCGCGTGCGTGTGTGTGCGCGTGCGTGTGTGTGTGTGTGTGTGTAGGATGTTAGAGAACGTGTTCCACTGATTGATACGTTACTGTATATGTTTGATGTTATATAATGTGTACACTGGTGTTACTGTTGATTATTTTACTACATCAGCATGTCCTGAAGTGTTTTATTCCTCTTATACCACAGCACTTTACCAGCTATTCATTTTTTATTTATTAAAGAATGACGCAACATACTTTTTATCCATTTATAGTTACATTGAATGGTGTGGAACATCCATTAAGAAAGCTAGTGCCTGTTTTCACTTACGTTATAGCAGCTATAAACAGTCATGTGCTCACCAATTCCTTTTTTCTAGAAGTTAAAAAGAACATAAAGCAGCTTGTCATGTTACTGAGAAACTGCAACGCGTAAACTCCTCAGTCCTAACGATGGAGACCTTAAAGTTCCGGCTTTACCTCTGACTGTTACCAAGCGCTTGACACTGGAGACTCCTTCCATACAGCAGTTACATAAACATCTCCTTACAGAAACATTAAAAGCTCCGGGTTTTTTTTTACAGCATCCGCCGTACAAGTCCCTGTGAAAGAGCTGTTGCTATAGAAACGGTAACGTATTAGATCGAGCGCATTAATATAAACCTGCACTATTGTCAGAGCTGCTGTTCTAGAAAACTAATCAACGCCTTCTGACCAATCAGAATGATACTTTTTTATATGTCATTCATAAATTAATTTATAGGCATAATGTGGAATAATGGTTGCGCTTCTTTAGGTGTGAGTGCATCATTACACTACTGTTATAATTAAATCACAAGAGCGACATTATGGTGACATAATTCAGGCAGAACTAGACTTCAGAGGTCAGCATAAAACACACACACACACACACACACACACACACACACACTCACCTGTGTGGCACATTCTTTGCGACAGTCCATTTCACACACTATCTCCCTCATTATCGTTTTTACACCCTCACCTAATGGAGACCACATTTCAGGAACTCTCTCCCTCTCTCTCTCTCTCTGTCTCTGTCTCTCTCTCTCACACACACACACACACACACACACACACACACACACACACACACACACACAAATTTGTGCACACAGACACACAGGGATCGGAGTGTTATTGTGTTTATACTGGCACACCCAGGTGTGCAATTTGGTGGTTTATTTAGTATTTTTCCACACATCACTCTCTCTCTCTCTCTCTCACACACACACACACACACACACACACACACACACACAGAGAGAGAGAGAGAGAGAGAGAGACGTTAATCTCAGCTCATTAGGCTCCAGTGTCAAGACTGTCTGGTTTACTTACAGCTCCACTCAGGGATTTGTAAAGCTGGTTTATGTTCATTAGGCTCGTGCTTTATATCGACTGCTTGGGAAAGACAATAGTCTTTAAATGCTGTGTTTAGTCAGCAGACATGCAAATTACACACTCATTTCATTCCACTGCTAATAAAAACACACAGTATACAAAAGCGGCGTGTACTAATGTGTGAAAAAATATTTACAACTAACCATTTAAGATAAAAACAATTTACATCATATAATGATTCAGCAGTGTGCAGCAATTTAAATTACAAAAGCATTATGAGGTGGGTGAGGCCACGGCCCTTCAGTGAGCCTGACAGATACAGAGGCCACGCCTCCTCCGTTGAGACTGACAGATACAGAGGCCACACCCCCTTCAGTGAGCCTGACAGATACAGAGGCCACGCCTCCTCCATTGAGACTGACAGATACAGAGGCCACACCCCCTTCAATGAGACTGACAGATACAGAGGCCACGCCTCCTCCATCGAGACTGACAGATACAGAGGCCACACCCCCTTCAGTGAGCCTGAAAGATACAGAGGCCACACCCCCTTCAATGAGCCTGAAAGATACAGAGGCCATGCCTCCTCCATTGTGACTGACAGATACACAGGCCACACCTCCTTCACTGTGACTGACAGATACACAGGCCACACCTCCTTCATTGTGACTGACAGATACACAGGCCACACCTCCTTCATTGTGACTGACAGATACAGAGGCCACACCTCCTCCATTGAGACTGACAGATATAGAGGCCACACCCCTTCAGTGAGCCTGAAAGATACAGAGGCCACATCTCCTCCGCTGAGACTGACAGATACACAGGCCACGCCTCCTCCATTGAGACTGACAGATACACAGGCCACGCCTCCTCCATTGAGACTGATAGGTATAGAAGCCACGCCTCCTCCATTGAGACTGACAGATACACAGGCCACGCCTCCTCCATTATGACTGATAGGTATAGAAGCCACACCCCCTTGGAGAGAGAAAGATGCCAAAGTAAACTCTGTTGATAACTTTTGTAAATAATTAGTGAAAAAAAAGTTGATGTTTTCATTATATGAGGTTTATATATCAGTGTATTCAGCTGCCATCACTGCACTTTAATCTGATACACTTTGTTTTGAAATCAGATACTGAGAATGAAGCAAGTTTTAATTACAACACAATATTCGTATGAAACTAGTTAGAATTCTTGCGAATTTTGCTGAACACACACACACACACACACACACACACACATACACATACACACACATACACAGTCTCTCTGTCTCCCTTTTTTCTTAAACCACTTTTATCCAAGTCAAATGAGAAACACACACACACACACACATACACACACACTTGGACGTCTGAACAGATGTGGCTGAACGATTGTTCAAAGCACTCTGTTGTCCCAGTGCCAAAAAACCAGAGCTGCTAGTCACGACGATGTCTGACGTGGATCTAAAGCCCCCCATCGTGCCCTCGTCTGCATCCCTTACAGAATCAGACTCTGAGAGCGTGTATACGAGGAGAGCTAAACGGTGGAAAGATGTTTTCTGGCTTTCTAGTAAATCAAAGCATCCCCGGCATTTAAGAGGCGTTTTCATTACAGGCGATTGTTCTGTGTTTTTTCCCGTGGAGGAGCTGCACAGTGGAGCTTGAAGAACACTGAAGAGAGATCTCCCTCTCTTTCTTCCAGCTCCGTTCCCCATTACCAGAGGCAATAATGTGTGCTTGGGTAGATCCCAGTCGCAGCATGACTTCTTGCTAACACACGCCTGCGATCTCCCAGGAGTCCGTTCTCATCAGCACCAACAGCAGTGTTCCCTCTGAAGAGGTGGATAATGAAAGAATGTCCAGTAGCACTGTTTGCTAATCACAATGCTCCTGCAGCATGGTTCTTTAATCATAGCACTTCTGTAGCACGTTTTTGCTAATCACAGCTCTCCCATAGCACATTTTTGCTAATCACAGCTCTCCCATAGCACATTTTTGCTAATCACAGCTCTCCTGTAGCACGTTTTTGGTAATCACAGCTCTCCCATAGCACATTTTTGCTAATCACAGCTCTCCCATAGCACATTTTTGCTAATCACAGCTCTCCCATAGCACATTTTTGCTAATCACAGCTCTCCCGTAGTACATTTTTGCTAATCACAGCTCTCCAGTAGTACATTTTTGCTAATCACAGCTCTCCAGTAGTACATTTTTGCTAATCACAGCTCCCCCGTAGCATGTTTTTTCTAATCATAGCTCTCCTATAACATGTTTTTGCTAATCACAGCTCTCCTGTAGTACGTTTTGCTAATCACAGCTCTCCTGTAGCATGTTTTAGTAATCATAGCACTTCTGTATGACATTTTACTAATCAAAGAGTTCATGTAGTACATTTTGCTAATCACATCTCTCCTGTAACACATTTTTGCTAATCTCAGCTTTCCTGTAACACATTTTTGCTAATCACAGCTCTCCTATAACATGTTTTTGCTAATCACAGCTCTCCTGTAACACATTTTTGCTAATCACAGCTCTCCTATAACATGTTTTTGCTAATCACAGCTCTCCTGTAACACATTTTTGCTAATCACAGCTCTCCTGTAACACATTTTTGCTAATCACAGCTTTCCTGTAACACATTTTTGCTAATCACAGCTCTCCTATAACATGTTTTTGCTAATCACAGCTCTCCTGTAGCACGTTTTTGCTAATCACAGCTCTCCTATAACATGTTTTTGCTAATCACAGCTCTCCTGTAGCACGTTTTTCTAATCACAGCTCTCCTGTAGCACGTTTTCATAATCACAGCCATCCTGCAGTACTTTTCTGTGATCACAGCACCATTTTATACTAAATGTCCTCTAGCACTGATGGAACTAATTGGAGGCCCGAGGATAAAGTGATATAATGTGACTATGTTTATGAAATCTATAGCGTGTACAGTAGGTCAGGGCTTGTTAGCTGTCAGCCTGTGGGTGAAAAAAATATTTCAGCAGATCAAGTCAAGCATTTGAACAGTTGTGTAGCAGAATTGATCAATCTATAGACAAAAATGGCCATAGTTTAGCGACTCTAATGTTCTAAACATGAATCATTGTGACTTCTATAGCAGATCCTCTGCTGAGTCTTTCTGCATTTACAGTAAGCCCCAAGCATCTGAGACCACATTGAAAATCTGTTTTTTTTTGTTTTTTTATTTAAAACTGGAAATAAACAGAAAGTTTCGGGATTTCAGGAACATGAGCTGTCCCTCTGATGTACTCGTTAAATGTGCGACACTTTACTACTGAAATTTCATTAGGTCGCTACTGAAATGTAAGCAAATCCATAATAGTGACTATGTTAACTGTTTTATACAAAAAGTCGGATTTTCCTCATGTCTAATCTTTTCTACTGAAGCGTGTGATTCAGACGACACGCTGATGGATTTGATCTAAAATGGATCGTCGTGTTTTACACTGTCTTATGGAGTCAGCTCGAGTGCACACTGTAAAAATTAACGCAAAAAAGGGGATGCACCAAACACTAAGAAACTCTGACATACATGTAAATATTTCTAAGAATCTACTTTTCACTCAGGTTGTTGCTGATAACATCATTTGTAATGAAAACCTTTGTGTTAAATTGAAATGGGATGCCAAACAGGAGCATTTTAACTAGTGCTCGCAGACTCTCTCAAGAGTTTTCATAGCTTTACCTTCCCTGCTCTAATGAGTGAAGTAATGGCATGGCTACGAAAACGGAATGTTTAAAGAGTTTAATAAGTGTAAGGAGATTAAAAAAAGTATACACACAAGTACTTACAAGCATATACGAGTACTATACCAGTATGTATACAAATATTTCTTTTAAATGCCCCTACAAAAGAAAATATAACCATTTTCAATTACTTAATCATAATCATTAATGGTTCAAGCATTAAAACGAAACCATTGTCACCATTCAGTTGTTAGTTGTTTATTCTGACGATTGTAAACAACAAATTTTGTGTAGCTGTACCTTCATCCATTTTAGTTGAACACCTGTGTTTTTTTTTAAAGCCCACAAGGCACAAGCTATCGTATCGCATAAGTCATGACATCATCCTGCTGCCCGCTGCACCATCAATGTGCCTTTCAGGTGTAGAGAGAGTGGTTTCACTTCAGCCACTGTGTGCAGGGGGTGTGCTTGTGACACAGAGATCACTCACACACACATACACACACACACACACACACACACACCCCTGCGCGCATGCATATGCATAGACTCAGTTATGGAGGCCTGTCATTGGGTCATTGGTTTTCAGCAGCCAGTTGTAAGTTTGATCATAAGTCATGGTGTAAAGTGGAACCTAAACCAGATCAGCCTGATGCAGTTATTGCAAGCAAGGGCTATGCAACCACACATTAAGTGTCATTCACTTTAATTTACTTTACGACTATCTGTTCCTATACTTTTGCTCACCTAAGAATTGGGTGGTCTGCCACCAAAGGTGCTATATTCTAAGTTGTTTAACACATCTAGGTATAAATATCAGGAAATGAAAGCAGAAAATCTGATCTATTGACTCATTATTCTTTTGATCTCAAACCAAAATGTCTTCAGTGTATAGAAAAAAGAAAAGAATTGGCCTTGCTGTTCCAATACTTTCAGAGGGGACTGTATAACAACAGGCTCAGATCTTACACAAATATTAAGTATGGCAAGACTTCACAATGTAACTGAAAACTGGGAATGTTTAAATACCTGAAATGAACAGGAAGTAACTGTTAGGTCACGCTAAAACTCTGGTGACTGTGACCCCTGCTGGCACGAGGAGGAAGTGTCCTGAGCTTGTGTTTCAAGTGGCGACTCAATTTATCCATCACTTGTGTTCATATTTTATACTGGTCCTGTCCTTGTGTCTAGTTGTGTCAAAAAAATGCTTCAAACCAAATCACATGCCAATATGATTCACTCCCTGAAATCAAGTGGATTCAGAGTCAAATAACTTTCCTCACACAGATGCTCTTGAACCTATGCGTGATTGCTGTGTTCTCATCTGCTGAAAGAACCACACCGAGGTGGAGAACACACCAGGGTTCTGACTAAACCCTGTATATATGAAAGCAGCCTTAAAAATTCTGTTGAACCAAACAGGTTTCCCTTTCAGAAAAGGTAGAACCTCATGAGAAAGCTAGAACCCTTAACCTTCATAGGCCCGTCAAGAGTGTAGCAGACAGCAGGAGATAGAAGAATGTCGATACTGTGCAATCCCGACCTTAAACACACACACACACACACACACACACACACACCCATCACAGGCCCCAGCTTAATCTATGCCTGGACAGAATGAAATGGACTCGGCTCATATGAGCTGACACAGAGGCTAGAGGAGGGGTGTGTATAAAGCTCTGTTTGTGCGCGTGTTGTTTGTGTGTGTCTGTGTGTCTGTCTGTCTCCACCTGTAACACTGTGTACTGTGTACCTTTTACCTCTCTCTCCACTACGTAACCAGCGTTCAACACTTCATAAATCACGTATGGCCTCTCCTCACATGAGTTCCATCTCTGTGCTGGACTCTATAGTGGAGTCGTTGTGCGGCCGGTGCCGTTCATCCCTCACACTCGTGTGCACACACACACACACACACACACACACACATACACCCTGGAAAACATACCAGCAAAGGCTATAAATAGCTCACAGTGCATCTTGACAGGTAGAAGCATACTAGTAAACAACCAACATCAACACTTACACTAGTATCTACACAAATATACAGATAGTCACCAGAGGTTTAATGCGCAAAGTCGTGCATTATTACCTTTTAGTCGGTGTTGCTAACTCCTTTTCAGGGGAAAGTACATAATGCATGGGCAGAAAAAGTCAATAACGGCACATCAGACACCCTAAGTGTAGAATAGAATAGAACAGAATAAAGTTTAAATAGAATAGTAACTTTTTACTTATATAAAAGAAGTCATCTTTGGTCACAGTACCACAAACCAACTATTTCTGTATTTACAAAATATTATAATTTCTATGAAGAATGCAGATAAATGAACAAGGGTAGTAAGCAGTTGGGAAATAGACACAAAGGAAACAGTTACAGATGGAATGACTCACTTTTATAATTGTAAATATCTGCAAGTTTATATGAAGAACAAAGAAGTGATGGGGTGGGACGGGGGCTTAATAATGGTGGCCAGTAATTATTTTGGGGATAAATGGTGATCAGTGATTGGTCGTTGGATTTAAACTGGTGGTGAACTCATATAACCAGCAGCTGTTATGTAAGAGAGAGAGCCCTATAAAGTATAGGACGGTTGCCATCCTCTGTTCAAGAAGCCACTAGATATGTCACTAGGCTCTTTTTTGAAGCAAAGATACTAAAGGTTTTTAAATGTTGTCAAATGGAGTGACAAAGTCACAAAGATGGCAATGCTGTAGTATTGACTGGTTTGTTTGTTTGGCTATTTTTGCTTCCCCTGCATACCAGGATAAAATTAAGTGTGGCAGCAACCCTTCAAGCTCTTGGTAAGCCATTGTCTTCTCCAGTCTCAGTGGCCTCAGCAATTGAGACTGGCTCCTCGGCCCAAATCCGAAAGGACATGATCCATTCTTTAGGTTTTATAATGGTATTACCAGAAGCTAAAATAAGTTTATTCTCCTGTCCTCACTATAATTTGACCATATGGTGAGAATATCTTTTCTAACCCAACTAAGATCAACCATAATTATCTAGTGGCTCATGGGGGAACATCAAGATTGCATTGGTTCCTTCACACATGGGAAGAATGCCTTGGTGTCCAGAGTACCACTGGCTTATAGGACAGTCTGTACTACACTGCTTTGTTTACTTTGGAATAGACCTAAAAGGGCCAAGACCCTTTCAGAAAAACAAGTACCATTCCTAGCATCTGTTGTGTTAAATCATCATTATCTTCTATCTTACAGTCCCCATTTCATCTCTTTATGGCTCGGCTTCTGATGGCTGTGCTTCTGATTTGGAGCAACATGCCCACCAGCCCCCACTTCAGTCACAGCTTTATCTACAGCTTCAGCTTTGTCCCTGGTACTGCTCCTACTAACACAATCTCTGTTGATACATCTGCTCTTAGCATTGTCTTAGCTTCTGTGCTTCTAATATCATGTCACCCCTGACACTGTCTTAAGCTCAATCCCTGACCCTTCCCTTGTGTCAGGCTCAGCCACTGATCCTTCTCATGTGTCAGTTCACAAGCCCTGTCTCAGGCCCTGATCTGGTGCCAGTCCCTGTCTCAGTCTCTGACCCCATCTCTTCTCATTCCCTGACCCCATCTCTGTCATGGGTCCTGACCCTGGCTCTGCTCTCATGTCAGTCTGTGCTGCCAATTGCGACCCCATGTCAGTTCTACCCATGGGCCTGTCACTGTCACTGACCTTACCCTTGTTTCAGTCTCTGCCCAGTTTAAGTTCTTGATCTAGCTCCAGATGTTGCTTCTGCTTCTATCTCTGACCCTGCTATAGTTCCGTCTCTGTATCTGCTTCAACATTAAGTCTGATTTTTCCAGTGTTCTAACCCACAGGTTTCAAACTCTGGTCCTGGAGAAGGGCTTTAGCTGTATTACAGCAAGGAAAACACTAAACTGTGCAGGGCAAAGGGTTCTCCGGGATTAAGGTTGAGAATCTGTGTTCTAACCCTACCTTAATGCCAGCTTTTAGTTTGTCTCTTGTGGGCATGTGTTGACTGCTACTGTTATCATTTGTAGGCATGGCCTGGCTAGTGTTTTTTTTTCTGATGAGAAATGCTAGATGCTATATGTGGCTATATAAGGCTCACTGGTTAAACACAATTGTTTGTTTGAGATTAGTATCCAAGATGGCCATACATGAGACTATATATTGGCAGATGAGACTGGGCAAGCTCATATACCTCTCTGTACTGGAGCTCTACAACCACCATGGATTGTACCTCCAAATATGCCTCTGAAGTTTGCAGATGATCCGACACGTATTTGTCTCATATAAAATGGTGATGTTCTGGCATGATAAGTTGGTGTCCAGCTTGTGTCCTGTAGCAGTGTCAACAGTTTGGAGCCTAATACAGGACTCTAAGGGTGCTTTCACATTGCACGTTTAGTCAGTTTGAACAGAACCCTGGTGTGTTTTCGCCGTCAGCGCAGTTCTTCAGGCAGGTGAGAGAACAGCAATCACACTGAGCGAGGTGGTCGCAGTCCTCATCCAGCTCTGCTGCAGAAATGCCATGTGTTCTGAAGATTTGGACAAACAAAAAGATAACATAAACTCTGTAAATGACACACAAAATGTTTTAAACTCATCATTTAGATAGATACTTATCCCTACACATCTCTCGGCAATGTTATTTTGATTTGTTTAATTATGTGCAGTGTGAAACCAAACCAAGTATCAAATGAACCAAAAGCATCCATCTGATTCAGACTCAAGAAATGGTGTAAGCGACGGTGTAAGCAGGTGTGAAAGCATCCTAAGACTCTAGAGATGATTTTAGATTTCGGAAAAGCAATCCTCTCCACTCCACCTAATCACAAACTGATCAACTATAAACCGTTGAGAGGTCTCAGTGATACCATTCTCAAGAAAGCCGAGTAGATGATGTACCTCCAGCAGCAAGTGAATCATTAATTGAATAATAAAATTCATTCTCATTATGTGGATTGTGACCAGCGTACAGAACTTTAGTCTATCAGCAGCTAGATTCAGACTAGTAAAATACATTCATATTGGGCTTCAGGACATCCATCAGGTTGCAACCACAACCCAGAGTAGAGGAGCCAATTGGTACCCCTATGCACATGATTAATATGATTTAAATCACCATTCCTTCATTTAATTAGCCGTATTTATTTTCTCTGAGAAATTCCCCAGTAGCACCAGCTTAGACAAACATACGCTGCAATTTCTGTCTGCTTATTTTCCTTAGAAAATAATTAGCGCCATAACGAGTTGTTTGTCAAAAGTGTTTTGAGAAGGCAGACCTGTTTTTTTCTGATATATTTATATATTTCACAGTGGGAGGTAGCGCTCTGTCCGTTGAGTGGAAAAAGAACCTGCTCTCTCCCCGACCTAAATAAGGCTCTTTATACAGCTCGCAGGTTCGCTATAGTTTGCGTGAGTCTGGCTGGACGCCTGATGATGACATCATTACCATGTTGACTCTGGAGCAGATGAGTGATGAACAGCGAGTGTGTGTGTGTGTTTTTCTCTCTCTTCAGACCCATGTGTAAAGACTGTCAGCTTGGTAGAGTGCAGGACTCTGTCACCTGCTCACACACTCCAATGCGTTTCCATCCAAATGCTTCACACATTTTAAGCATTTTTTCTGAAACGTGCATCCATCTGCCACTGTTCTGCCGAATATTCTGAACGTTACCACCAAGATGATGTAACACAAAAAAAAGATGCACACACACACACACACACACACACACACACGTCATGTTACGTCATCGATTATTCCAAACGATTTGTTTCAGTCAGCCTTTTTCAAATAATCTCTTTATTCAAATGCCAACTTGTCAATATTTTCCACAACATTTTGCAGTTTTTTCATTTCTTAAGTTTCCATTTTGGTTTTCTTTTTATGCATATTCAAAATTCCCATGTAAACAGGTGGATGGAAACCACACTACTGACCAGCCAGCACTTGGCTAACGTTCATAGAACTGGCCAGTGATGAAACTTTGCTGCCTAATGCTCTGGCTAAGGTTCAGTCCAAATTTAGCCAACATTCCAGCAACATTTACCTGAAGTTTGATTAATATCCAGCCTGTGCTCGGCCAACCACAGTGTTCATCCAACATCTAGCCTACATTTGACTAATGTTTAGCATAGGGTTAACCAGTATTTAGTCTGTATTTAGCCATCGTTCAGCCCATTTTAAAACCAAACGTAGCTCACACTACTAGTGTTTAACCTACATTTGGCCAATGTTGCTATATTTGGTTAGTGTTCAATATATGTTTGGTCAACATTCTGCCCAAATTCAGCCTACATTTAGCCTACATTCAGACCACATTTAGCCAGATTGAGCCAGTGTTTAGCCCACATTTGTCCAAGAGCTAGCCTGTATTTGTTCAAATGTTAAATCCAAGTTTGGCCAACATTCTGCCCATGTTTAACCAACATCTGAACGTTCTTTGCCCAACATTTAGATAACATTTATCCAAGGTTCAGCCTACATTTGCCCAAATTTCAGTCCTGTATTTAGCCAACATTCAGCCATATTTATCAAATGTTCAGTCTATGACTGGCCAACATTCTGCTCATGTTTAGCCAACATTTTGTCCACATTTAGCCAGTTTTAAGCCCATGTTTAGATCCTTTTCAGCCAACATTTGGTCAATGTTCAGTCTGTGTTTGGCAAACATTCTGTTCATATTTAGCCCACTTTTAGCCAACATTCAGCCCATATTCAGCCAAAACCTAACCAACATTTAAACGGTCAGCCAAAGTATTTCCCAGAATGCACCAGGCTGCAATTGATCAATGTTCAATGTATGTTTTTACAACTTTCAGCCCACATTTACCTCACATTCTATCCATAGCCTACATTACACCAATGTTTTTCCCACACTTAGTTAACAATCTGCCTGTGTTCAGCTTACATGTATCCCACAAAGTTTAGTTCATCTTCAGCTAACACTTGGCCAGTGTTCAGCGCATGGCAACTCAACACTGGGCTCACGCTTAGCTAAAGTTCTGCCCATTTGAGCGTACACTCAGTCAGTGTTCATGCCACACCTGAAGCCAACGCTGAGCCAACATCTGTCCAGCTGTGTTACTATCACTCGACACAGCTCAACTACTCCACTAGCACCAATTCCCCTTATTCAGATACAGAACAAGGAATTTTAAATGAGCATGGTTGAGGATCTCTGTGTGTGTGTGTGTGTGTGTGTGTGTGTGTGTGTGTGTGTGTGTGTGTGTGTGTGTGTGTGTGTGTGTGTGTATGTGTGTGTTATTGTGCAAAGCTCATGAGAATGTCTTGATGTTATGATCTTGTGAATAAAACAAATATTTGATGTGTATGGACAATCCATCACAGTCACCATGAGAGAATAAAGACTGTGTTAGTTAGAGAGAGACAGACAGACAGAGAGAAAGAAAGAAAGAAAGAAAGATAGAGGGAGAGAGACAGGGAGAGAGAGAGAGAGAGAGAGAGAGAGAGAGACAGAGAGATAAAGAAAGACAATGGAAGAGAGAGAGACAGACAGAGGAGGTTAGCAGCAGTTGTGTAAAGGGTTAAGCAGAGAGAGTGAGAGAAATAGAGTGAGACAGAGAGAGAGAGAGAGAGAGAGAGAGACAGACAGAGGAGGTTAGCAGCGGTTGTGTAAAGGGTTAAGTAGAGACAGTAAGTGAATCCAGATGTGCTGTTATTATTAATATCTGGGTCTGATGAATGGGAAGGTAAAATTACAGGCGCCAGCCAGGGAGGCCCCACACGCTCACCCTGCCACCCAGCACCACGCCGCTTACCTCCACACACTCGTCTACTGCTCACTCCCTTGCTTCACAACGTTCACCCTGCTATCGCTCTCTCTCTGTGTCATGATCTCCTTCACCTCCAGCAAGAAAAAACATCACAGGGAGCGAGAGAGGAACGGAAAAAAGAGAGAGAGATGGCGAAAGAAAGTAACAGAGGGAGAAAATATAGAGAAATAAGTTTACTAAAGAATGAGGGATATAAAGTATGCATTATCTCTCTCTCTCTCTCTCTCACACACACATACACACACACACACACACACACACACACACACACACACACATTAGAGATGGAGTAAGCCAGCCAATGGCTCTGTTAGCCATTTCACACATTTACGCTTTATTAGACCATTAGCATGTTAATTATCATGAGATTAAACCCAGTCAATTAGTGCTTATGAGAAACGTTGTGAGAAATAGACTGGATTTTTCCATTCAGCTATGTGTGTGTGTGTGTGTGTGTGTGTGTGTGTGTGTGTGTATACTATACTGAGAGTGTCTACACTTTTCCATGCACTATTTCGTGCATTTAGTTTTAACCAAATCAAATGAACAAACCGCACTTTCTCACCGCGCATGATTTCCGGACACAGTGATCTGTGCCGCATTTGGGCCAAATGTTAAATCTAAAACACGGACCTGCATCAGGGACCAGATGTAACAATAGGCTTTATTATGTAATAATGTGAGTTGGTTCTAAAGCTGATTTGGTGCGGATCTGTGAAACGGATCGGTTCTGGTACTGTACTTGGCTGGTTCTGTTATGTGAATCGGAAGCAGATGCAACACTATGTTTGGTGATGATTCGATGCAGTGCACATTTGTTGCCTGGGAAAAAGAGAAAGGAAGGAGAAAAACAAACAGGAAGAGAAATCTACAGGTAACAGAACATGAGTGGACAAATAAAGGGAGTGAGACAAGTTAGAAAAGGAAAGAAAAGAGAAAGAAAAGAGAAAGACAGTCTTCAGATTGTAGTAGGAGGGAGAGACAGGTAGGGATGAAAAGAAGAAGGAGGGCAAAGGTAAAAGAAGAATGGGAGGTGCGAGACAAGGCTATTCAGCTGCCAATTAATATATGATGAGCAAAAAGATTTCAGACAAGTACATAAACAGAAAATGTGAACAAAATAGAAAAATCTGCCCAATGATAATGTAAAAAGTTTGATTATATATGCACAAACCATCCCTCCATCCAGGGAAGAGAAAGAAAGACAGGATCTATGCAGAAGCTGTTGTGGTCGAGAATAAAACTGTGAGAGTGAGACGGATAAGAACCAGGAGAGAAGAAAGGGAATGGACGAATCCGCAGAGAAAAGAAGAGAAAGGCAGACTTAAGAAAAAGCGACAGCATATATGGAAAACCATTTGAGGAAGAGAGAGAAAGACAAGATCGGATAGTAAAGCGGAGAGAGCAAAGGAAATAGTAAAAGTGGGAGAGAGAGGAGAAAAAGGAGAGAGAGAAATCGACAGGTAAATGGTGTGGAAATGACTGACAGAGAGAAAGAAAAAAAGAGGTAAAGTTTGATACAGATCAGTGAGACAGGTATGAACAGAGAAAGGAAAGAGAAAAAGAATGGGAGGACAGAGTGATTCTGAGAAAAATAGAAAACTGAGAGCGGTGCATGAGAAAGTGAAAGAAGGAACAATAACAGGCAAAAATGATGAGAAGAGAGAAAGAATGGGGTGAGGGAGGAAAGAATGAAATAAAGACTGGATATATGGAGGAGCTGCTGAAGAGGGAAAGACAGCATGAGACAGGTGAGATCAGAAAGAAAGAAAGACAGACCACAAAGCATCTGAGAAAAGAGAAGAGACAGAGGAGAGATGCATGAGGAGAAAAAGAGGAAGAGGGACTGGCTCTATGGAAAAGGTATTGAAAGAGATACTGAAAGCTAAAGTAGAAGAGTGAGACAGGTAGGGATAGAGAGAAAGACAGGAAAACAAAGGGATAGATGTGAAAAGAAAGAATGGAAGATATGTGAGGAAAAGAAGAGTAAAAAAGACTAGATGGAAGTGCTGAGGTAGAGACAAACAGAAAATCCTTCAGATGCGGTAAGACAGTGAGACAAGTAGGAGCAGAGAGCGAAAGACAGCCAAAGAAAGGAAAGAAAATGAATCTCAGAAGGAAGAAAGAAGAGAAAGAAAGAGTGAGAGAGAGAGAGAAAGGTAGAAACACAAAGAGAAAGACAGACCAAGAAAGGAAGGAAGAGATTTTAGAGTTTAGAAGAGAGGAGTGTGAGGTACAAACAGCGAGAAGAACAAGAAAGCAAAATGGAGAAAATGTTGATAAAAGATAAACAGAGTGAGAGAGTGAGACAGAATCAGAGAGAGAGAGAGAGAGAGAGAGAGAGAGAGAGAGGGGTAGCAGGAATGAGTAGAGGATGAACGAGAGGAGAAAGTGTCATGGGGGCAGAGAGACATGAAGTCCTGAGGGACAACGTGAGAGGAAAGAAAAGAAGGAGGACAGGAGACAGGGGAGGGGGGAAGCGTGGAGGGGGCTGGAGTCTGGCGCTGTTGTTCCAGCCGTCACACACTCGGCCGAGAGGGGAGTCCCTCTCATAACATACACACACTCACACACACACACACACACACACACACACACTCACACACACACACACACACACACACACACACACACACACACACAC
>CM074944.1:1331412-1342422 GCA_037576815.1 Pangasius larnaudii | reverse complement strand
GTGGTTTGGACCAGTCTTTCTGCTTCAGATGTGTCTTACTGTTTGGACCTGTCTCAGTGGTTTGGACCAGTCTTTCTACTCCAGATCTGTCTTGCTGCTTTGGACCTGTCTCAGTGGTTTGGACCGGTCTTTCTGCTTCAGATCTGTCTTGCTGCTTTGGACCTGTCTCAGTGGTTTGGACCGGTCTTTCTGCTTCAGATCTGTCTTGCTGCTTTGGACCTGTCTCAGTGGTTTGGACCAGTCTTTCTACTCCAGATCTGTCTTGCTGCTTTGGACCTGTCTCATTGGTTTGGACCGGTCTTTCTGCTTCAGATCTGTCTTGCTGCTTTGGACCTGTTTCAATGCTTCTGTCGTTTCTCACTGCTTCAGATCTGTCTCAGGGCTTTAGACCTGTCTGACTGCTTTGGGCTCGTATCAGTGCTTCAAGCTTCACTCACTTGGTGCGTCTCAATCAGCTCCCTTGGTGGTGAATCAGTAGATCATGTACACAAGTTTGGGCACTAGTAAGGACCCTGGCTCACTACACATTGGGACACTGATGACTCAATTTCCGGTGACAGGACTACGTACTCGCATTGTAAAACATCACCACTGGCATTTATCAACAACAGGCAGGACTGATATCTCTCTGACATTATATGTCGTATAATATAAGCTTAATCACATGCGTTTCTGTCATGGTGCTTCAAGCAGGATCATAGGCTAGCTAGTGGATTTTTTTAAATAATTAAACTCTAAAAAGTGTTTAGACTCAAACAAACTGTATATAGAACGTCAAATAAATTTTAAAAAATCACTAACATAAGTAATCATTTGAGAGCTACAACAACGAGCTACACAAGCGACTTATATTTGTAGACGAAGTTGGCTGAGAATTCGTCCGAAATGAATCGACGCCTTCTGACCAATCAGAATCCAGAATTCATCAGCGCTGTGGGATAATATGATAGTACTGCACTGTAAATAGGTAATAAAAAGCAAGAGATGAGAGACAGCAGTGTGTGTGTGGAGTTAAAGGGAGGTGTAGCTGGGATTTACAGCTTGGTCTGGTGTTTAACACTTCTTTAATCTCCAACATCTGGAGAATCACAAACTGCTGTCACACATCTACCAAATATCCGAGATCTCCTACATTTATTTATGTTTCTTTCTCTTTCTGTCTCTCTCTGGGTGTGTGAGAGTCATCTCTCAAATATTATATTCAAATTCTCTACTTGTCTTTCCTTTTCTGTCCTGTGTGTGTGTGTGTGTGTGTGTGTGTGTGTGTGTGTGTGTGGGGTCAGGGTGGGGTCGGCAGGGTCAGCACGAGGTGCACAGGGAGTTTTTTTTCCTTCCTGAGAGCCACTGTGTGTTTGTGTTTGGCCTGTCGCTCTTCTTCAGGGTGTGGGAACGCAACTCCTCCCTGAGCTCCGAACTTCCTTTAGTCAAGGACCCACACACACACACACACACACACACACACACACACACACACACACACACACA
Organism: Pangasius larnaudii; assembly: GCA_037576815.1. Taxonomy (NCBI): domain Eukaryota; kingdom Metazoa; phylum Chordata; class Actinopteri; order Siluriformes; family Pangasiidae; genus Pangasius; species Pangasius larnaudii. Next base: position 1,340,937 of record CM074944.1, on the reverse strand, counting down.
CACACACACAGAGAGAACGGCAGGCAAAACGGACCACCCAAATGCACACCATCAGATGCATCACATGAAACATTCAACCTATGATGTCATGCACTCATGCATGTGTTTTGATTTCTCCCTATATCACAGCGCTGTTGAATTCTGGATTCTGATTGGTCAGAAGGTGTTGATTCATTTACTTTAACAGCAGTTCTGACAGTAGTGCAGCTGCAAGTCACAGGTTTATGTTAATGCCCATTAACTATATTATTACATTTACTGCTAATGCAATGTAAAGTACAATGTGTCATGTTTTAATACATTTAAATAATCCCGATTGTTGACAAATTGCTGCAGTACAAGAGGAATAAAACACTTGGGGACATGATGTTTTAGAAAAAAATAATCAACTCTGGGGTGGTAACAGTAGCTCCGCTTCATCACACCACACTGTGATTAAATATTACTGTCCATGTGGCCAAGAGCCATGTGACATAACGATATTCTGGTTAGGTGTAGGCACTTTTTCCCCCAAAACATTTCAAACCATTGCGTCCATAGTTCTGATTGCATCACTGCTTGTCGAAATCAGAATATTAACATACAAATGAGCAAAACTGTATTTTCTTAACCTTAGCAAAGCTTTCGAAATGGTAAAAGTACTTCAGTGCAAAACTTAGCACAGAGACTTTTCTCATGCATGACCAAGTTTTTAGCACAGAGATGAAAGAAAAGCCGCTGTGAAGTAGTGACTTCCTTTTACATCATCACTCTGAGCTTGAGCACTTCCCTTTTCCTGTCCAAAAGCCTCTCCAATTATTTCTATTATCTGTCCTCTGAGAACCGGGCAAAGGTCTAAACACAAGCAAACAGGAGGTTATAGATAGATTATAGATAATCGATTGATGAAAAAAAAAAAAAGGTCAGGAGGAAAAGCTGGGATAAAGAAGAAGAAATGAAAAATCAGGAATTGAAGACTTTCAGTTAAAAAACAAGGAACGAGTGTGAGCAATGTGGAAAGCCAGGAGAGACAGGAGACAGGACTCGGTACCTTCAGCGTAGAGAGGAAGCATCAAAGCACACAAAGAGAGTGTTGGCAGGAGGCGGGTGTGAAGTCTTTGTGTCGTCTGGGACGAGGCCTTCATCACGGTCCAAAGTGGGGTTTGAAACACCAGCACGATGCAGGCACCAGAGCTGGAGCTGGTGTACAATGACATGCATTATTATTCACTGGGTAAAAAGAGAAGCAACCAAGAGACCAAGGGTAACTGTCAACTCTCATGATGCTACCACCACCATGATTCAGAGTGGCGATGGTGTTCTCAGGTGCCAAACACAGCACTTTTTGTGCAGACCAGAGAGGCTTTTTTCAACATGCCAAACAGAATTTCATGTGTCTCAACACACTTCCCTACATCTCAGCTTTGTGGAGTGTTTAAGCTATGTTTGTCCTGTGAACTGAGCTGAAGGAGATACTGTCCAACACCTTGGACCCCTTGGTTGCTTCTGTGTCTAATCCCATCTTAACCTGCTCACTGATTTTTGGTGGACGGTGTCCTTTAGGCAGAGTCACGGTTTTCTGTATTCCTTCCAATTTTTTAATAACCGATTTAATGTCATGCTAAAGGATGTTCAAATTTTGGAATATTGTCCAAAATTGACAAACCTCTGATTGATATTTTTCCTTTGTCCCGGACTTGTTTTGATAGCTCCTTGGTGTTCATGATGCGGTTTGTTTAGATGTTGCTCTCTAACAAACTCTGGGTTCTTCCAGGAACAGGTATCTTCATGGCACTTTAATCACAGGCTGTAACACTACAAAATGTTCAAGGGGATGAGTTCATATGCAGGCCACTGCAGATTCAGGGAACCACTGAACTTTTTTTTAAGAATCATCCTATGTTTCCACTGGGTTCAAAGCTAAAAAAAAAAAAATTGTGAGATAGTTCCATGATAGGCACAAGTCCCAGAAGCAGAACTGTCACCTTGTTGGTAGAGAAAAGCAAAAGCATGAAGGACACAATGAGGGTCTCAGGAAGAGGTTAAAGCAGGGTTTCGTGGAAGGTGTTCACATATCCTTCTGCAAGGGTCATGGTGCAGACCTACCATTTAAACTTATAAGCTTCTGGTAATCAGAGCTCTAATCACCTAGGGGCCACTGCGTAGTTACTGTATAGTTTATAATAAATCCACAACAGTGCCACTCTCGCCTTGTAGTTTTATTGTTTCCTTCCTGGAATTTGTCATTGTTTTATTATGAAACACTCAATCTGTCACTCAGACTCGCAAAACATGTCTGTATCAGATTAGAGCGGAAAGCACACAATACTTCTATTCATGTGCATGTGTGTGTATGTGTGTGTATGTGTGTGTGTGTGTGTGTTTTGGATTAGATTAGGCCGAACGTTTTCGCAAATGCCGCTGATATGATGTCGGAGCTCCTCCCGTGACACGTTTCCGCTCAGATCCATGAGATCCCTCTTCTGAAGTGCAAAAAGTCAAAAAAAAAAAAAAGAGTCAGCAAGTGCACTAGCCAAGATTTCTTTTCATTGGAGAAGATTCAAGGTTGTGTTCAGGGTTTTTATTCAGAGAAAACATCACGTCTTTTAGCACATATGGCTGTAATTTCTTTGTTTTCTCAGAGTTGAGGGATGCAAACTTAGCATGTGAGTTGATTCTGCTTTCTGAATGTTACTTTATGTTCAATAGACCATTGTGTGTGTGTGTGTGTGTGTGTGTGTGTGTGTGTGTGTGTGTGTGTGTGTGTGTGTGTGTGTTCTTGTACAGATGGTTTTGGTAAAGAGGTCCTGATGAGGAAAACATAACAAAATCCTAGGACTTTTTACCAGGGCACTCCAGGGTTTAATTAGGAAAATGTGTGTGTGTGTGTGTGTGTGTGTGTGTGTGTGTGTGTGTGTGTTCTAAAGTATTGGGTGGAGAAGAACGTGAGGGGAAAAGCTGCTAGGTAGAGTGGCAGAGATAAGAGTTGTGAACAATCTGAGACTCCTGCTCTGTCAGTCATCGGCGGACGAGACGGGGCTCAGCGTCACCCTGACCGTGAGCCATCCAGCAGTGAAGATTTATGATTTATGGGAATCGTTTGGGAAAAACACAAAAAGCCATTGTTCCTAGCAGAGACTTTTTGCCAACACCCAGTTCACTTGGTAGGCTACACAATGGTTAGGCAGGAGAAATTACAGGCTGGGTTTAAACACACACACATGGTGACTAAAGACCTGAAATGTGCCATGATGCATGAGTAAGATGATCAAAAGTCTAGTTCAATAGAAGCCAAAACCACACTGACGCACAAACAGCGCAAAAACACACATGCACCAGGGCGTTTATAATGTGTTCCTCAAGACATTCCAGATGAATGAAATGAGATGTGTGCGACGCCGTAACAGCCATTTGTGTTTATTTAATTGTTACCTGATGTTCCATTCATTTTGCGAGAACTTCATCGTGTGTATATATTGAATGAAGCACTGTGTGTCATGCTGCTGTAGGAAAATGATCAACAACCCAGCTATCGTTTTACCAAAGGCACCGCAAGGAAGCGTAAACTCCTCTGTCCTGAAGATGTCAGAAAAGTTCAAGTTACAGCTTGACCTCTGACCTTTACAAAGTGCTGACACCATGATTCACACCCAGGGGCAATTCACGTATCTTAGCCAATCCACCTACTGGTATGTTTTTTGGGAGGTGAAAGCAACCGGAGAACCTGGAGAAAACCCACACAGATCTGGGGAGAACATGCAAAGTTCTGCGCAGACAGTAACCCAAGTGCAGGATCGAACCAGGAACCCTGGAGCTGCGAGGTTACAGATTGTGTGTGTGTGTGTGTGTGTGTGTGTGTGTGTGTGTGTGTGTGTGTGTGTGTGTGTGTGTGTGTGTGTGTGTGTTCAGGAAGGGCAGTGCTTCCAGACTGTGTGTGGGAATCTGAGAAAAGCCAGAACCACACCAGTGGGCAATAATGACACAGACTGCAGGCTGGCACAACATGAGACAGCAAGTAATACATATGGGAAATGGAGGGAGACAAAGAGAAAGAGAAGAGGCAAACAGACAGCTCTTTTTTCGACTAACGGGATTAATGACGTGACAGCTGAGTAAAAAGCAGGACAATAAAAATGCTCCAATCTTCCAAACGCTGAATTTAAGGGCCCATTAATCTGCACTGAGGCCTGAGTGTTTACCGAAAGGATGAAGCAAGGCTCATAAAAAATGCCATTCTTCATGGTGAGGGAGAGAGGGGAGTGTGGCGCAATCCCACTTTCCCCCTCACAGTGCTGTCAGGTCCGAGCTAAACACATCCTCCCAACACACTGGAGGAATAAAGCAGAGGTTATGAAAGGAGTGTCCTGTTACAGGATCGAGCCAATCTGGTGTCTTATGGAAGTGTGTGCTGTGTTGGATCTCAAGCTCCATCAATTACCTGTGACTGCTAGGAGTCAACTCTTATTGCTGAATTACGTGGGTGCTTTAGTGATTCTGTCCGTCTGAATCAGCCCAGCAATAAGAGTCATGTCCCCCAAATTGCCTCCCAAATGGTTCACTCCCGACTCAAGCAGCCAACTCAAAGTACTGACTCAAAAGCAGATTCGGGGGCCGTTTACACCACGATGTTTTCAGCCAAAAACGGGAAACTTTTTATGCCTTTTGGGGACTGAAAACGCATATTTTTGAAAACGGGTTTCAAAGTACAAGTTTTTGAAAACGCCACCGTTATCGTCTCCATGTAAACACCCAAAACGTGAATCTTTGAAAACGGTGACGTCATGCGCGTGCGTATTACGTGTTAGATATGTAGACATGCGCAGTACGTGTCTATTGTAAAGGCAAGCGCGAACAAACATACACAACAACGGTGGAGTACATGGTAGTGCTGTTGCTGCTCAAGAGTTTGCTAACGCTACTTCAGCAAAGTGTTACTGTTTACTAACTGTTTAGGTCCTGTTTACTAACAAGGTGACAGCGCCACCTACTGGCCTGGCGTACGTAATACAGCGTTTTTGGCGGATATGTCGTTTTGAAACCGTTGTCGTGTATATGTGAAACTTTTTGATGATGTTTTTGACTACATCGTTGTTGACTAAAGGAGCAGAATCAAAGAGGTGACTCAAGGAGCCGACTGAAATGAAGCAGATCCAAAGATCTGAATCAGTGAGCAGCTTCAAAGAGCCAACTCAAAAAGATGACTCAAGGAGCCGACTCAAAGAGCTGAATTAAACAGCTGACTCAAAGAGCCGATTCAAACACCAGACTCAGAGGAGACTTGTAGAGTTGACTCAGATACCAACTCAAAAAGGCTGACTCAAAGAGCCGACTGATGTTTGGATGACAGTTATCTAGTCCTCACTGACATCACTGTGGTAGTCATTGATCTGAAGAGTTTTAAAGGAAATGTCTTGATGACAAAACAAATGTACTGCTGTTCTGTTTGCTTCCTCAGTGTTGCACCAGGCCTAAGAGGCTGTAACTGACCCATAGTCGGGTAGTAAAACTGACTATAACGCTGAATATGTGTGAAGAATTAGAAAGTACGGTGACGTTTAGCATCTGCAAATGTCTTTTTTCTGGCACGAGCTCACGATCCGGAGCTGAGGGAAGAGGAGATGAGCTGATCCCCCTCTGACGTCTAACAGAAACCTAATACAGCGTGAAAGAGATGAACCCCAGTGTGTTTATGGGTTCAGGAAGGGGCCTGAGGGTCAACACACACACACACACACACACACACACACACACAGATGATGATGATAAAGATTATTATTATTATTATTATACTTTTATACTTAATACTTTTCTTCCTCTTTTTATCTTTCTTTCTCTCTCTCTCTCCCTTTCTTCCTCTCTCCTGCTATCTTTTCCCATAATCCTGAGCACTAGATAGAGGACAAATAAGTTTATAGACAAATAAGTTATTTTCTAATATAAGATTTGATTTCTAACACGAAATGTCTGGCGTAGTCACCGAACACTCACTCTGTTTTTCCTTCCTGTATTTTTTACGGACTATTCAGTGATACGACACACGCATCCAGCACTTACGTTCTTGAATACAGTGAGACCACCTGTCCTTCAGCTTTCTCTAACTATGATTCATATACGTGTTTATATAAGGTATTTATAAGAATTCTATATAAAGCAGGCATTTTCCTACCGTCGTGTATGCGTGACATAACGAAGCGGTTTGTTATAAAGGACTTTAGAAAGAGCAGACGCAAAGAGCCGTCACGCTTGTGAACGAGACGTCATTAGTCTGCGCTGACATCACTGTCGTACTCATTGATCTCAAGAGTTTTATAGCAATTGTTTTGGTTACAAAACATTTGCATTGTAATGATTCTGACATATCAGATGAACATCATTGGCATTAATGTTCTCATATAGAAGCAGAAGCAGCCTTTATTTGTCACATATACATTACAGTGAATTTCTTTTCTTCTCATATCCCAGCTTGTTAGGAAGCTGGGGTCAGAGCGCAGGGTCAGCCGTGATACAGCGGCCCTGGAGCAGAGAGGATTAAGGGCCTTCCTCAAGGGCCCGACAGTGGCAGCTTGGAACCCCTGACCTTCTGATCAGTAACCGAGAGCCTTAACCGTTCACTGCCCTATAAACACTACTGCTCTATATAGGCACCAGCTGCAAAAATACCGCCATGGTGAGTGTGGTGAAAGAACCGGAAGCACAGGAGCAGTACTGTTACGAACCCCTATTTAAATTAAAGTGGAACGCAACATAAAGATAGGACACGTGAATCCTGGATATCATGCAAAAAAACAACAACATTTTTTTAAACAACGAAACATAACACAAAGGAAACACGTATCATAACAGAAAAAAAAAGAGGAAAAATATTCATAAGATGATAACCACAACCAAACCAAACCAAAATATAAGGACAACAAAGATTAATCAACCAAAATTAAAAAAGAAGAATAAGGGTAATAAACCTTGTTTGCTGGTGGATCTCCTTCCCTCCTCATGCCCCACTTCCTTAAGCGTCCATAATATCGTTAATCAGCACTCATGCTAGGAGACAAACAGTGACAGTGATGAAACAATTAGACTCGGAGGGAAAGTTCAGGAGAGACATGACGTCACATGAAGCAGAATACACACTCAAGGCACTGGCCGTAACAGTACTAAGAAGAAAGTGGGAGTGTTTATGCGCTGAACCCATTGTATCTTACCTAAGAGATTTTAGGTTAGTGAGCATTAGCGTAGGTTAGCTAGCAATGTGACGACATACTGTATGATGCTGCTGAAAGCTGCCTCGCGCAGAGAGTCAGACAGGACACTCGCAGGAGATAAAAGTTCCCATGAAATGTCAGAGAGAATTTAATTAAATCATTAGGAAAATAAAGGAATGAAAGGAAGGACTGGGAGTTATTAGGAGGAAATTAAATTAAAGTAAAATAAATGCTCTAGACAGTCTGGTATGTTTTATGTAGTTTAAAAAAAAAAAAAACAACATACTGCAATCCAGATATTAATGCAGTATTAAAAGCATTAGTAATTATTAAATATTCATTTAAGTCAGTTTCTTTTTAGAAAGCATCACTGCCCCCTTTTGTCAAATAATGTTGTAACACTTAACACTTTATTTAAATCACTTTAATAACTTTCTTTTACTCTGTATAAATGACTCAGCTCAAAAGTTAGCAAGCTAACTCGATAGCATCTAGCCTTTCTAGAAAATTCGCTTTCCACTTTACCCTGCTGCCTAGCAACGGTTTTCTCTTCAATATTCTCATAACTTCACCCATGAGCTCTGTTTGAGCACTCCAGCAAGATAAAGTCATCCAGAACGCCATCGTTTACCTCAGACGCGTTGATAAATTACTAAGAAAATACCTCATAATGTATAATTATACTGTAAGTGCACTTAGCATCGACCGCTAACTCGCTGCCGTATTGGGGAGCGCAATCGTTTCTCAGCTCGACTCACGATCCTGTGAACAAGCTTTAGGTTTGTCTTTCACACACATGCGAAGTGGCTGTGGTGTTTATCAGTACAGTCCTGGAGTCTACACTTAAATTCATCCACAGGTTTAAAGGAATCAAATGCGTGGTTTTAAGATATCTTCACACTGAAACACAATCCTGATCATTTAGATGATCAGAACATAATTTCAGACGTTTGAGTGAATTAAAAAGCACCTTTAAAGAATCAAATCACTAAAGAACTAAAGAGTCGTAATGTCTCATCTATACTTAATATTCATTGCTCTACAGACACCACTTGATGGCGCTATGTACATTGTGTTTATGATTAGTGGTATTGGTTTAATAAAAACATAAGAATTATGTTAATATTAATGGACTGTATCCGCTGGTCACACAGGACCATCTTTTTTTTTTTCTTTTTCTTTTTCTTTTTTTTAACACATCAGTTAAAGTTCCCTGGTGGTTCAGTGGGTTCAGTGGACAGGTTTTTGCGTTATGATCAGGATATCATGTGTCTAAATCCTGCTGATTCCAAGTGCGGACTTTTCCCCACCGCTTAATATCAGAAAAATCCCATGTCTCTTTTTTATCTCATTCTATTTCTCTTACGGTAAAGTTAATTTACCAAAGAGAATCAAAGAGAAACCAAAGAGTAACTTGTTCAGAGTGTACTGATGATGAAGAAGATGGAGGGAATGAAGGACGTCACGGCCAGTTCTTCTACGGCTGTGAATTTATGGACAATAACAAAACTGGTGCGGATGCTGAAGTCATTTTAAGGCCACGGGTTATACCGGTCACGTGACTGCACACGCGTGTTTGGATGCAGCAGCTACATGAGCGACATGGTTCACATACTCACCTTTTGTGCATCTGAAAGTATTAAAAGCTCCGTCCATTTTCGAGCCTGCCAGCATGTGTATATTCAACGATTTCATCGCAACTCTTCTGGGACACACATTTATCTCTGTGAAAGCATGATGGAGCTGTTAAACACACAGATGAGCTGTTAGTTTATCCTTCCGCCGTCACTGTAGTTGTTGTCATGAGTGGCGTCTCCAGTTGTATCCTATGAGATCTGTTTTGTATTGTACATTAGACGTTAGAAGGAAATTGGTTCAGGCTGATGTCGTCACGTCACGTCACATCACATCACGCTGATTAACTCTAATTATGTTGGTGAAAGCAAGTGTAATCCCGGCCTAACACGGTTCAGTAATCACTTGTTTGCTAGACACAGTTTTTAAGACGGTCAGTGATTGTGTGAAGCTTGTGGAAAGCTCTGCCCCTGTTAGTTCCCTGTCCACAGAAAAGCACGGACTCAGGTGCAGCAGGCGCTAAAACTGTTCCTGGAACAATGTTCAAGGAAGTGAACTCATTCCCGGTTCCTGGGTTCTTACGTGAAATTTAATTTTTTTTAAAAATGTATGGTTCCTGATAAGGGTCCTGAAAAGGTTCCTACAGTGGAAGCATTCACCATGACAGTCCAGTGTTATGTTAGTGTTATGTTAGTACACTACCAGACCGACACTACCAGAGAATCTTAGGAGAAGTACATCTTCTAGTGAGCAGAGTAATTAGCTAATCTGC
>CM074944.1:1272152-1278160 GCA_037576815.1 Pangasius larnaudii | reverse complement strand
TGAAAAGTGTCTCTTATGGAATCTGCTGCTTTCTTTACTGACACACAAACATTTTTCTGTAACGTTTCATTCTGTGCAGGAAAACTAATGTTTGGAATCTGAAATGTTTTTGTACTGAATCAATAATGTAGAAGACAGAAAATAAACATCTATAACAAAGTCTGTACTTAAAAAAAAAACGAGGGGGGGGGGGGGGTCAAGACTTTTGCACAGCACTGTATGTAGACAGGCGGAAGTGCGCAGGCTCGAGGCGCAGTAACATGGAACATCACATCAAACCTTTTACTGTGTTAAGAAGAGAAAACGCGAAAATATCCATGGTCCAGGATTAGCATTGGAAGAACCTGCTAGACGTATACACAGTTATTTAAAGTAGCCGACTAATATATTTAAAAATCCACATTTAAACCTGCTGCTAACTTTAGTTCCTCTGCTTATGTCCTTGCTGACTTGATCACAGGGCAGAAATAGCGAGGCTAATGCTATTAGCGCCGTGTGTATATACAGACATCTGCTAGGCAGTCAGGCTTAGCTGACTAGCGCACCGAGTATAAATAACTCAAGCAGTGTCACGATCTGTAAGAATTCAAATCAAATCAAGTCAAATTTATTTATGAAGCTCATTTAAAACACCACCAGAGCTGCCAAAGTGCTTTACAGTAGAATTCATGACTCAACAAATAATTATACAGGGATAAGCCCGAATAAAATTAACTAACAATAAGCAATAAGACAAGATAAAAGCTAATAAACACACGAAACAAGAGAAAGAGATGAGATTACAAGAGAATAAAACACAGGAAACTAGAACTAAGCAGAGCAAGTTTGGTCTGAAATTGTAAACGGACTAAAATGAAATAAGAGAATTAAAATGTAAACTCGCCAGCGCTACACTGTGGATGGTGGAGACGGCGCTGCTCGGGGATCTCATACGGGGAGCTGTACTACGGTGGCTTTGGGGTTTTGGGGCTGCGGTTGCTGTGGTGGCTTTGGGGCTGCAGTTGCTGTGGTGGCTTTGGGGCTGTGGTGGCTTTGGGGCTGCAGTTGCTGTGGTGGCTTTGGGGCTGCAGTTGCTGTGGTGGCTTTGGGGCTGCGGTTGCTGTGGTGGCTTTGGGGCTGCGGTCGCTGTGGTGGCTTTGGGGCTGCGGTCGCTGTGGTGGCTTTGGGGCTGCGGTCGCTGTGGTGGCTTTGGGGTTTTGGGGCTGCGGTTGCTGTGGTGGCTTTGGGGCTGCGGTTGCCACCAGCAGCTTCGTACTCAGGACTCCATCAGTGGACAGTTTGATAACTTCAGCAAAACAGACTTCATGTGAAAACATGTGTAATGAAACTTCCTGGTGTCACCCAGATGAGGATAGGTTCCCTTCTGAATCTGGTTCTTCTCACGGTTTCTTCCTCATATCATCTCAGGTGGTTTTTCCTCACCACCATCACCTCTGGCTCTCTCATTAGGGATAAATTCATATATTTGTTAACCACCCATTTATTTTGATTTAATTTGAATGTATTTATTTCTGTAAATCTGCTTTGTGGCAATCTCCATTGCTGAATTATGGACCTATAGAACCTCAGAAGCTTGAGAGAACAGAAATGTTTTCATGTTGGATGTAAATGGTTTTAGTAAAAGGGTAGGCTGAGCCATAGCTGAGGAGCTGCGACAGAAAAGGCCCGGTCACCTTTATGCCTGAAACCAGAGTGAGGAACAGTTAACAGCAGCTGACCAGAGGACCTCAGCAATGTGGAGGAGGATCGAGGTCTGAGATGTAGCTCAGGGCTTTAAAAACAAATAATCAAATCTTGTACTGGATTCTAAATTTGCCATGTAGTGGAAGGGAGCCAGGACTGGGGCCATGCTGTCACTTTTCCAGTCCGACTCACAGCCTAACTATTGAACAGAACGAATCTGAAGTTGATTTAGCTTCATTTAGAAGATGCTACATAAACATAATGATGCTATGTTAGCAGGTAATGTGACACGTATATACGAGCTTTTCCAGACTGTGTAGTTATATAATTATTAATTAGATATACAATAATAGATAAGTGTAAGAAAGATAAAGCTTAGCTTCTCACATAACGTGAATGTGTGTCACAGAATACACTGTCGATGCTAACTACAGCTAATGGTTAAAGAGCACAGCATTTACAAGACACAATACATGCCTAACTAGCCAATTAGATTTTTTTTTATTTTTTTTTTTAGTTTTCTTTAGTTGTATCTTTTTGCTTTAGGTTTCTCACCAAAATAAAACTTCTAAGCTAGTCAGCTAGCTAGTCTAGTTTTCTGTAGTATCAACAAAGTAAAACTTCTAAGCTAGTCAGCTAGACCATCACATGAACAGCCAAAAAGAAAAATGACAAAATATATAAGCAAAAAGCTTTAAAAATGCTCGCGAGTACTGCATTCCAGTAGGTGGCGATAGTACATCGTAAATGTTATATCAAACGCTTCAAGATTAACATTAAGATACTGACGTAGACGGTGGAACTGCGGAAAAACACCAACATCAGCTGAAAGTTCTAAAATGAAAAATGAACTACTTTTCATATGAACTGCTCCCGGTTACGCTTGAATACCGTTTAAAGGAATTAAGCGTTCGCGCGGTCTCACCGCTGAGAAGGAACTTCTCAAAGAACTTCTCAAAAGGCACCTGAGAGGCGGAGCTCCGTCTAACGGTTTGCTCTGAAAGGTCAGAGAATCTGATTGGCTAAACCACTCTTGTATTTGACTGATGAACTTTGCACGCAGGAGGAGAACAGGAAGTGGGGTCTGTCGTGCCAGCATGTCGCCACACCCTTCAGGAACCTGTTGGCTCTGGTTCCTGTTTTGGTCATAAGGTGTGTGACGCCTGTGCAGCAGGTGAGGGAAGATTCACCTGCCGCTGGTCTGCAAACACACTCACGCTGTCCAGATCCAGATAAGGAAACGTCACCATGGAGCTGTCCCGCCAAACACACACACACACACACACGCACACACACACACACACGCACACACAGAACAGGAAAACAGCTGCTTGAGCTCCGGTCGTGGATTTCATCTCCTAGAAACTGGGACAAATGATGGAACGTGCATTCGGAGATGGTCACATGACACGGTGCTCAACAAAATAAACAGACACGGAGACTATTATCATACCAGGAATTTACCATACTGGGAATTAATCATACCAGGAATTCTTCATACCATTCCACCCCAGCGCGCACACACACACACACACACACACACACTATTCTCACTGTGGGTTCAGTGAAGAGAAAAGACAAAGGGAGTAAAAGCTAAACACACACTCCTCACACTGGTTGCCAAGATGCATCACTCTGTCAAGGAGATGTTAGCGTTTCCTTGGGAACTGCACACCGCTACATCAGTCCCCAAGCTCTGTGTGTGTGTGTGTGTGAAATGTCCAGCTTTCAATGCCAGTGAACAGTGACCCTGCAGGATTAGCTTTAAAAAGAGATGCTCAAGCTGACATGTAGTGCAGAACGAAATGAGATGCGTTGATGATAGCACACTATGCGCTATGCTAAAAAAACAACCATGCTATATACAATACTATACATGCTAATACATGCTAATACACTATGCTATGCTATGCGCTATACACTGTATTACACTATACGCTATATATATGTATTACGCTATACACTATATGTTGTACTTTAAACTACACGCCACACTATATAGTGTTGGGAAATGGTTTCAGCTGTCATATTAGATGGAATAGATTAGACTTCAGACCTCAGATTAGACTTTACTGTCTAATAAATCTGTCTCTAATCAAATGTGTGGCCTCGGTGTATACAGTATTCGCACTATAGCTATATATAATATACGAAGTTTCACCTGGTGCATATTGTGTGGTTTTGAATGGTCAGCGTTTGTGTGTGTGTGTGTGTGTGTGTTGCAAATTTCATATGACTGCAACTGAAGTGTGTATGATGTTGTTGTCTCACACTGTTGTACAGTTGTATCACGTCCTGAGAGAGTTTACTGAAATATTGCAAAGATTATTAACCAGAGATGAGAATAACCTAAATTTATCTCTTCAGCTTTTCTCCACACACACACACACACACACACACACACACACACACACAGAGCCACTTTTCTCAGTTTCAGATCGAATAGGAGGAAGTGTTCACATTTCTCCGCAAGGCCTGAATGATTCCCGGAGAAATTACACACGGAGAAATAGGTCAGAACGTCTGGAATGCAGAAGCGGCTGCTGATTCTCGTAATCGGAGGCTGCCACACCAGAATCAGTGCCCAAAAAAAGATCCATTCCCGTGTCAGACATGCAGCATTGTGCCACACCCTCACACGATCTGCCCCCCTGATCTTCAGATGGAGTAATGTTGGTAATCATGGTTACTGTAAGGAGCAATCCAGCTGCTGAAATGATAACACACACACACACACACACACACACACACATGGCCTTGGCAACAGTTCTTTTCATCTTAAAGGATGAAGTGTGTAGCTTTTTAGTTCTTTAATCACCATATAGAAAGACGTATCATGGCCATAGAATCATTTTCACACGTGAATCGGCTCCTCTGAGTCCTGAGCTTAACCTCAGTGAAGGTCTTTGGGAGGAGACGTGCTGGAGGAGACATTACAGAACGCTCACCTCTTTCACTGTCAGTACAAGATCCTGACCAAAAGCTGATGCACCGCTTGATGGAAATAACATCACGACGTTTATTTCCATCAAGAGGTTAGGGTCAGGACTCAGAGGAGGCGATTCATGTGTGAAAATGATTCTTCATGCTCTTTGAAGCGTCGTCCTGCAACACGGCCATGAGGCGTCTTTCTACATGGTGATTAAACAACTAAAAAGCTACACACTTCATCCTTTAAGATTAAAAGATCTGCTGCCAAACATATAACATGCTAGAAACATTAGAATCGCTCTAATAATCATCCATTCATACACTCTTATGGATTCATACACTCTTATGGATTTGCCTGTTAAAAGCGATTTTTTTTTTTTTTGGGCCGTGTGTATGATTACATCATGTAAACGTTTGTTTTTTTTTTTTGTGGCTCCAATTCAAGGCTAATTTACATCACAGCGGTGAGCTAGCAATCCTGTCACTGAAGTGATTCATGGCCCTGTAAACTGAAAGATAGAGTGAAATTCAATCCTGTTGTATGTCTTATGACTTAATCGCACAATCATATGGTGACAGAATTATATGATCCGTATTATTTTTACGCGAGTCATCGCAAAACAGATTTCTGTTGTTTACTTTAACCCCAAAATCGCGAATCATAAGCTGGCTAGCTTCTCGGACTGCCGTTACATCAGCGCCCGGTTTATTTAATACGCTACCTCAAGGAAACCTGTGAACGGGTTCACACGGGGTCACCGAAGGTCAAATCTTAAAACACTGACAGCCGGAGAACAACACACGGGTTTTAAATGTAATTTAAAGTCAATCAATGTAATAAAAATGTAGCCAAAAAAATTAAGGCAAAGTTTTCAGTATCATCTTCATATCTGTCTTTCAACTGATTTACAACAAAACATTCATTTTATACCAAAGTGTGTGATTTTTGTGCTTTTTTTTTTTATTAGTCACACTGTATTGAAAATATTACCTGAAATGAAGCTCCTCCCCCTGATGCTGCCTCACATTTGCATATCAAACCTGATTGGCTCATATATTTTATTCTACCACAGCACTTAATAGATGCTGGATTCTGATTGGTCAGAAGGTGTTGATTGTTTTCCTACAACAGCAGCTCCTTCTAAGAGCGTTATTGTTTCTATAGTAACAGCTCGTTCACGGGGACGTTTACGGTCGACAATCCACAAAAAAACAGATTTAAAAAAAAATTGTTGAATATGGCGAATGTAAGGAGACGTTTATTCATCATTTTATTTTTACGTGTATGGAAGGAGTCTCCAGTGTCAGCACTTTGTAGCAGTCAGAGGTGAAGCTGTGACTAAGTTTTCCGACACCTTCAGGACAGAGGAGTTTACGCTTCTTTGCGGTTTCTC
>CM074944.1:1267152-1269652 GCA_037576815.1 Pangasius larnaudii | reverse complement strand
AGAATAATAAAATTGGCATTCTTTGTGTGTGTGTGTGTGTGTGTGTGTGTGTGTGTGTGTGTGTGTGTGTGTGTGTGTGTTTACGTTGGCACTGGTGTTTGGATTTGATGGAAGTGCTGACTATCACTAATGAATGAGTAATGACTGTAATATCAGTAGAGCCACCAATCCGAAATTTAAATATCAACAATAACTAAGTATTTATGAAAGTATCCGTATATTTTTGTCATTTACATTCACAACACAATGCTCTAAACGTTTAGGTGGTTAAAGTCATGAGAAAAGACACACAAACCAATTTATAACCAATTTAGGGTGTGAAAGCTACACAAAAAAAATCATTAAAAAAATCGCAGGAAGATCATCATTTAACGACAAAGCTGTCCTCAGATGACTCGAACATTATTATTAGCCTAGCTAGCATATAGCAATTAAGTCATCAACACAAATGCAACGAAACAAAACGAAACTACCTCAGATGTGTTGATACATTTCTGATCTTGGACCCAGTATAGTTCTATATTTATGATTCAGCTAGCTAGCATTTGCCCTTTAGGTCTTATATGGAAAATGTAAAGACACAGTGATGGTGGAAGTGAAAGAAAACCGACATTTACCAACGTTTACTTCAGATATGTTTTTCACTTTGGTACGGAAAGACTCCGTAATAGTAAAATAACGATTTTATAACCAGCGCTAGTTTACTAGCTAGTCAGGAAAACTACTAGGAAAAGACGATAATGACACTTAGCGTCGAAGGCTCACTAAAGCGTTTTATATTGGGAAACGTCAACACTGCGTCACAACTCGTAAAGCTGTCGTAAACACTTCCTATGAAATATCTGTCATAACTGCTTATAACTGTCTGTAATCAGGTGACAGTGCTCCGGTTGCTTTTTGGACAAGCGCTGAAGTTGAACGATGACTCAACGCTCGACTATTAATCGTTTGATTGATTTTGATGAGTCGTAATGATGTGGCAACTGAAGCGTTGCTGTTAAAGCGTATAACACCCTTAAATTAGCTTTAATATTTACTAACATCTCTAGTGAAACTTCAGAAACCTTTAAATTATACGCCTCATTAAAAGCAACGGAGAGGATTTCAAACGCGCACTTCGCCGCCGCCGCCGCGTCGTGATCCGGCGTGTTCTTTAAACGTTTGCACGACCAAAGTGACGCAAAGGAGTAACGTAAAGGACAGAGTTACGTCAATGATGTCAAATCCTGCCATCAATGTTGGTCAAAGGAACAAAAAAAACCCTCCATCTAAGCGATGATGATGATGATGATGATGATGATGAAGAAGAAGAATGGATCATCATCCCATCTGAAGTTCATGCTAAATAATCACAGTTGGTGTTTCAGAGCATCTGGAGATATCGGTATGACAGGATATCTAGAAAACATAAAAAAATAGCTTTAGAGATATTCTCATGTTAATTTTAGTCTTCCTCTGTTTTTGTCCAATTAAACGCTCTCTAGGATGTAGATGTCGCATCCCTGTTTGTCTTTCTCTCGTTAAGGTTCACAAGGTTGGTGTGTTTTTGGCTGTTCGTCTTCCCAAACACTATTTCCGTTTCCAGCATGGCTGACTGCAGAAGAAATGGTTGGAGTTTATTCGTTTGGAAGAGCGCAGAGTCCGTGAGAGCTGGTGGTTGTGTTACAGGCAGTTTTCGATGCCGAGATGTCGCTACCTCAGACTGATCCAGAAATCTGTCTTTATAGAGAACTGGGGCTTCTCTAAAACAACAGGGCATCTCACGGTGTAGAACATCATCCTGGTTAAAGTGGACAGGCACTTTGTGGGTGAAGGCGGTGGTGAGGAATGTTCTCCATACTGTTCTCCATATTTAGCTAGCTCGCTAAGCTACTTTTGGGTTTGTTTAGATTCGGCGGGGGTGTGGCGTATCTCGAACGCCATTGGCTGTCAACACGGTGTCACTCTGAAAAGGAAATACGTCAAGATACGGACTCAGATCAGGTTTCTAAAGCCATTTCATGTGGAGTTTAAGGGGAACCTTAATGTAAAGCTTTCCAAAGAATCTTCTATAAAAAAATGACTAGAAACAAAAGATTTCTGTGGGTAAATTTGTACTTTACTTTTTTTTCCTGACTTACAGCTGAGAATTAAGAGCCTTGCTCAGTGGCAAGATGGCGGTGTCGCGATTTGAACAAACAGCTCAACTCAATTATGTACCGTAATGATGTTTCGCTATGATGAATTTGCTGAAGATATACAAGTCCTACTCTTAACCCCTCGGGTTAGAAGCGATTTTTTTTGGTATGATCCTGCAGCTTTAACGTTATCGTTAACGTAAGTGTCAAATCGCAGCCAGTCATAACAGGCCCGGCCTGGCAGTTTGGCAGCCTTTTGACATTTTAATAATACCAAGCCTGAGTTCCAGGTAATATTCTCAACACCGAGGAACTCGGGTAAATGGAGCTCGTGTTTAATTAAAGACTTGCCACAACAGGGTATGATTGATACGCTCCTTCCT
>CM074944.1:1215327-1217827 GCA_037576815.1 Pangasius larnaudii | reverse complement strand
ACTGCAGTCAGAGGCTTTTTCTCATCTCTACTTGCCGTGTAAAGCCAGATATCACAGCCCACAATTTTATTATTATTATTATTATTATTATTATTATTATTATTATTATTATTATTATTATTGCATCCAGAATTTCAAAGTGCTTTAGATTTATTAATTTAAAAAAAAAGAATAAAATAATCGACAATGATAAACTTTACATATAAGGGGAAAAGAAAATAATAATATAAAAAAAATAAAAAAAAATAAAAACAAACAAACAAACAATCATGTAAATAGGAACAAGCCAATAAACAAACAAACACATAGATAAATAAATAAATAAATAAATAAATAAATTTCAACATGTTCAAAATGTAGGACTAAATAAAGCAAGAGGAAAGTAAATAAATGTTAACACAAAATTCCTGAAGTTTTAAACTGATTATTTTTTACTCTGTGTACGTGATTTGTGTGATTTCTTCTTGTCACTGTATCACCGTAGAAATGAATGAAAGAGTATTATGATCATGTGTTTAGACACGCCCCTTTTCATCCCGCCCCTTTTCAGACACGCCCCTTTTCAGACACGCCCCCTTAGCAAATTTTTTTAACACATCACTGTGGGAAGTTTGTCTTCATTGCTGTGTTTGACAGGAGTTCCTTATTTATTTATCATTGTGTAGGTGGAATTTTGTGTGTGTGTGTGTGTGTGTGTATGTGTGTGTGTGTGTGTGTGTGTGTGTGTGTGTGAAAGGACACTGATCTGTAGTCTCCCAGTGAAAGTTGTGTTCTACGACCGATTCCATCATTGGGATGCGAGAAGAGAAGCAGCAGGCAGGTGTGTGTCCAGGTTTGTGTGTGTGTGTGTGTATGTGTGTGTGTGTGTGAGAGAGAGAGAGCGGAGAAACAGAGACAGCAGTGATGCCTTGTCCAATTAGAGCAGAGAGAAAACAAATCTGTCAGAAATAAGACCGAGCTGAACCATTGATCTGTTTACCCAAAGCGTCTCACACACACACACACACACACACACACACACACACACACACACACACACACACACACCTATATAGATGGTCTGGGTGGGTCTTAATTGCTTCACACATACACAAAATATCAAGAAGCTGTTTTCCATCACTTTAGTGTTTTATGTGTAAATAGAAACGGCGGGAAAAAAATGTGCAACTCCTCAAAGTTTAACCACAAAAAACTCGATCACACAGGAATCGAGGATGAAAAAAAAAAGTATGTTTTAGAAAAGATAAATGATGCAGAGGACCACGGCTCGATCATTCACGCCTGCCGAGTAAGGAATAAAACAGTGTGTGTGTGTGTGGTGCTGTTATAGGGAACTAATCAACGCTGGGGTGGAGTCAGTGGTACCTCCACTGTACCTGCACGTCCTGTAGGGCTTTATTCCTCTTACACCACAGCAATTACAGTGTTTTAATCTAATAAAGAACAGAATGTCATACTTTTTATCCATTACTAGTTACACGTTCCCGTTCTCGCTGACGTTATCGCCAGCCTCTCTTTTCCTCGCAGCTCGTCACGTTACCGAGAAACTGCAAAGCGTAAACTCCTCTGTCCTGAAAACCTAAAGGCACAGCTTTACCTCTGACCGTTACAAAGCGCTGACACTGGAGACTCCTTCCTTAAACGTGAAGTAAACATCCCCTTACAGAAAACTTCACCATACGAGCGACTTTGAAAATTTGCTTTGTTTTTGTGGAGCATCTGCTATACAATGAGCTGTTACCATGGAAACGGTAACGTATTAGAGCGCGCGCATTAACATAAACCTGTGATTCGCAGCTGCGCTACTGTCAAACTAATCAACACCTTCTGACCAATCACAGTCCAGAATTTATTATGCACTGTGGAATATAATGTTTTAAATTATTCAGTTAAATGTGTGTGTGTGTGTGTGTGTGTGTGTGTGTGTGTGTGTGTTCAGTCTCTCTGTGACGGTGTGTGATTTCGTCTCATTCATGTTTGCGGACGTCTCGTCAGTCATCGGTGTGAGCGCTGGAGTGTTTGTGTGAGCTGTGAGAGAGGAGACAGGAGAGTGTTGTGATTGGCTGTCAGTGTGTAATCATCCAATCACAGCCCACAAACTCTGCAGACAGGAGGTGTTTAACATTCGCTGTTTGCCCAGCGGGAGCAGAAGGAAGCTCTGTTTGCTTAAGAGGAGACACTTTGACTTTGATGTTGCTGGCACCGTGCATGCACAAGTGTTTAGGATAAAACACACACACACACACACACACACACACACACACACACACACACACACACACACACACACACACCACACACTCAGGTGCAAATACATCCTAAAGCAACTTCAGAACACGCTCTCAGAATTAAATGCGAACCAAATGCATGTCTTCTGTCATTTCTTTCTATAACAGCAGCTCTGACAGTAGCGCGGGTTTATATTAACGCGCTCGTTCTAATACGTTATCGTTTCCATAGTAACAGCTCCTTCACGGGGACGTGTACGGCGGACGCTCCG
>CM074944.1:1197827-1210327 GCA_037576815.1 Pangasius larnaudii | reverse complement strand
TCAGTTTTATTGATCCTTATCAGAAACAGCAGTGAGCTTCGTGTAGGACTGATGATGATGATGATGATGACGATGATGATGATGAGGTTACAGAACTGAACAGAAAGAGCAGAACAGTCCACGTATCACACAACATTCACCGCTTTGCTTTGCAACTCGACAACCACCTTTACAGTCAATCAAAAATATTTCACAGAGAATCCCAGGTTTGGGATGTGTGTGTGTGTGTGTGTGTGTGTGTGTGTGTTAGTGTGTGTTAGTGTGTGTGTGTGTTAGTGTGTGTGTGTGTGTGTGCGTGTGAGTGTGTGTGTTTTGGCCTTAGTTAATAAGGATGCTTTAATAGAACCACCAATTTGTAAGAATTCACACAACTGGTACGAAACGATCAGGTTGTGGGTCAGAGTCGGCTAGAATAAAATCAAACTAAAAAAAATGGAATAAAATCAAACAAAATCGCTCTCACTCATTAGATTTCTTATATAGTTACGCTTGAGATCAGGTTGTGATGGTATTGTGTATAGTGTGTGTAATTATTTTTAAACAGAAAGCAATGGTAACAATGCTGTAATACACGACAAACAGCGTCGAGTTAAGTGCTGTTTAATCGTTGGGTTTTTTTGGGGGGTTTTATTTCGATTTTGTTTGGCTGTTTGATGATTATTTTTCTTTTTTCTCCAAATTTCACATCCAGTTAGTTTTAGCATCATTTTCAGTGTCACAGTCCTGTAACTGGATGCTCCTTTCATTGTCCCCTTTCCTTATTTGCTGTTCTTATAAACTCTTGCACTTTCTGTTGATTGGATGCACCTGTTTACGGAGTAGCAGAACCTTAATCTTTCCACTTTTCCATGATTTATTAACAGGGTCTACATAGGATTGTGTCTTTCACACGAGCAAAATTGCACATCTTGTCTGGTTTTGCATGTTTGCAGCCTGAAAGTCTCTCCAATACAACAAGTTGTGGGTGCAAATTAAAACAATCAAAAAAAAAAAAAAAGCAGTTACTATAGTTGTGGAAGTCCAGTTGAACACAATTACCATTTAATACGTTTTAATAATCAGAAGGTTTACCAAGATTAGGCAGTAAAATGGGCTTCATTCATTAATCGTTTAATAAAGCTGGGTGTGAATGTTTTCACGGCCAAAACCGAACCAAAAAAAACATTACTTAAGTAATTAGGATTTACAAAAGTTTTGATAATACGTTCACAGCACAGCTGGTTTACATTTAGTGACCCCCACAAAACTCCACAACGGCAAAACTCACAGAGAGCTGGAAAAAACAAAACAAAATGGCCACTACATGGTGAAAGAGCGCCTCCTAAGTGTGGCATGCGCTAAATCTTCCAATAATGCAGCTTAGCCATTGCAGCTGCTCGGCTGCCATAGACACACACCAACTCTTCCTCCTTTTATAGGGTGCCATTACTTTTTTCCCCTAATTGAAAGACTGGTTAATCATCTTAATTTACGGATTCGTTTTTTTTTTTTTTCACGTTATTAATATGAAATGACTGAATTTCACAAAAAGTTCATGAAATTGGTGGTGTAATTGAAAATAAGTCTAATTCATATATAAGATCACAGTAACTCATCAGAAATTTACACAAATTCAGGAGCGGAAATGTAGGATACGAACAAATGTCCCAAATCACTGGATGTTCATAA
Source organism: Pangasius larnaudii (assembly GCA_037576815.1). Lineage (NCBI taxonomy): Eukaryota > Metazoa > Chordata > Actinopteri > Siluriformes > Pangasiidae > Pangasius > Pangasius larnaudii. Next base: position 1,208,659 of record CM074944.1, on the reverse strand, counting down.
ACACCACATCTCTATTGTTCTTGTTTCCTGTGAACAATTTACAGGTAAATTCATTCGTTTCTGGCAACAAAATGAAGCCCAATGATCAGACAGTTTGACATCAACATTATGACACATTAGATATAATGCCTCTGATGGCTACAGGAAATTGAAAAGCTCATTATTCATAGATACTTTACGAATACACACTCTTTTATTTTGCGTTCGTATCGTAGTTTTTTTTAAATACATCCCATCACTTTTAATTGGCCTTATACTCGTGTTTCACTTCGTTCTTTGAGACCGGAACCGAACGAGCACATACCAGAACTTAATTTCCACCCAGTTTCTATCCCTAACTTTGCACATGACATAATTTATGCAAACTTTCTTTGGAAACACACCCACTTTTGGCACATACTCCATAGAAATTAGCTCGTGTTATCTGAGATCTTAGCAAACAGGGCGGAGCTTAACAGTGAGGCTGTGACAGGTGGAAATGTCTGTGGCACCCTTTTCCCCGTTCTAGCATTTGGACCGACAAAACCAAAAACACAAGAGGTATTCTTCAGTTTCAGTTGAGACACCAGTATCAATATCAGAAGATAAAGATCTGATAAAATAAACAAATAATAAAAAAAAAAGCTTAGCAGACATCATGTTATCAAGTTATTGATAAACAGTCCAGTTTTACGGTTGGAGTTTTATGGTTGCAGAACAATTTGTCTAGTAAATTCGAGAAAACAGTCAGGTGATGTGTAACTGGCTGCTGATAATTAAAAAACGTTATGCCGTTGAAAACACATAGCACATGGCTGACTCGACCGCATGTTCATAATCAGTACATATTTTAGAAAATATATCACATACACTGACAGGCACTCACCCATATAAACACACACACATACACATTTACTGTACGACTGGATGATGAAACTGAGATCACTGAGGTCTGGATAAAAACAACAACCCAGAAATCTGAGCTAACTTTACTCTCTGAACTACAGCTATCACAGCTTATTTACAATCTTGTACGCAAGAAAACTGGCACAGCGCCTCTAAGAGGCTGATAGGAGCTGGTTGATATACCAAAAAAAAAAAAGAGGAAAGAAATGACAGAGTGTGAAAACAAAAAAAAGTGTGTTTCAACTGTTAACTGTATTGATTGTGCTTTTTTAACCCTTACTCCACTTCTAACGAAATGGGGCAATGTAATTTTTTTGACGTTTGCATGGCACGCCCATGACCTTTTTTTTTTTTTTCTCGTATCTATGAATAATCTCTAAAGCTAAACTGAGAACTAGAATTACAAACCGTAAGTCTCTTTATATATTTGTAGAAAGTTAATACAGGTCTTTTGTTCAGTCCTGTTTTTTTTTTTTCAAGTCTTTGTTGGTTTCTGTTGGACTGCAGCCCATTTTCTTGTGTGTGTTTGTGTGTGTGTGTGTGTGTGTACGTGTGTGTGTGTGTTTGTGTGTATGTGCAAGCCCTTACATTGGCCGGAGGCATGAGGAGGAAGGTGTATTCTCTCTTTTTTTCCCCCAAATGACCCAGAAGATGTTGAGGCTGAAGCTTTGAGATGAAATTGGGAACATGTCAAGGTCAAAAGCAGAAGGAAGAAGAGAATCGAAAATTGGGACGTGTCCGTTATCCAGCCTGATAACACACACTTACCACACACACACACACATACACACACACACACACACACACACACACACTGTTTATATTACCACAACGAGTGTTCAGTGACCTCCTGCCCAGTCTTTCTCTTTCTTTCACTTCGAACTGCAAGAAAATCGCTTCGTAATCTTAATGTCCCACATATTTCCGTACCTTCTCCTCTTAGTTATTTTCTCTGCCTCTTTACCTATGTTTAGACTGTCACTTCTGTTTTGCTGGCGGTGTGATACCGATGTTTTCCTATTTCCCTTCTCCTTACTCTTATTTGTTTCTCTATCTCTCCCTCTTGTCTTTCCTTTTACTCTCCTTTCTGTCTGTTTTGCAATATTGCCATGTAATAAAGATGGTTCCTTCTGTCTTCCTCCCTCTGCCTCTGTCCTTGTTTTCACACTGTCACTTCATTCTTGCTGGCCGTGCGGTACTGATGATGGTGATGTCCAGGTATATACTGCAAGTGGTCGACTGTGTGTGTCCGTCTTGAGGCGAATGCCTGCCTCTTGTTGCCACTGACACTCAGCAGCCCATCGTTCCCCCTGTACCCATCGTCGCTGGCACCGTCGCTCTGCTGTGAGTGTGAGTGTGCCTTCCCCATCCTGTGGTGTCGCTCAATGGTGGGCGTGGGAGGCACAAACACGTCCGTGTGCGAGAGGGCACGAGCCATCGACTTCTCACGGAAATCGGCTCGCCGCAGAGAGAGCAGCTTGTCTGGCGAGAGCAAAGGATCCCGGGATTGCAAGCGATCGGCCGAGAGCATATCCTGCGAAAATGTGTATGCGGGTGCGACATAGTCGCGGCGTGAGACAACAGGTGAGAGGACATGGTCCTGAGACATTGCACGTTGTACACGACGTGGCTTCCCTCGCTGCACTGGTGTCTCTGGAGCCAACTTCACCAGCTTCGGAGTCACATCCGGTAGGTGGAGCTTCCTCCCGTAATATTCGTCATCACCTGTGGAAGGAAACAGGGAAAGATTATATTCACAGCGGTCCTCATTCATCCTGGATAAAGGGAGAGAAGTTTATATACATAGTAATATTCTGTTCACTACTTTGCAATACCTGTCCAATAGTCGCAGGTCATCTGGTTCCATCTTGTTCTCCTTACTACTCATGAGAAATAGAAGGATAAATTACGGATGCAACCAAAGCAAAACTACCAGTTCAAACCCAGGTGGGGCTGACTCTGTTCTAGCACCAAAATGGTGGAATGAACTTCCCCTGCCTGAGTCAGTGGCTGTCTTCAAATGAAGACTAGAGATATATCTCTTCACCAAGCACTTAAATTAGCAATAATGGAACCTAAATAAGCTTGACTTGTACTGTTTTTGTTGCTGTACCCACCTGTGGGACCAACAGACCTTGTTGTGCTAGCATGAGGATATGTTTTGGATGAAGTCACTCTGGAGAAGTGCTATTTGCGAAATGTAAATGCAAAAGTAAGAGCAACAACAACAAGTGCTTCACCAGTTCACCTCATCCAGTAAGACCTCAACCAACAGCTGACCTGAAGCCCATCAGTCTTTGGGGGGTTACCACTTGCAACCATTTCCTACCATATCATTCAAGATGTCTTTTGTTGTTAGTCTAGTTACTCTCGGATCTATGGAATAAACTATTTGGCAACAATCCTATGGCTGATTAATCACCCTGTCCAGGCCCATATTTGAGCATTCCAAAGAAGTCAGGAAGTCAGACGAACAGCTCTTGAGACTCTCAAAATGTAATATGTCATCAGCAGATTTTGTTCTGCTTTGCTGCCAACAGTTGCTGGAATGAGGACGCCCTAATTACGGCCTTACCTTACACCATAGCCCGAGGGAGGAGGTGCAGAGTGAACTATTATTGACCCTCCATCCCTCAACCATCTTATCTCACTGGCTATTTTGTAGGTTAACATACTACAGGAACATCTTTCCTGAATCCATCAGCTCTAACCAACATCACCAAACAATTAGAAGATTGGCAGCAGAGAAGAAGCATGCAGCTCTATACCAAAAGTGGAATAGTACAACATCCTTGTTTCAGCTACAATCAATTCTGGCACGATGGGGAGCCTTATAGATCTGAATCTGCTCTGAGCTCTCCATATCCTGGTGAGATCCTTCCAACAAGCTCTGCACATCTTAAGGATGTCCAAGAACCAACCAATCCCAACAGCTGCATATAAGTTCACACAATACTGATGCCATCAAAGAATGATCAGGCGACTAGGATACAGTGGGCTGGTTGCCAGCTCTGTATACACTGATCAGCCATAACATTAAAACCACTGCCAGTTGAAGTAAATAACATTGATCATCTCATTACAATGGCACCTGTCAAGGGGTGGGATATATTAGACAGCAAGTGAACAGTCAGTTCTTGAAGTTGATGTGTTGGAAGCAGGAAAAATGGGCAAGCATAAGGATCTGAGCGACTTTGACAAGGGTCAAACTGTGAATGTCAGTGGCCTCTTTCAGCAGGATAATGCACCCTGCCACACTGCAAAAGTTATTCCAGAATGGTTTGAGGAACATGACAAAGAGCTCAAGGTGTTGACTTGGACTCCAAATTCCCAAGATCTCAATCCGATCAAGCATCTGTGGGATGTGTTGGACAAACAAGTCAGATCCATGGAGGCCCCTTCCCACAACCTACAGGACTTAAAGGATCTACTGCTGACATCTTGGTGCCAGATACCCCAACACACCTTCAGAGGTCTTGTGGAGTCCATACCTCGAAGGGTCAGAGCTGTTTTGGTGGCACAAGGGGGACCTACACAATATTAAGGTGGTTTTAATGTTATGGCTGATCAGTGAATATAATCAGTCCTCTCAAGAAACAGTGCACATTTCCTGGGATTCAAGGACCTTTAAAGGTGTACAGTAAGTCCACAGAGCTACCCCTCTTTGCACCTAGTTTGGTGCTGTATGTCTGTGCCTTAGCCAGGTGTTTTTCAAATTTCTATGTCCTTGGTTTCTGCTGGCTTCTCAACACTACACCACTACAGGCCTACAACACTAGAGCAGCTGCATAAAATACTAAATATGAATCCCTTTCCATGACATCTAAACATTTGGTTTATATTCTACAACATCCTTATCCATCCCTGCCATTTAAAGTGTTAGTAATCACTTTTGAGATGAGAGCTTGGAGAGAGCTAGCACAGAGAAGTCCTTGTCATCAAGCTAGCCCTAAAGGACTAACAATATTTGATGGGTTCTGTATCCGATCATGATGTATGCAGGTCAAGGGAACTGGAAGTTCATTCAGATGGCTTAGAGACTCCAAAGAGTCTTTCGAATACCAAAGCTGATGCTACACCAATAATCCACAAGACTGAAGCTGCTGATTTTAATTATTCTTAATATCATAGACCATGATATGCTTTTCCTATACATCCTATACTTTACACCTACAATATTGGGTTGTTGATCCAGAAATCCAGCTGGAGAGGTTGAATCTCAACCTCAGCCTGTATCTCTTAAACTTAACTGGAGTAAGTTTCTCCCTTGGGCTGGGTATTTCCAAAACTCCCCCATATACATGTCCTCCATTGTGACACCTTTACAGTGTGTCCTCATTTCCTGGCCTTCTCTGTTCCATAGGAACTCAAGAAGAGAGTAAGTCATGGGAGTTGATGAATGGTTTAGACGCAGTAAGGGAATTTGCCCTTGCCTTATGTTCACCTTGAGAGTACAAGATTAAAGCTACATGCCAACTGCTGCCACAAAGAAGTCTCGAACTTTAACCTGGTAAAATCTTATCAGTTCTCATCTTGTTTTCCTGTATTTTTTCTCATCAGAGGAATACCATCAGCAGCCCCATTCTCAGTGCTCCACCTCCGCTGAGTACTAACACCGGTCTCTCGTTTCTCTACTTGCTATTCTATGTATGAATGGTTTGCACTGTGAGTTTCTGCCTTGCAAAGGAGTCCAAACATGGCAGCCTAACATAGCTAGTGAACAAGTGTTTATCAGTCTATCCTAGCTGAGTGAAAATCTATAGTTTTAGTTTAATTATTTTATTATTTAATTCTTTTATTGTTTTGTTGTTAACTTTATCTTGACTTGAAGATAAGAGATGTTGTTAAGAGATGATGAAACAACAGTCAAAGACACATGGACAGAAATGGAGAATTAAATGCCTCCCTGATGTTCCATGCTTTGCGTTACGGTCCTAGAGGCTAAAGTTCACGGTGAGGTTTCGTGTTGATGACAACAGCATGAACTTCAGAAGTTTTCGTTTCTCCTTTGCTCCACTCTCTCTCTCTCTCTCTCTCTCTCTCTCTCCAGAATCTGATTTCATGGAACACTTTGTAGGAATTCAAATGTAGAAGAGAAGTGTATTTTAGTTTTGTTGGATTCCAGATGAATAAAGTTGTAAAAGAAGGTATAACTGCCAACCCAACACTAAGCCCAGACTTTATTCCCAGCATTCATAACTTTTGACACAAACCACTGTCAGCTCTTACAGTCTTGTAGATTTTTGTATTTTGATTGGTCAGAAGGTGTTGATTAATCTTCTATAACAGCAGCTCTGACAGTAGCGCAGCTCCAGATCACAGGTTTATATTAATGTGTTCTTTAATACGTTATCATTTCTATAGTAAAAGCTCACAGGGAACTTGTAAGGTTAAACCTATAAGTTTTAACGCCATATAAACAATTTTTTTTTTAAATTGTGTGTATTCATTGATATGGTGAAGCTTTCTTAATGTAAGGAGATGTTTACTTTATGGAAGGAGTCTCCAGTGTCAGCACTTTGTAACAGTCAGAGGTAAAGCTGGAACTTTAAGGACAGAGGAGTTTTACGCTTCTTTTTGCGGTTTCTAGGTAACATGAAAAGCTGCGTTTTTTTATCTTATTCATTTGAAGAGAGAGAAAAAAGAGAGGCTGGTGAAGGAAGCGGCTATAACGTCAGTGAGAACAGGAACTAACTTGTTTCATGGATGTTCCACAACATCAAATGTAACTTTAAATAGATAAAAGGTGTGTTGTGTTATTAATTACTAAAATGTTAGTAACTGCTGATCCTGCTGTTGGTTTTTGTTCCTACTGAAGCACAGTGTAAGCTGAGGGAAAGCAACTAAGCGACTTTTTCCCCCTTTCTTTATCATCAATGTTTCTGACAATGTTTCTGTTCAAGGTTTTGTGAGCATGACAAGTGCCTGGAGTATCACCATTACACAGAACCCAAAACACAATCACAGCTTTCCACCTTCCACTTTCTTCTTCTTTCTTTCTTCTTACTCCAGTTCTTTTTTCATCACTATTTCGCTTCATGTTATGCCTTACAGTGTGCATTATTTTCTCTTTTCTTTCTTTAATCTTCTTTTCTTTTCCATGATCGCCGGAGTCTCTGGACATCAAGCTGTTCTCTCTGTGTGTGTGTGTGTGTGTGTGTGAGACGGTGTGTTTGATCTGCAGTGGCCTGACGGTTACAGCCTCAGAACAGCCTTCAGTAACACACTGTTCTCTCAAAAGTCAATGCTAACAAGCTCGAAACTCAAAGCTTTAGAGTTGTGCTTGGCAATTAAACGTAAACCTGACATGAGGTGTCAAAAATGAGATACAAAATCATACACATAATTCACTCTGATCCAAATATGTGGGAAAATACTGTATGAAAGCAAGGAAGATCTTCTTACATCTTCACTAGCTCTAAATCCAACCACAGCCTCTTACACACACTACGCAATGCTCCTACATACGCTAGTTCTCATAGCTCCTGTCACCTCGCCTTCACTAATTCTTATGGATGTTATTAGTTCCAATTTCTCCATCCATTTCTCACAGTTACCACATGGCCTCTGGTTAAACAAGTTCTCCTGGAAACCTGGGTATTCACCTGATATGTCCTATTATAACTCTTCTAATTCTCTTAACACCCCCTGCTACCCTGGTTCTCTTCTTTACACACACACACACACACACACACACACACACACACACACACACACACACACACACATACATACACCCCTGAGGTTATGGCACCTGTATGAATGTTAATCTGTGGAGCAGTGTGAAACTGAGCTCCTGTCCTAAAGGCCATCCAGCAGGATTAATGAATGCATAATGACGAATGTGTAATGAAGGCCACAGCAGGTTCTGGCAGCTGCTTTCAGTGGAGCTTTAACGGAACGCTGTCCAGCTGCTGAGTGTGACCTTCACACTGTAAAGGTCAGATGGAGAAGCTCCTCAGGCTACACGGCGGTACTGAAAGAGCTCACACGGTACGGAGGGAATTGCGGGTAATGAGGAAGTGCAAGTCCAAAGGAATTCATATGCAAAGTTATGACTGGGCTTTAGAGATTTATGAGCTCAAGAAAAAAGGAACCAAATCTCAAGATGGATGGAAGAAAGGAAGAAGGAAGTGCTGGAGAAACTTGTGATATTGAGCAGAAGATGGGATGCAGGATTTTACTGGATGGTTGTTTGATAGTGAAGAGAACCCAGAGGAAACCCACGCAGCTCCAAAACCTTCCTCGTTTCCATAGTCCTTCTAGCTTCTAGTTTACCTTCATTCTCATACTTCCTTTTTTCTGTTACTCAAGCTCTTTCTACTTCTTCTAGTTCTTCTTGTTTCCATACTTCTCTTAGCTCTAGTTACAGCAATGCTCTTAAATAAAATAGTTCCCCTAGTTTAGAATAAATAATCAGAATAAATCATTAATTATCTACTCTAATTATTCTAGTTCTTCCAGTTACTCTGGTTCCTAATCTTTCTTTCTTTCCATCTTTTTTGTCTTTGTTTGTTTGTTTCTTTCTTTCTTAATATACTCTTTTTTTTCTTTCGTACTTCTTTCTTATTCTTGTTTTCCCACCAAATCTGTCTTGATGAAGGCTCCCATTTACCCAAGTTTCCCCTTATTTCTGCAGTCCGTGACTACCACAGTGCTACGTTCATGATGAAGGGAAAAGCCAGTAAACAGCAGACCTCAGGTTTCAGTATTATTATTATTATTATTATTGGGGAAATATTGCACTTTGATTTAAAGAGACTGTCCCCTGGAGCAACTGCAAAAAGACAACACTGATACAATGCTGAGGTAGTTCTGAACCCACCAACACACACACACACACACACACACACACACACACAATACACACACACACACCCAACACACACATACACACACTTCAGCCAATTTAGAACAGCATTTCAACAAGGCTAAGTCTCGAAAAAAGAGACTTTTTCCAGAGATTTGTTTCCTCATTCTTTCTCTCTCTGTCTCTCTCTCTTTCTCTTTCTCTCTCTGTCTCTCTCTGTCTCTCTCTAGTTCTCTCTCAGCTATTCTCCGAAGCACACAAACTACAAAAGACTGAAATATCAAATACTCTGTGTGCACAAGTCCCAATGGGAAAGCACATTAATTCAGTTTCTCTGAAACTCTTTTATCTCTCTCCCTCGCTCTGAGGAAGTCCATCTCTTCCACTGGAGCGATGTTTCCTTACGCCGTCAGGCTGAGGTTTAGCTCTGTGTGGTTAAATCAGGGTCAGAGTGAAGGTCAGGGACAGAGCTTGTAACCTCACTCTCACACTTCACTGCTCTTTTCCTGCTGCTACATTCAATAGCTGCTGCAGGGAAAGAGTTTGTTTAATAAAGTGATTTACAGTCTCAGTTTCAGTGGAGTTATTCTCGCTCACCACACAAAACGTGTAAAAGCATCACCTAGCGCAATACTTTCCCTAGTGCCCACAGGTCTCTTAGTACTTCTAGTTCCCCTAGTTCCTCTAGTTCCTCTAGTTCCTCTAGTACTTCTAGTTCCCCTAGTTCCTCTAGTTCCCCTTGTTCTCTTATTTCCTCTAGTTCTCCTAGTCCCCCTAGCTCCTCTAGTTCCTCTAGTTCCCCTAGTTCTCTTAGTTCCACTAGTTCATCTAGGTCCCCTAGTTTCTCTAGTTCTTCTAGTTCATCTAGTTCCCCTAGCTCCCTGAGTTCCTCTAGTTCTCCTATTTCTCCTACTTCCCATAGTTCCTCTAGTTCCCCTAGCTCCCCGAGTTCCTCTCATTCTCCTATTTCCCATAGTTCTCCTAGTTCCCCTAGTTCCTCTACTTCTTCTGGAACTCTAATTCCCAAAGTCCTATATTCAGAGTTGGCAGTTGACAGTTACTCCTGTGCATGACTTAATGAAGCCAGGAGATAGTACATCGAAGTCATGAAATCATAATATGTGTACAAAATTTATGCGTAGGAAGTTTTTAATTTTGAGGTGTCAAATTAAAACAAATGATGCCAACGTTTTTGTTAATTTTGATGAGCTCTCGTGTAAAGTGAGTGTGCTGAAGGTTTGAAGGATAAGCTGACTGAGCACTCACTGAACAGAAAAAAAAAATTCAAGTTAGGAGTCAAGCGTAACTGAGACACGCCTCTATTTTAGACAAACTCCGCCCCCTCATGTGTAACTCTCATGTAACTTCAAATAGAGCTTAAGTCTGTAGTTATGTCTGAGGTCTGAATACCGAAGTGCTCAATTATTACGTGTGTGAAAGTCGATACTCAATGCTTATAGTCTTCTTGTTGACTCTGAATTTTCATGAATGTTCTCTGTACTGAGGACGTTCTGACACGACATGTCACATCCTAGATAAATTAACATCATGTACTTCAGGAGACAAATCAGTGAGTTCCTTTGTCACGTGAAGACACTTTATCTAATGCCTACACCATCCTCTCTGTACATGTTATCACACACACAACGTCCCGAGCCTTAACATAAATACTTACGTGGATTTGTAATATAATGAATATCGAGTAGGCCTTCATGCACGAGTTGCAGGACACGGCAGAAAAAAACAGAACTCTGAATAATTTACTCTGAATATAAACTGTTGTATTTCTCCCAAGTGAAGAAGTTCTGCAAGTAAAATTCATCTGCTGTGAAGATCCTGTCTCCAGATTGATCCTTTTACACTCTGCATCTGGCTGAAATGTTACTCTGGTGTGAAGGTCAACACTAGTTAATGAAGTTCCACACACTTCTCCTGGTCACCGCAATTTTCTTGCTTCCTCTAATCCCAGGAATCTCAAACGTCCTTCTTTTACAGAGAAAAAGAATTTCCAAGGAGCCCCTTATGATCAAAGCACAGATTAAATTTTACAACCAACAGCAAATGTATTATATTATATTATATTATATTATATTATATTATATTATATTATATTATATTATATTATATTATATTATAT
>CM074944.1:1179633-1191514 GCA_037576815.1 Pangasius larnaudii | reverse complement strand
CTATTCTACTGTATTCTCTTCTACTGTATTCTATTCTACTCTACTCTACTTTACTGTATTCTATTCTACTGTATTCTATTCTACTGTATTCTCTTCTACTGTATTCTATTCTACTGTATACTATTCTACTCTATTCTATTCTACTGTATTCTATTCTACTCTACTTTACTGTATTCTACTGTATTCTATTCTACTCTACTCTATTTTACTGTATTCTACTGTATTCTATTCTACTCAATTCTATTCTACTGTATTCTCTTCTACTGTATTCTATTCTACTGTATTCTCTTCTACTCTATTCTATTCTACTCTATTCTATTCTACTGTATTCTCTTCTACTCTATTCTACTGTATTCTCTTCTACTGTATTCTATTCTACTCTACTCTACTTTACTGTATTCTATTCTACTGTATTCTCTTCTACTCTATTCTATTCTACTGTATTCTATTCTACTGTATTCTCTTCTACTATATTCTATTCTACTGTATTCTATTCTACTCTACTCTATTCTATTGTATTCTATTCTATTCTACTCTATTCTATTCTACTCTACTTTACTGTATTCAACTGTATTCTATTCTACTCTATTCTATTCTACTGTATTCTATTCTACTGTATTCTCTTCTACTCTATTCTACTGTATTCTCTTCTACTATATTCTATTCTACTGTATTCTATTCTACTCTATTCTATTCTACTGTATTCTATTCTATTCTACTCTATTCTACTCTACTCTATTCTACTGTATTCTATTCTATTCTACTCTATTCTACTCTACTCTATTCTACTGTATTCTATTTTATTCTATTCTATTCTACTGTATTCTATTTCAAAAATCTATTTTATTCTACCGTATTCTACTGTATTCTACTCTATTCTATTTCAATACACTATTCTATTTCAATACTCCATTCCACTCTATTTTATTCTATTCTATTCTTTTTCAATACTCTATTCTATTCTATTCTTCTGTATTCTATTCAATTCTATTTCCATACTCTATTCCAATACTCTATTCTATTCTATTTCAATACTCTATACTATTCTACTCTACTCTATTCTATTCCGATACTCTATTCTACTGTATTCTATACTATTTCATTACTCTATTCTATTCCATTCTATTCTGTATTCTATTCTATTGAATTACTCTATTCTATCTCTTCTGTTCTGTTCTATTCTATTCCATTCCATTCTACTGTATTCTATTCTATCTGTTCGGTTCTATTCTATTTTATTAGTTTATTCTATTCTATCTCTTCTGTTTTGTTCTATTCATTAGTTTATTCTATTCTATTCTATCACTTCTGTTCAGTTCTATTCTGTTCTATTCTATTTCATTACTTTATTATATTATATTCTGTTCTGTTCTATTCTGTTGTATTTTTCTATCCATGTGATTGTGTTGTATTCTGTTCTGCTTTGTTCCACTGTATTCTATTCTATTCCATTCGGTCCTGATCTTTTATATCCCATTCTATTTTGTAGTCTATTCTACGAATGCAATTTATTTTATTCTTTTTGTTTATTATTTTCTGTTCCAAACATGTTCATCTTGGATTCTATTCTACTGTATTATTTTCTATTCTATTCTGCTTTCTTCCATTTTATACTATATTCTTCTATATTCTATATATATTTTTTTATTTTAGTTCTTTTTTAAAAAAAAATCTCTATATTTATACTTTTGTAGCCTGTTCTATTTTGTTCCACTGTATTTTATACTTTTTATTCAGTCCTTACATACACTATTCTATTCTATTCTATTCTCTTTGTTCTCTTTGTTCTATTTGTTCTTTTTTATTCTATTCTATTCTATTCTATTCGTTCTATTCTATTTGTTCTATTCTAGTTGTTCTATTCTATTCTCTTCATTCTATTTGTTCTTTTCTATTCTATTCTACCCATTCTTTTATATTTTATTGAACAGTTACGGTCCACTAACTCGCTGATATTCAGTATATTGTCTGTAATCGCTACATAAAATTCCAGTCAGGCCGTCGGGCTGTCAGTCAATCCGTGTGTTGGCATGGCAACACGCAATGCTCTATCCAGCTGCGGCTTCTTTGGGAGCCATTTTCATTGATGGTGCAAAAATATATAAATAAAAAATTGGCCATATTGTGTCTGAAATGTCAGTTATGTGATATTAACTAGTTATTAATAGAACAGTTGAATAAGAGCAACATCACACTCGCAGTCATGCTGCTGTAGTGACGATCAGAGCGGCTGCGATTTCCTGCAACCTCGTGACTGCAGCCGAATCACAGCCGTACTGACAACCGCTACAGCAGCACACGTGCTCGTGCGATATTGCTTAATTCTATCATTCTTTTATATTCTATATACTTTTTGTACTTATTCCATTCTTGCAGTCTATTTTATTCTGCTTTTACATTGTTTCGCATTTGTTTCAAATCCAAGTTGGTCCAATAGTTTTCTACTCTACTCCTTTATATTCTATTATATTTCTCTACATAATTTTTTTCCAGATAGCTATATACTGTTCTCACTCTTATGTACCTGTGTGTGTGTGTGTGTGTGTGTGTGTGTGTGTGTGTGTGTGTGTGTGTGTTTTATCTGAGCTGCAGAAACAAGTCCACACATGGAGACCTGCTGACATGTTAAAGGTCACTCATGGTGAAAAGGTGAAAGGTTCTTACCGATTTTAGGTGTGTGAGATCCGGTGAGGTCCACATGGCTCGTGTAGTCATGATGATGGTTCCCTATTAGAGAGAGAGAGAGAGAGAGAGAGAGAGAGAGAGAGAGGGAGAGAGAGAGAGAGGTGTATATGAGAATGCAGCAGAGAAACAAACCCCATCACGTCTCCTTATCCAGCGCAGTGATGAGCTCTCAGCTTCGCTAACTCTCCCCGCTGTGTGAATATCTGATAAGCGCTCCTGATTAGCATGCTAATCAGCTCATTCTGGGCCGGTAAACGAGATGAACAAGGCAACATGATAAACATCACAAGTAAAATGCTTCACAGCTCTTAATTTTGGGTGACATGGAGGCTAAAAAAGAAAAGAAAAGCTTCCCGCAGAGTTAACAAGATGTGTGACGTGATGAGAGCGAGTCCTTTCGTCTTTCAATAAATGCTGGAGGAGAATGTTTTGAGAAATAGAGAGAGAGAGAGACAATCATACATGAATCAAACTGAATTTGTACACCAGCTTCAATATATATATATATATATATATGTCACCAGGGGCGGATTTCAGCTAAATTTAGCTAACATGATATTGTGGCATCATCGGTAGGTTTTTCCATTGATGTGATACAACATACTGCTTTACATAAAATACTGCTCATCATTAAAACACATACTCTTTTAGCATCTAACATTAGCATAATAGAATAATTAGCATTAGCTAGCTAATTAGTTTCACTAACGTTAATGTTACTGATCTCTCAGTAGCTGCATGATTCCTAGCAAACTAGCTAAGATTAGTTTGTTAGTCCCAGTGAAGGAGGCGTGGCCTTTGTACCTGTCTATCTCAGAGAAGGAGGCGTGGCCTCTGTACCTATCAGTCTCAGTGAAGGAGGCGTGGCCTCTGTACCTGTCAGTCCCACTGAAGGAGGCGTGGCGTCTGTACCTGTCAGTCTCAGTGAAGGAGGCGTGGCCTCTGTACCTATCAGTCTCAGTGAAGGAGGCGTGGCCTCTGTACCTGTCAGTCCCACTGAAGGAGGCGTGTCCTCTGTACCTGTCAGTCTCAGTGAAGGAGGCGTGGCCTCTGTCACAGTGTATCACACTGAAACAGCTCCAGATTGTACTGTACCACTATCACATGAGAAAACGGGAAGTAAACCAGGAAACTGTATCACACAGTAAGGATGAACAGAATGAAGAGTTTGTAGAAGTGCTTGTTAAAGAGGAAAATTTAGAAAAACAAACAAACAAAGAAACAAACAAACATGGCTGATTAGTGCACAGACTGCGACTCTAGTGGCGCCATCATCTCGCCTTATATCAAGGGACCAATTATCCACTTCACAGAGCACTCTGCTCACCTGCAACGCTTCAGCTTTTATCTCGAACCTTTTCTCTCTTAGTCACACACACACACACACACACACACACACACACACACACACACACACACACACACACACACTCCCACCGTTCTATTCATGTAGTCAATGTTCATATATCTACATACTGTCTTATTATTATCATTATATAGTTGTATGTATTGTATATATATACACACACAATATATGTATATATTACTTTGCCTCTCCATTAAACTAAAACATTTTCTCTATTTAGGTTAATACGAGCGTTAACTCCACCCCTCACCCTGAACTTTTTGGAAGACTTTATATTCATTTAAAAATTAAATTAAATTAAACCCTTAATGTGTGAAAGGTTGCGTTTCCATCCCGAAGAGGAGCGACGAGATGATGTCATCAAAAAGCGCCATCCTCTCACTCATATATAAAAAAGAGAGAGAGAGACATAAAAGCTATTGAGATCACTTCTTAATCAGCTAACCTACATGTCTCGCCCTTTTTAATGCAATTATCTTATTGAGTTATTCAGAAACACTTTTTTTAGATCATTTCATGAAAATCAGAACCAGCGGCCATTTCAGAAACTGTGTGTGTGTGTGTGTGTGTGTGTGTGTGTATAAGAGAGACCTAAATACAGCCATCATCATGTCAGAGGGATGTTCTGTGCTCTAAAAGTCTCAATCGCTCACAAAAGTTCAGAAGGAAAATGAGTGAAAGCGATTCTCTTGTATTTAATGTAACTGAATTTACCATTTAAAACTTTTAGATAAAGCAATAATTTGGCTTAGGATTCGTAGTTCATCTACGTAACTAACTGCTTTATAAGGGTTTTTTCTGCATAGCTGAGTTTTTGGTGTCCACTGAAGGAACCCCACCATTTTTTTTTAAATTCATCCCCCAGTTCTTACACATTTCTCTCTTCCTTTTATTCTCCATCAGACGCTAATGAATCGTCCGTATGGAAAACGAGTGAGCGAGCGAGCTGTAAACGTGACGGCCCCCTGCGGACTCTATAAATGTAAACTGTCCTACATTAACACCTCCTCAGCAGGGATGAAAAAAACCAGGCGGTTTCACAGCCTCCTTCCTGCTTCAAACCGTCAGCACTCATCAATTATACACGAGGATTTCTGCTTTAAGCTCGGCCAGAAAAACACCACCACTCTCCGGTCACTTACAGGAACAGAGCAGCAGGAACGGCAGAACAAATCCACATTCAAACTAATTAAATATCATCACTAATCAGACATCATCATCATCATCATCATCATCATCATCATCAGAGTCGCAGACTTCAGGCCTACACTCCCTACCTGAGTTCTGACGCTGGGGTTGAGTAACTGAAGAGGACTGATGGAGCTACGTCTTTTTTTTTCCAGCTCCGTGACAGGCTTGTGTACGCGTTTGTAGATATCAGTGCGTCAGAAAGCACATCAGCAAGTCTGTTTGAGATGCTGAACAATCAAGAATAAAAGAATCAGAGCTGAGACGCACTTGGACGGGATTTGTTTTTCAGGAGGAGGTCTGTCTCCTTTAACGTCCTCCCCGACGGCTGTAATTAAATCAGGACCAGTCACGAGTGTCTAGCAGCTTCTTTGCCTCGTTCTCCTGACATTCGGACTTTTTATTGCGCTATGAATCTGTTCAGAGGGAAGGGACGTACAGACGTGATCCGGTGGTGCTGGGGTGTATGTTAAGAGCTTGCTCAAACACGCTCTTTAGTGCGGAGGAAGGAGACGCCATTGATTGATAAACACAATGTTAGCAACAGTAACCTTGTAGCTGCAGGGCACAACCAGAGCAGCAGAGCAACTTCACACACCCAAACAGCAGCAGTACACAGTACATCTGGGAGATGTAGTTTCATGTATTTTCAAGGATTCTTTTTCAGTAAAATAACAAGTTTTAATATCAGTGTATTCTATTTAGATTTGAAATCCATTAAAGGTATCCATTAAAATCCATTAAAAAAATGTTTGCCTCTGATTCTATGATCATATCTTAAAGTTTACGTTCATTAACGTATTCTTTTTCATATTATGCATGATTACGTTTGTTTCTAAAGATGCTGTATTTCTCATTTCTTGTGTCTCGGAATGATTCACCGCTACTGAACCCATCGAGGTCAGAGGTGATAGCTCTCTCAGACACACACACCCGGCGTTAGATGTGCTTCTCTCTCATCTCTCTCCCCTCCTTTCACTCCGTCCCTGTGCGTAAAATGGCCTCTCCTTTTCTCAGAGTGAGCCGCTGAAACCTCTCTGAACTCATGCGCATGTTGTCAGAAAGCTATTCTGATGATTCTTCAAGCGACCGTAAACATCAGAGTGTGAAGATCATCGGTCTCCTGGATCCCCGAATGTCTAACGAACTTGGCGCCATGACTTGGTGATTTAAAAGAAAAATAATTACACTGAAAAATTAAAATTCACACACAACTAAATAACAACATGATAACACGATTACTGGTATAACGTTCCTATTGCACCTTATAACATTCGATTTCTCAGCATTCACAGACAATATAATAATAATAATAATAATAATAATAATAATAATAATAATAATAATAATAATAATAACAACACATCAGGCTGTAAATGATGGCAATGGAAAGATTTACCCATAATCCTCCTGTGAAGTGAAGCGAGCAGTCAGTGCTAACACAGATAACCACAGATTTAACTGATGTCTCCTTTAATATGAAAGAAGTAACATCACTCAAAACTGCCGTCATCTGTGTGCAGATGTTCACTTTCTCGTCTCTCCCCCGGGAACGACGCTACGGAATGACAAGGGGAAAAAAAAACAAACAGGAAAACGCTCTGAACATGAAACAGGGCGGGACGTAATAAAACTGTTAGGGAAAGAAATCACAGTTCAGGTAACAAAAAAAAGGCACTAGAAGTTGCTGGATGATGTCAGAGACTAATTTGCATATTCATTGAATGGTCATGCTCATTTGCATATCAAAACATGTTACATGAAGAAGGAAGATTTGAGAACTGAGAACAGGAACTAACTTGTTTCATAGAACATGAAATGTAACTCTAAACGGTTAAAAAAGTATGCTGTCATTCTTTAATAAATCAAAAACCGGACAATAGCTGTGGTGTAAGAGGAATAAAACCCTTCAGGGCGTGCTGTTACAGAAAAGGAATAACTTCTGGGTGGTGAGAGTAACTGCGCCTCATCACGACTCCCTCTGACTCAGTACTTTACACGACTCCATCCTTCCTTCCCTCAGACTTTCGTCATCGTTCACAAACCCTGAAACCGAATCTCATTCCCAGAAAGAATCAAACAAATGAATAATAAATGAAGTTTGATTACACAAATGTGTCAAAACTCACATATTTTAATTAAAGATTTTAAAATGGGACAAATCGCATAATTACTCCTGATTACACAAAGACGCAAACGGAATGAACAGAGAAATATTTCTGTCTGTTTTGTGTTTGATTAATTGCTTTCTGGGGTTTTTTTTTTTTGCCCCCTAATTAAAGCAGAACAGTGGAATAAGGCGGAAGCTTTAAACGCGGTAACATGCTACTAAACGCCTAAACGCCGAGGAAACGTCTGGCTTTGTGCCGACGCCATCGCCTGGAAAATTACGGCCCAGATCTGGAAACGAGCTGGTAATTAAAGTCAGTGTTTAAGTGTGCGCTGACATTTCCGTCCTTAGCGTCTGCGGTGAATAAATCATCACAATATTTATCCTCGTCACAGCAGATTGCATTAAATACATCCTTTTCAGTGAGAGCAAACATCTCTGAGAGGAAATGTGGAAGCAGATGCTGCTTATGTGGATAGCAGTGTGTGTGTGTGTGTGTGTGTGTGTGTGTGTGTATGTGTGTGTGTGTGTGTGTGCACTCAGTGCACCAGTATGAGATGGTGAGGACAACACAGAGGGCTCTGTTTCATATGAACAGTAACATGAACACAAAACGGTATACTTCTTATAAATAATGCATTGTGGTAATACGTTATCGTTTCTATAGTAACAGCTCATTCGCAGGGTCTTGTATGTAAAAAAAAAAAAAACGCTCGTAATGGTTGATATGGTGACGTTTTCTCTAAGGAGATGTTTATTTAACAGAGAAGCTGGTGAGAGAATGACTTAGCGACAGATAAGCGCTCAGTTTCTACGTACAATTGTGACGTCGAGCCGCTATTTCAGCAACTATTCATCGAATTTTTCTTAATTCTATGCAAATTATTCATGATCAGATAGAAACAATGGGCTCGAACGATTACATGGACCAGTCTTACAGTGTGTGTGTGTGTGTGTGTGTGTGTGTGTGTGTGTGTGTGCGTGTGTGTGTGCGTGTGTGTGGTGCGACGTTTCTTCAGTTCCCCTCTCACAACTTCAGTTCCTAGCTGCGATTAGTTACTCTTTAACGCAAAAATGGAGGAAATACGTACAGCCGTGGTTTCATCTTACCCCGCTGTGTACAACCTTCTCGTTAAACGTGTACAGGGACGTTAGGAAGAAACGTGAAGCTTGGAAGGAAGTAGCAGAGATCGCTGGCGCCTCTGGTGAGTGCACGTAGCTAGCTCGCTTTGCTCATTTAGCCTGACAGTAATGTTAGTATGAAAGCGTAAGACGTAAACACACTGATTGGTGCGTGTAACCATTTACTGGTGTTTAAGCTAGCTTTAGGAGGTATTTTTAATCACTAGTATTTATCATCGGAACTAAAAAAAATAGTACAAGTGGCACAAACGACTCGTGACTAGCGTGAGCGCAGAGTTAATGGTGTTACTGTCATTTTTAAAAATGGTGCCGGAAGTTTGACGAGAGTGAGGCGGACGCTTTGTATTCCTGTCCTCAAGTCTGAGCAACAAAGTTTCTTCCTCGTTTTTTGAAAACTCCTCATGCGTGCTGTTTCTTCTCGTCTCTCTGACGCTCTGCTGCAGATCCCCAAACTGGAGCCGGGTGTTTTCGCTGATTGATTCGGCGGAACCTAATCAAGAGTCCTCACCATCCCGCCGGGACGAGGAGAAATAGAGCCAATTAACTCCGGCTTGTGAACACGGCGCATCGGCGTGCGTGACTGACACTGGCGTCTGACAGCCGTCTCCCACCGTTTATTCAGAGCGCCGCTGATTTATGCCGTGCCGTCTCTCCGCTCTGATCGTGATGGAGTGGCCGGCGCTCGGAAAGAGCCATGAGTGCTATTGATTAGCCGCCCGGGTCAGCGCCTGTGCACATAAATATGAGCCTCCTTCAGAACGTCCGGAATAAACACGGGCTCTCACGCTGAAGTAATGAGCTGTGTTAATTATTCCCCGGTGTCTGTGCTGAGGATTGCGGGGATTTCTTTGGTGTCTTCAGAGAAGAATGGAATTAAAGAGCAGGTTGCCCGGAGCCTCGTCCAGAAAAATGAACCTTTTTGTGAATGTCTCGAATAAATACACAAGGCCAGATAATTAGCTGGGTTCATCAGGAGAGTGTTTGTGTGTGAAAGAGGAGAAACAATGGAAGACAGGCAGGTTGGTCATGTAATGACCCGTGTTAATTAGCTGAGGAAAAAAAAAAAAAAAGATTGGAGGGATTTTTGCTTTGTTTGACCAAATAATAACAAAATAATAATAATTCTGCCTTTTAATTGAAAGTAATTCCTCTGGTTTGGTTTTATATATTTGTAACATTTGTGACAAATTCATAACATTTTTTTTTCATTATTTGTGACTTTGTGATTTCAGTGATTTGAATTAATTTAATTTGTGTACAATTTATATCCTTGCACTCATTTATGTACCAATATTTTCCCTTAATCTTTTATTTTCTGCATTCTTGTCATTTTTACTACTTCAGTGAGCTATCGTGTGCAAGAAGCGTTGTATAAATAATCCATTTTATTATTATTATTATTATTATTATTATTATTATTATTATTATTATTATTATTATTATTTAACTGAAGTACCACTGCTGCATGGCATGGTTACCACACAGATCTAGCAGCAACACAGCGCTAACACTGGGCATAAATCAGGGTGCTAAGTACATCCTAATTACGCTAGCAACAACAAACGGCAGTGATTTTCTAAAGCGGTGAGTGTTTCTCAGATTGTTCCTCGTCCTCTGATGCTGCTATCAGCTCTGAGCTAATTACAGACCACCAACAGAGCTGAGATAAAACACAAACACACACACACGCACACACACACACACACACACACACACAGAGTCAGCTCAAAAACTATCTTTAGCACATTCGCATCTTCTGAGGGAATTTCCTTTTTAAACACTGGCTGTGTCCTAAACGAAGCGTGGTGTACATGTGTCTTTCATTATCCCACAATCCTTTGCATCACTTCAGGTGCAGAGAGACAGTTTGTTGGAAAATAATTTGTTGGTATTTGTAATTGTTTTTCAGAATTAGCTGATTTCTGCCTGAGTTCCTTTACATTTAGTTTACAACAAATCACATCTGAATTCTGGATTCTGATTGGCTGGAATGTGTTGATTCGTTTTCTATTCCAGCAGCTCTGACAGTAGCTTAAACACGCCACGTAAACGGACTTTTGAACATTTGTGGAAGGAGTCTCCAGTGTCAGGGTTTTGAAGCAGCAAGAGGTAAAAGTGTAACTTTAAGTTTCCTTTTTAAATATTCCATGAAGTTAGTTGCTGTTCTCACTTATGTTATAGCAGCTATAAACACTCGTTCCCTCACCAGTCTCTCTCTTTTCTCTCTCTTCTAGTTAATAAGACAAAAAGATCGCAGCTTGTCTTGTTACCTAGAAACCGCAAAGAAGCGTAAACTCCGCTGTCCTGAAGATGTCCGAAAACTTAAAGTTACAGCTTCACCTCTGACTGTTACAAAGCGCTGACACTGGAGACTCCTTCCATACATGTTACATAAACTTCTCTTTACAGAAAACCTTACAATTTGCTAAAATCCATTTATGAGTCCCTGTGAACGAGCTGTTGCTATAGAAACGATGACGCATTAGAGCGAGCGCATTAATATAAACCTGTGATGTGCAGCTGCGCTACTGTCAGAGCTGCTGTTCTAGAAAATTAATCAACACCTTCTGACCAATCAGAATCCAGAATTTGTGGGTGATTTCAGCCAGTGCCCAAACTACACACACGCCATTCTCTATACACGATCTTCAAATGATGCAGTGCATTATGGGTAATTCTGTTACAGTGTTACCATGGAGATGTCAATAAAGTTTTGTAGTTTAGCAATAACACCTAGCTACCACCCTGAGAATCCACCTCAGATCCAGTAAAGCTTCCCTTTATTACACAACACACGTCTCTCACGCTGGTTCCTGGAGCATTAGAGGGATTTTTCAGAGCTCCGTAAACCACGCCGCTGGAGTTACAGCTGATTTTTTCCCATGTGTGAGATCTCGGAATGAAATCGAGCCACGCTGCATATCGGAAGGAAAGATCATCCAGTGTCGGGTGCTGAGGCATCCTCAGGGGAGGTGTGTTCTCCTGCAGCAAGCTCTGATCCTCTCCACTCGAACAATAAGGACAGGGTACAGGGGAAGGAGCGAGTGCCGAGGAGCATGAATGCTATAAAAATACAATGAAACGTCCCTCAGCATGCAGCACTGAGTCCGGCTCTCTGAGAGAAATGAAGCAACTCTGACCGGGTTTTCATCACTCTCTCGCTGTAGGACTGAAAACACACAGCGCTCACTACAGAGTGCACTATTCTGGACATCTACCACTTCGTAGTCATGTGTGAAAACATAGTGGAATATCTGGTGCTCTTCAGAATTCCCACCTAGTAACTATAAACACAGCTGCGCCTTTACTACGTCTACAAACCTCAGATTTCACACCTTTACTACATCTACAAACCTCAGATTTCACACCTTTACTACATCTACAAACCT
>CM074944.1:1161134-1173661 GCA_037576815.1 Pangasius larnaudii | reverse complement strand
TATCTATCTATCTATCTATCTGTCTGTCTATCTATCTATCTATCTATCTATCTATCTATCTATCTATCTATCTGTCTGTCTATCTATCTATCTATCTATCTGTCTGTCTGTCTGTCTGTCTGTCCATATCTCTATCTATCTATCTGTCTATCTATCTGTCTGTCTGTCTGTCTGTCCATATCTCTATCTATCTATCTATCTATCTATCTATCTATCTATCTATCTGTCTGTCCATATCTCCATGTGTCTATCTATCTATCTATCTATCTGTCTGTCTATCTGTCTGTCCATATCTCCATTTGTCTATCTATCTATCTATCTATCTATCTATCTATCTATCTATCTATCTATCCATCTTTCTGTCTGTCTATCTATCTATCTATCTATCTGTCTGTCTGTCTATCTATCTATCTATCTGTCCAAATCTCTATTTGTCTATCCATATCTCCGTTTGTCTATCTATCTATCTATCTATCTATCTATCTATCTATCTATCTATCTATCTATCTGTCTGTCTGTCTGTCCAGATCTCTATCTATCTATCTATCTATCTGTCTGTCTATCTGTCTGTCTATATCTCCATTTGTCTATCTATCTATCTATCTATCTATCTAAATTGTTCTGTTTATTAGACTTGTACATTTTAAGTGCATGTGCTTTAGAATTAAACATATTTAATTATATATTTATGTTTCTTTCTTTTTTTATTTATTTCTTTATTTACTTACTTACTTACTTTTGTTTGTTTGCCAAGAAACTGACAAAAAAGTAAATAAAAAGCTATTTTTTAAATCATCTTTGTTAAGTTCTGTTAATATACACTTGTTTTTCATCTTTTTTCCCCACAGAATTTACCACATCATTGTTTTTTATCATTTATAGTTACATTCGATGTTCAGTGAAATGAGTTAGTTCCTGTTGTCACTTACGTTACAGCAGCTATAAACACTCGTTCCCTCACCAGCCGCTCTTTATTCTCTCTCTTCAAGTTAAACAGACAGCTCAGGTCTGATCCCAGATCAGCTCCTTAATCTCTGAAACATCTCTGTTTGCTCATCCGTGACGTGATGATTTGAAAATAAGACGTGACTGGATTGGATTGTAGTGTTTGCGTTATTAAAGAAAGTGAATCTCAGAGACAGAGAGCCTAATGCGTGGGACGCTAATATCATTTATGCTAATGAAACGTCTGCTGTTGCATTAAAATCACTCTTCAGGAAGTTTTTAATATGACTCCGATCAAATACGATATCTTTCTAATGAAGTGCAATATGACGAGGAGTTGAATCCGCCACCGCACGTCAGAAATAGAAGACGTTTACGAGGAGAACGTATCAAACATGGATGTGGTTGATATAGTAACAATAACAAAACCTGGGACTTTAATACGCCTGAAATGGTGATTATTTTAACTCTTGGTGTGCAGAAAATATAATGTTTTAACTTGAACTTCTGGACATGGTTACAAGATTTTAAAATTATATTCCATAATACAGTGCAAAAGTTTGCACACCCTCAGGAAGAAATGTATCACGAATTTCCTCTCTTCATGTGTAGCATCTGAGCGAGAAAAGTCCTGCTCTCCTGTTGTTTAGCTTCCAGTTCACTTTAGCTTCAGTCCCAGTCCTGTCTCCGCCCCCCTGTCGTGACATTGGCTGATTACCCTAATGTGTTCACCTTTTCCGTGTTGTTGATTTGACTTAGTTGACTATACCTTAAGTAGTAGTGGTTATTTCTGTCATCTATCTATCTCCTTTTTTGTTTATTTATTTGTTTTTTATTTGTATTCATTAATCCATTCATACTTAGTAATTTATTCCATCTATCTGATATTGGTATATCAGACTTTTTGATTGCATATGCTATAGAAATAAAGTTTTTATTTATTTTCGTTGTTTGCTCGACTACTATTGTCTTTTCACCAAATTTTTTTTCCCTCTCAACTTGAACATAATTTTAACTCATTCTTTAACCCTAATTTAGCATCAGTTCCCGAAAGTAAGCTGATGACTATTGTTTAATTCCTTTAGATTTTAACACTGAGACTTAATTTCAAGACCAAACAGCAATAAAAAGAAGCACTAAGTGACTTTACACACAGTCCCACTGAGGCTTCCATTAGAGAAATACACAGATTTATATTCACAAACCTGAAGCTTGTAAAATATAATTCCATTTATTAGAATGTATGAAAATATCTGGATATGAAAATATCCAAAAATAAGACATTTGGTTGTAGATATTTGTAGTTTCAGATTCATAAAATGGCAGAAAACACAAAAAACCATGTGCATGAATAGCTGTAGTGTTTATATGAGGCAAATCTAAACACAAATGAACACACACACACACACACACACACACACACACAGACACACACACACACACACACACACACACACACACACACACACAGTGTTTATTGTTCCCAGAGGTCGACTTTATGGCTCAATATTGTGTATTAAATGACGCTACTGCACACACACTCAATGCTAACAGCAGCATGGGAGTCTCATCCACTTCCCTCATTCATCGTTTGTTGTTACTTTGCTGCTTTTCTTCCCCAGCTTTCACCCAATTACTGTTCCTTTCCCAGGAAATGAATAATTAAGCTAAATCTGATGAATCACCAGGCGGAGTGTGTTTGTGTAGACTGTGCAGTTCGCTAATTCTCTCCTCGCTGCAGCTGCATGCTAATTATAAGTCCTTAAGGTCCCGTTTTAGCCGTTTTATTTTTTTCCCATGCAAGGTCAGCACGATGAGGTCCCCATAGATTCCCCTGCTATCTTCCTCCCCAGTTTGCTAGATCCCACCGTACAATGTACATTCGGTGTGAAACATATCGCTAATCGCACCGCCTACGCGGTTTATAGAAACGAAAGGGGGGAAAAATGCCACATGCCTCCTTCATTTCACTTTAGTAATTATGGAGGCGGGTATGAAATGACAGAGTGCAATCATCTGGAATGTAAATATGTAAACAGCTCTAATGAGAAGAGGTCAGGTTTATTCCTCTTCACTGTTATTTTAAATGTTTACGCACAGAAAATGAACCGAATTCGACAGGAGAAGATGCTGCGAGACTCGGACAGCTGTCCGAATGCGATTTCTCTTCCAGTGCACCAAACCAACCTCTTCATGCCGAGCGACCATTTGCGAAAAGTCAGCTAACTAATAATAATAACTAATAACTAATCCTAGCTAGCTAGTTTGACTCTAATTAGCTTAACTTTAGTATGATTGCTAAGTAAGTAATAAAAGTGTGTGTGTGTGTGTGTGTGTGTGTGTGTGTTACTGTTACTTATACTGAATGAACCAGAATTACTGTTAGCACCCAAAAGTTGATTATTTTCCTAAAACACACCTTGACGTGTTTTATTCCTCTTATGCCACAGCAGTTAACACAATTTGTCAAATTTGATTAAACAGCTACATTTTATCTGCTCATAGTTATTGTGGAAGTTAGTTCCTGTTCTCACTTATAAACACTTATAGCACCTATAAACTATCATTCCTTCACTTTCTCTTTTAGTTAATAAGAAAAAAATTCAGCTTGTTTCCCATAAACAGTGAAGAAGTTGTGACAAGTTGTAGGCAGGTGGCACATGACATGCTAGGAAATATTTCATTATTATATCGATTTTCTTTTGTAACTCGTTGCACGGCGTGGATTTCGGCTCCGTGGACTCTCTGTGGAATATCAGGAAGAGGGGTGTGTGCTCGCAGCGAAGCCCAAACACAGAACAGGTGAAAACAATAAGGTAGCAAACCAATGACATGATGAGGAGAAGAATGAAACTAAAGCACATGACATGAATCCTTAAAACTTTCCTGTGGCAGAAATCTAAAGGTTACAGCTTTACCTCATGAGTGGCCAAAATACATCTGAGCAACCTGCGTCCAATCAGTTTATCTGAAAACGGCATAATCAGACTGTAGTGGTACGAATTCTGCATTTTTGTCATTAAAAACTACTAAAAACTATTAATAACTGTTATTTTTTTACATTAAAAAAAAAAAAAAAAAAAACTTCACTTAAAAAAAAAAAGAACAGGAAAAAAAATACGTAGCTGAAACAATATTTACATTAAACCGCAGGAATTTTTTTATTTAGTTAAACTTTAGAAAATAAATAGAATATAAAAGATTAAATATACGACATAATGAATATGTATGTTGTGTAAAAAAAAACAACATTAAATGTCAATATTTTCAGATCCAGAAATGTCTTTTCCAAACCCAATTCCTAAGTTTTCTATTTGTTATAGAATCATACTGAATGTGGTTTTGTTGTTGTTGTTGTTGTTGTTGTTGTTTTTAACTCTGATGTCCGAATACTTGAATACAGTGAAATAAAAGCTGACATAAATGTGCACTTTTACTCTTCATTCCCAATCCCATGTGCTGGAGTTACACAAACTGGGTCGGGTTTAAATCAACAGCCTGCTAACATGAGCGCAGGTGTCACAGATGAGCGTGGATCAGTTTCAGCCTCTCAGTGGCTAATTAACCACCCACACACACACACACACACACACACACACACGCTGGCATAAACAGAGGTGAAGAGCTGAACAAGCAGTTTCTCTGAGCCGCTTCACCGTGTAAATATGAATGAGACCCTGAAAAACGTACTCTGTGGGGAAAAAAAATGCTTCAGCTCATGAAGAACTGTAACGCTATTGCTAACACTTCGCAAACAACCACTCGGGTTGAAATTAGCTTTCGACTATAGAAGCTGTTCGGCTCGCTGTCTCAGGTTTAAATAGCAAAAAAAAATGAGACAATAATTATTCCGTAAACATGTCATGTGACTGATGGAGGAGCTGCGAATGATTATTTACTCCGCAGTGTTTCAGAGATTGTGATCGGTCAGAAGATGTTGATGAAATTATCTCTCGGGATTTTTCCCTCCATGAATGACGATACACGATATATATCTCGGGATAAATGTTCAGTCGTAAGTTAAAGCCGATGCCATGAGATACGAGATGTCTCAAGCAGTTTTATGACAACAGACTGTGATCAGAATAAAAAAAAATGCTCATTAGGGATGAACTGTCATAATTTACAATAATTTATTTTGGTTTCATTTCATTTGAATGTATTTAGCTGCTTCGGGACATAACCATAACATTAACAATGGCGTGCGACTGCAATAATACAGGGTGTGTGTGTGTGTGTGTGTGTGTGTGTGTGTGTGTGTGTGTGTGTGTGTGTGTGTGTGTGGGGCAGATTGTCTTCATGCAGCCTCGGGCCGTGTTTGTAGGACACTGTGCCCTCTTTTTTTTTCATCACTCAGCATCATTTTCTTGATCAGAATCCCTCTATCTTTTCTCCTTTGTTTTTTTTTTTGTTTTGTTTTTTTCTCATAACTTCATCTCTTTCGTCTCTCAGTGCTTCTTTCTTTTTGTCCGTCTCTCTGTAGGGAAACGCAATTTGTCTTTTGAGCTGCCCGGTCCTGAAATAAATGTCACGCACGAATACAACTTCCTCACCTCTGTTTAAAATTCAGCACATTCCAGTGAGAAAAAGAGCACGGTTTATTTACACACTTTTCTAGGACGCTGGTTAATTTGCAGAAATTGAACATTAATATCAGATGCTTTATGAGAAAAACGGAAAACGGAGTGTAAACTAAGCATCTTCTTTCGGAAATGGCTGTTGTCTGTGCGCTACGTGCTAGCAGAAATGATGTTAAAAGAGCTACGCGATGTTAGCTTGTTAGCGTAATCAACCGTGTTTGCTAGCAGTGCTAAATGTGTTCTTTAATTAACATGTTCTCTTAGCCCCGCCCCTTTTATTGCTCTCAACATCAGCTCCATTTATTCATTTATTCATCAAATAGTCATGTGTTTACTATATTTACAAGAAGATGCCATCAATAAATTCCAGTTAGCGGTTTATTATATTTAGCGAATGATGGTTTTAGTGTCATTTTAGGCAGGCAGAGGGCATTTTTTTCATAATGTACCTACACATCTGAGGTAAATGTCGCCGTTCCTGACATTTTGGTCTGGTTTCCGTAGTTACAGCGTATTCACATTGCCTGTATCAAAGACCTCTAGCTAGAAAAATCATTAGCCTCAGTAATTAGCTAGCTTACACTGAGTGTCTGTCCTTCCCAGTTGCCTAGCAACAGTGTTCTTGTGAATATAACCATTTAAACAGCAAGTGTATTGTGTGTTTAACATCTCGTACACAAAAACAAAAAGATGCACACACTCAGATGTGTACACTACAGGAGAGTGTGATTTCATACACACACTCACACACACACACACACACACACACACACACACACACACACACACACACGGCCGTTTGAGTTGGTTGTGCTGCCTGCCTCTCACACCACAAGTTCGATTAATTTCACAGTTGGAACTCTTTGTTGGGTGTGTGTGTGTGTGTGTGTGTGTGTGTGTGCGTGTGTGTGTGTGTGCGTGTGTGTGTGTGTGTGTGTGTGTGTGTTTGTGTGTAGTACAGCCTGCAGGCTGACATTCCACCCCTACAGTGAACACACTCGCTTCAGGACAGATCTGTTCAGATAGGGTAGATACACGCTGTGGTTCATCACAGTACACACACACACACACACACACACACACACACACACACACTGCAAAGAGGAATGAGGTGTTTATGGAGTCTTTGTCACAGTCATTATTAAGATTTTGGAGTCTTGCTCTCTCACACACACACACACACACACACACACACAGATTACTCACTGGTCATTTTTTTAGGCTTGGCTACTTGGAAACCTCTCGCTTTAATTAATCATAAGAGCGAGACACACACCTG
The DNA here is from genome assembly GCA_037576815.1 of Pangasius larnaudii. NCBI lineage: Eukaryota > Metazoa > Chordata > Actinopteri > Siluriformes > Pangasiidae > Pangasius > Pangasius larnaudii. The sequence goes on along the minus strand of CM074944.1, from coordinate 1,166,857 downwards.
TGTGTGTGTGTGTGTGTGTGTGTGTGTGTGTGTGTGTGTGTGTGTGTGTGTGTGTGTGGTATGTTTGACATCCTGTGCCGTAATTAACCGTTTTTTCTGCAACTCCGTCTTTATATCTAACACACACACACACACACACACACACACACACACACACACACACACACTGTAAGACCACAACTAATATAAGGCACAAAGCAAATCACCCTGATAAGCCCCACAGTAAAGCGTGGTGGTGGTAGCATCGTCTTCAGCATTACTCTTGGCTTCCTGCTTGTTTCTCTGACTAATCCCCTCTTTACCTAGTCACTGCTTTTGGTGGACAGTCTCCAGCTGTATTTTTTTTTTCCATTTTTAATAATGGATTTAAAATTCAAAGTTTGGGATGTTTTATTTTTTTTTTTTTTAATAACCAAATCCTGATTGAGACATTTTTCCAGAACTTTGTGCTGGAATTATTTTGATATAATTGGTCTTCACGATGCCTTTTTTTTAAAAGTATTTTTTATGCTGTATCTCTAACAAACTCTGGGTTCTTCCAGGAACAGGTGTATTTATATTGCACACGGGTTATCTCCATTCAGCTCATTATGTGAACTAATTTAAAGGTTTCACACCAACCAATTGGATACTTATGCAAAATCATAACCGTTACATTTAATTTTGTAACTCATTTCGCAAAAACTATATAGATCGCCTCCTTCCACTTCAGTATTATGGGCTATTTTGTGTAGATTCATGACCTAAAATCCAAATTACATCCATTTCAGTTCCTATAAAACGTTGAGCAGTTCCAAAGGGGAGTGAATACTTATGCAAGACGTCTGTCACCGGAATATGATGTGGAGAATCGGCTTGTCCCTGCTTGTTCTACTTCATACGCACCTCAGTGCAGCTCACCGCCTCCTTATTCGCTGAACTTCATGACCAGATTCATCTTCACGCCTCCGCTGAGAGTAATACCTTTTACACCATGCACTTGCCGTATAAAAGACTCCGAGTGGCCCTTATCGAGGTTCCATTCCAGCAAAGTGGACACTGCAGTCCGTGTATCGGAGCTCGACGTTCCTGAAGTTCGGGACGCAATTTGCAATCAGGAGCCTCGCTGAAAGCAATTCGACCCGCCGCCTGAAAGGAACTCTCCCTCTGACTTCACTTCTGTTGTTTGGACTTAGACGATATTTTCCTACTGAATTATGAGGTAACGCAGCAAACACAAATCCCCCCATGCTAACTGGATTTCATTCCTGTTTTTTTTTTTTTTTTTTTTTTTACGCCCCTCGAGATATTGCTTTCGTTTCAGCTCCAGGCAACACGCTGATCTTCCACACCTTCAATCCAGTCAAACTCCAGTGAACCGTGTAATCCTTCAGGTACAACATAATCCGTAGCATCAGGAAACTTTTACAAAAAAAAAAAAAAATCCCCCCTACTTTTTTAAATCAGAAAGTTCCTGTTCCCTCAAAGCATCCATCAAATCATACGTACCACATGGCCAAAAGTATGTGCACCCCTGACCATCACACCCACATGTGCTTGTTGAAAATCTCATCTCAGATGTGAGCCAATAATATGGTATAAGAGGAGGAGCTTCAGTGCGGTAATAACAGCTCCGCTTCATCACACCGTGGTGTTTAGTCTTTTTTCTTAAAATCAGGAAAGCTAGCAATTGGGACTGAGCCTGTGATTAGATAATATAAGATATATGAAAGATCTGTGTCGATGCTGGGGATCAAATTTCCTCCCTAAGCAATTAGCAGCTAAAGCCGAGCTGTGTGTATCCTGCATTGTACTCGCTGAGTTATTAGCATCTGAATGTCGTTGTTGTTGCTCTAAACCCATGACTGGGATTTTACTGCTGTTTTTTTTTTGTGTGTGGATACGACATTACAAAATAAATAACGTCACCTTGGGGTTAATTACTTGAAGACTTAAAGCAGGCTGGTATTGTGTGTGAAGACAACATACTGAAGGTCTGCGTTTGGCTGTGTGTCTTTTTTTTTTTTTGATCCTACCTTCAGAAAACACACTTTTGAATAATACATGAATTTTATTAATAAGTGTATGGAACATAATGTTTAGAGGATGAGTGAGGCCTCCTGTTTTTTTTTAAGTGTATGTGTATGTATTAGCGCATTAATAATTAAACTTCTGACCTCTGTGACATTGAAAGCAGCATGTTGTATTCATGAGCACAGCCCTCTCCTCTCCTCTCCTCTCCTCTCCTCTCCTCTCCTCTCCTCTCCATTATTCTGAGTTATTCAGAGAGGAGGAAGCGCTGCACGCCACTCGTTAGCCTGAGACGGGTGCAGGATCGTGAGCAGATAGCTCTCTCCACCCGTGTGTGGATTAGCATAAGACGTGCTACGCGTGAACCCTGATAACCTTACGTGACTGAGAATTGATGCTCGGGTTCTGAGCTCCAGCGGCGGCAGGATGAAAAGGATGAAGCGTAAAGCGGTGACGCTCGCTGATGTAAGGATGATGTAAGTAAACCAAAGTGAAACGCGTACGGTGTTCTGAAGATGACACGCACGCAGCACACTCTCTGAAAATAAAAAAGGGCTCCTCAAGGGTTCTTTGGATGGTTCCTGACTTCAAGAGAGAGAAATAAGAGAGGCTGACGAGGAAACGACTGCCTATAGCTAACAACAGGAAATTTTTCCATCGCGTCATTCATACACATCCCACAGTATTCTATTCCTCTTACACCACAGCAGTTTGCTGAACGTTACAATTCTTATTTATTACAGAATGACAGCATACTTTTTTTAATCCATTTATAGTTGCTAATGTTAATGTTAGTTCCTGTTCTCATTTACGCCAGCACCTATAAACACTCGTTCCCTCACCAGTCTCTGTTTTCTCCCTCTAGAAGATAAGAACACATAAAAAACGCATCTTGTCAAGATATTGAGAAACCACAATGTTGGAAGAACTGGAAAACTTAAACCTAGAGCTTTACCACTGACTGTTACAAGGCGCTGACACTGGAGACTCCTTCCATACATGTAAAAATCATCTCATTACAGAAAACTTCACCATATCAACGATTTTTTAAATCCGTTATAGGGAGTATGGAGTGTCCCAGTGAATGAGCTGTTACTATAGAAACGATAACTTATCAGAACAAGAGCACTGATATAAACCTGTGATTTGCAGCGGCGCTACTGTCAGAGCTGCTGCTCTAGAAAACTAAACACTTTCTGACCAATCAGGGTCCAGAATTCAGTCAGATATCTAGCACTAAGAAAGGCTTCTGAGTGGAAATAGTTTAGAGCCTTTTTTCCAGTGAGTGTGTAATTATCAATTCTCCTGCTTCCAGTGAAGTGGCTGTCTTGCGAAAATGTACGTTTTAGTGCATTTACAGATGTTTTAGATTTAATGTTAAAATTAAAATAAGGAGGAAGATTTATAACTGTTATTACAGAGTAAAGCCGAGGCCTGAGTCCTGTGTATGTGTGTATTAATGGAGTGTGTTATTGTGTTATTGTGGAGCGTCTGCGTTCAGCGTGTGGCCTCTAAAGCCCTGTCCAGCGTTTAAGTGCACAGTGTGAATCAAAAACCTCATTTCACTTTCACAGGAGACGAAACCCTCTCCGGCGTTACTGCGGCACGATCGTCTTCTCAGCTCAGGGAGCCAGCATCTCATACTGAAGTAGGATCAGTGAGCGGGCCTGTGTGTCCTCATTCCTCATCTCCGGGCACGTCCCAATCTACAGTCCACACTAATCATACACACACACGTGTCATTCTTCATGTTGTTTTTAAGTCTTAGGTGAGACGTTAAGGGCCGAGGCGTCAGAATACACAACCTCTGTCAGTAATTCACTCCGGATTCTGTGAAGATGCTGGATATTAATCATGCCTACGAGTCCGCAAGCCATGCGTAAAAATAAATCGTCCCCGTGTCCCTGATGTCTCAGCTCCCCGACAAGCGAAGAAAAGATTAAAAGGATAAAAAAAATCAAACAGTAATGAGAGGTGTTTATAATGGAGTAGGTGTATAGTATAAAGCGTAATGCTGCCTCGAACATTCTTAGTGTTTTTTTTATTTTTCTTTTAGAAATTTCCAGCGAAGTGAATAAATGAGTGAGTGTTATTTGTTGCCTTGTTTAAAATATTATTTCATTTCTAATTCCTGGCTTCGGATGTTGTACAGTTTTATATCAGAGGCTCCTAATGCTGTTGTTCCTCGTGTTACATTGTTTAAGCTGGCTAATATGCTAGCAGGTTTTCTAGCTAGCTAGCTAGCGAGAGGAACTTCCAGAACTTACAAAACAAGGCATTTAGCTCCGTTTCCATGGTTACAACGTCATCTCTGATTGGTGGGTGGCGGTTTAGGATTATGGGAAGGGTGGTACAGGGAGTTTTTAATATATATGCTTGTGGTAAGTTTATGTTAAAATAGTGTATGCATTATAATCAGATTGGGTGATCACGAATGATTCTGCTCTATAGGGTGCACATCAGGGCTGTGTTCCTCTGTCAATTAACGCACCTATGTCAACTCATTAGCTAATTCTCATAGCCTTTGGTGTGTTCGAAGGGTGTAAACACAAAACTCTGTCGGATTGTAGCCCTCTAGACCCCGAGTCTGGCACATCTGATCATCGAGCTATTTTTGGGTAAATTTAGATGAAAGACCCCTGAAAGTCCTCTGTTGTAGCTAATACACTGTCAATCTGCAGACGTCAATGTTGCGCAATAAATCAATGTCTGGTGAGCCACTGAAGAGCTCAGTGTGTGATTGAAGTGATCAGACCAGAAGCTGATTTCTACATCGGTTTGAATTACAGCTGTGTTACTGAAGAGGGAGGAAATCAGGTCACTGAGAGAGAAGCAGGCCCGGCACACCCTGACTAACACTTCGAGCGTGTTTAGACCTCCGAGAGAACACGCTGGAGCCCCGAGTTGCTGTGTAGGTGTGTAGTTCACAACCAGGAAACTCTGATGCCTCGAATGTTAATAAAAGAGGTTTGAGCCAGTGGAGTTGCTCAGTAAGGAGGCCACATGAAAGAACTTCAGGGGATTATAAACCAGATGGAGCAGCATCCTGAATGCTCTGAAGAGGAGATTATAGTATATGATAGGGATGCATTGATACCATGCTTATTTACTCGCGCTTGTAAAAAAAATGCCTCAATACCAACATCTAACGTAACCCTAGTGTAAATGTCATGCTATTCAACAGCTGGCAATGAAATGACAGAGATGTGGCCATATTTCACGATTAATGATCAAAGCAAAGCAGACTGCAAACTGCACTCTGAGAAAATATCAAGAGGAGGAACAACAGCGTCTGATACAATACAAGACTCAGCACGAGGAGTTCTTCGCTAACGGCAAACGCGGCGGGCTAGGTGAGAAAAAATGTCTACAGATGAGACGAAAACAAACACGTACTTTACTCACAGGGGTAAAGCAGCGTTCTTCTGTAATTCTTCTCCACTGCAGACCTACTCGATCCGAGCTAACTATACAGCTAGCTAACGCACTCCATTTAAAATCAATCAGCCTAGTTGCCTAAGTGCATGAACTTGTGCTTTTCATAGTAACTATTTCAACCAGGGAAACATAAACAGAGCAAAATAAACTGCTCTGTCACTCAGTATCAGTACCAGTATTGATATCAACAATATGTGGCGGTTGCCACGAGCAGCTTCGTACTCAGGACTCCATCAGTGGACGGTGGATAGATTTTAACCAACTGGACTTCTTGC
>CM074944.1:1118604-1134628 GCA_037576815.1 Pangasius larnaudii | reverse complement strand
CTAGAGAGCCAGAGAAAGAATATATAAAGAAAAATAATGTGAGAGACAAAGGAGAGAGACAGAAAGAGACAGATAGCAAGAGACAGGGATAGAGAGAGACAGGGATAGAGAGACAGAAAGAGACTGTTGGAGAGAGAGAGAGAGAGAGAGAAAGACAGACAGATAGAGAGAGAGAGAGAGAAAGACAGCCAAACAGACAGAAAAATAAAGATAGAGGTAGAGAGGGAGAGAGATAAAAAGAGAAAAAGACAGACAGGTAGAGAGAAGGAGAAAGAGAGGCAGTTAGACGGAAAGAGAGCGCGATAGAAGAAGAGAGACGCAAAAGGACAGAGAGAGACAGAAAGAGACAAATAGAGACAGAGAGTAAGACAGAAATAGAAAGAGAGAGAGACAGAAAGAAATAACGAAAGAAAGAGAGAGAGAGAGACAGACAGACAGAGAGAAAAAAGTAGGCTGTGAGAGGAGGAAAGAAATCTGTTCATCTCATGGGAGATAAGGATCGATGCAGTGTCTCGATGTACGGGAACGACAGACACCTGTCAGCCAATAAGAAGGAAGGACACTGTCACATGATCAAAAACAACGTGAAAAATGACGTCTTCTAAATTAGCGAGCAACTGTTAAGTGCCTGAAACAGTCAGCTGTGCACATGCTTTCCAACAATTTCCACAAAATACTTCATTTCAACAGAAATACATTTTTATTTTTAAAAAAAGTGATAGAAAGTGAACAGGTGAGACAGTGAATTAAAAATGTATCTGCTGATGCAAGCACAGGCGGAGTAGCTGTAACCACTTCTAACACACACACACACACGCACACACACACACACACACACACACACACACACGACGTCGTGTGGCGCAAATACAAGAAGTGGAGGCGTGATTGAGGACACGGCCCGGATCACCACAGACACGGACACGGACACGGACACGGCCCGGATCACCACAGACACGGACACGGACACGGACACGGCCCGGATCACCACGGACACGGACGCGGCCCGGATCACCACGGACACGGACACGGCCCAGATCACCACAGACACGGCCCGGATCACCACAGACACGGACACGGCCCGGATCACCATGGACACGGACGCGGACACGGACGTAACGCCTTTATAACGATTTTATGCTCATGTGACTGAAATGGCTGGAAATTCAAAACAAAAGATAGCAACACAATCACTTCACAATCAAGTTTTTCTGTTTTTAGCCAAGCAGACAGTGTGCGCTTTTAGAAATCCTTCCGGTCGTCCCGTCCCTCAGTTGGAGACGATTAAGGCAATTGATCAGGATTTGCTCGAATCCTTACACCGCGCGTCACGTGAGGACCGACGTGGCTGATCCCAGCAGCATCAGATTCGGAGTAAACGTCATTAACAATTTCATCTACGCTCCTTATTCACAACTGCAATCATTTTAAACTTTATTGAAACACTAATTACTTCTTAATTACTTCTTACTTCTGTTTTCCTTATACTTGTTTGTTTAACTTGTATGTAGCGCCGTGGTCCTGCGAGGCGACGTTTGTAGCCTGGATGACAATAAAGCTCGACTCGACTCGACTTCCTTTGATGAACAGTGATGCTGACATCCTGATACAGATATCCTGTAAAGTTTGTGGGAGGGAAAAAGGGGGGGATAACGGAGGAGATAATGTCCATGCATTAGAAATGTGTGTGCACCACGGTGACCTTGTTTCCTCATGCAAAGGCCGAGAAAAAGAAGAAAAATAGGTCTCCCTTTTTCTAATGCCTGAATTTTTGGGGCTAGTTTCAGGTCAGGTTTAAATCATACACTTTCCGTCTGGCTTTCGCTGCTGTACGTGCTGCTCTACATGGTGAGAATTCATCCTCATCCTCGGCCAAATTACACATCATGATATAACACGGCTGTTCTGACTCCTGCACTTATTGCTCCTTGTTATTATTATTATTTCGTACCTGATTGCAATGTTTTCTAATAAACAACTCAGTAAAATAAACCTTTGTGATGGTGACCAGGATAAAGCTTTTACTGAAGACTCATGAATGAAAGCAGTGAATGCAGCCAGCTAGAACGTTCTCATGTTAATGAGCATAACCTTTATTCTCCTCACTTGGACATGAAGACGATGATTGCGTATGTGCTCTGTCAGGGACGTCAGGAGCATGGATGGTACATAAATCTGGCACAGAGTGTTAGGATTTTCTCTTTAACGTCTTCTGGACGCATTTCCGACTCCAGCGTGTGGTGTGTACTTGCTGATCTCTAGCACAGTTGAAGAGGCGACAGCAAGTGAATGTGTATTTTTTTTTCCAGAACAAGGATTTTACAGCTTGCTTCAGGCCTTGTGCACTTTTTCCCCCTTTTCTGATCAGACAGTATATTAAAAGTAATTGGACATGTTCTCCATTTCATTTAAACTCCGCTCGTAAACGTGATGTAGTGCGTTCTGCCGAGGGTGTTTGGGTAATTTCAGCAGATCGGAAGCCCACGCAATTGACAGAAAATCCGAAAGAATGAGCCGTTCTTAAATGTCTGGAACAACTGGAGGCGAGTTTCACAAGACAGAAAATGTGTGTATTATGGAAATGAGGATCATCTCAAGGAGACCATCATGCACCAAGCACAAAGAACCCGGACTGACACTCCTGACAAAAACACCTTCAGCTAGTCTCCAGGATTCACATCAGCCTGGGGAAGAGTGTGTAAGTCTTCGGAGGAGCTCCTAAATAATTCAGGACCTGTCACCCGGTCAGGAAGAGGTGGATCAACATCTGTTTTCTCCCTCTGCAAAAGAATTGACAGCTCCACACTCACTGCAGATCCTTCAAGTGTCCAGAACAGGCTCAGATGAAATTCTACACGAGATCAGTTAGGCTGGCTGAAGGATCCCACACCAATGGGATTGAATCGATGCTGTCTTTGTGGTACTGTGGATTTTTGTTTTCTCTAGTTTTGAAGATTCATAAAAGACCATACACCACACACAGTGGACTCTTTATCTACTACAGCATGAATATATTGTCCCCCCTTGCAGGCCCTGTGGTGGTGGTGGTGGTGGTGGTGGTGATGGAGCAGCAGCTCGTGTTGGAGACTCGCTTGACACAAGCCTTATTCACAAACCTGCCGTTAGTCGGAATGGCTCCTTTAATTGCCCCTGGATGTGAGTGTGTAATGCCTTGCAGTGGATTCGCATTGATCTGGTGTTTATCCCTGTCTCACGCTCCATGTTTTTAGTTTCAAATCCAAAAAAATAATAATAATAAAGCAGGTTACTAAAGCTGGATGAATATTCCTGCACTTTACACTGAGAATAAAAAGAGTACAGAGATTTATACCTTTTTGAACCTTACGTTCCCCACAGCCATGCTCTAAAATCTAGTGGAAAGCCTTCCGAGGAGACTGGAGCTTATTATAACAGCAAAGGGGGAATAAAGCTGGAATGGAATTTTCAGCAAGGACATATGGCTGTGATGGTTAGGGGTGCACAAACTTTTGGCCACATGGTGTTTTTTTTTTTTAATCAGTGCTTTCCAGCCATGTAATGATGATCTTTGTGAGACTAAGCCGTATGTTATCGTTAAAAACAGTGAAATAATACTATCATAATTCCGTAACTGAATGGTGTTTTGTAAATGTGAAGCAGGAAGTTGATGTCATCCAATTTAATTTAATTTTACAGAATGATTAAAGGGCTTTAGGGCTTTATATTCATTAATAATTGTTCATACTGTGAGGAAGATAAGACAGACTGGGGATCTTACGTGAATGTTATAACGGTGTTATTAAATCTGAAGCGACGCTGTGGGGAAACAGGACAGAGCGTTTCTGTGAACATGTTGATGCCATTACATGATGACGCTCCCTCAGGAACGAGTCTCTGTAGATAAACCTGTCCGTAATGTTTATTATGAGCGGCGTTACTGACAGCTTGATTATGGGTGAGTATGTGTGAGTTGTGTATCCTGAATGATTAGCACAGAGACTGTGTTCACATTCCCCATTGTGTTATTTTATGAAGACCTGCGAGTCATTAAGAGTTGGATATTTCACACTTATGCACAGTCATAGGGCTACAGTTTTTTATTTATTAAAGAACAACATGTCACACCAAAATTCCTATTTCTTTATCTTTACACCATAGCACTGCTGAATTCTGGACTGTGATTGGTCAGAAGGTGTTAATTTTCTAGAACAGCAGCTCTGACAGTAGTCCAGCTGCAAATCACAGGTTTATATTAATGCGCTCGTTTTTATAGGGTCTTTCGCACCGCTTTAGCTCCAGACCTAAAAGTACTGGGCGATTTTGCACGAACTATTTCCCAGCACCATTTAAAGGGTTGCATTCGCACCGTCAGTGGGCACCAGGAAGTGATGTAAGCCGGTCGACAGCGACGTCATTTGTGCGCAGCGTTCAACAACGGAAACAAAGAAGAACAACGTAAACACCCGGAGGATGGAGGAGGCTGTGTTGCACTTCAGCGTCCGTCCATCTATCGCTGTTCTCCATACTCGCGAAATAAGTCGACACAACAGTATGTTTACACGGCGTTTTAAATCATGGCGGGTGACAGCGTTTTCGTACGCATTTGGCCAATCAGCGTTCCGGAGGTGCGAAAACACCAAAAAGTGGGTAGTTCCACAATATATCAGGTTCTATGAAAAGGTTCCCGCAATGCGAAAGGCCCTTATGTTATCGTTTCTATAGTAACAGCTCATTCACAGGGACCTTTACAGCAGACGCTCCACATAAACGCATTAAAACTGTATGTAATTGTTGATATGGTGAGCTTTTATGTTACATTTATGGAAGGAGTCTCCAGTGTTAGTGCTTTGTAACAGTCAGTTATAAGTTTTTAAACATCCTCGGGACAGAGGAGTTTATACTTTGCTGTTTCTCCGTAAAGTCTTATTAATGTCCTGGATTCCTCGTGAAGTCTCATCATTGTGTATTCGTGTTATTGAGGCTTGGTTTCCTTTGTTCCTGTTCATGTTTCTAGCTACTTCCATGTTTTGACCTGTGCCTGTTCTCTTGCGTACTGGTTTTGGAAATTTCTGTGATAAGCCTGTGATTTGACCGATGCGGTGTGATGTTTATAGCTGCTATAACGTAAGTGGGAACAGGAACAAACTCAATTCCTGGATGTTCCACTACATTAAATGTACCTATAAATGAATAAAAAGTATGTGTCATTCTTTAATAAATAAACTTTGCCGTGGTATAAGAGGGAAAAAACACTTGAGGTGTGCTGTTATAGGAAAATAATCAACATTGGGGTGGTAACATTAACTCTGTTTCATCCCCCATCGATTGTTATATTACTACAACAGTACAACAAACACAGTGTTTATTACGTCCTAACAGAAGTAAACGGATGCCTAATTTCAGGGTTGTAGTCCTCTGTCATCATTGTGAATGTATCATTAGAAGAACGTTCCTCCCAGATCGGTGTCCTTGGTACTGAGAAAGCACCTCACTGCAGGAAGGCTTTTCTTTGCCTGACTGGATCTTAGACATTAAAACTTCAATGATGCCTGTGCAGATGGACAGTAGGTGGAGAGCTCATGATGAGATGTCTGACTTTCTCTCACCCTCTAATATCACTCAATCGTCTCCTCCTCTTCATCTCTGTCCATCTTTAAACGTTCTGCTGCACACCTATCACTCTCTTCAGAGCCATTTATCAAAAGTGTCTTCCTTTAATAAGTTCAATTAGGTGTGAAGGCCTCGTCTCTCGCTCCTGCTCACCTCTCGCTGGACATCTGACTGAACAGAGGCATGGATGAGTGGAGAGAGTGAATTAGAAGCTTGGAAAAGTACAGCGCCTTAGTTTCCATTTTTCTCCTCTCTGATCTCAGTACTTCGTCTTGAAGACACTTTTTGTTGTTGCCGTGGTTTTTACGCTGACTCAATCCAGCTCAATTCATCAGCGTGTGTGTGTGTGTGTGTGTGTGTGTGTGTGTGTGTGTGTGTGTGGTGCCATCAATCGCCGAGCGTTACATGGCTGACATGGTAGTTCTCGAACATCAGGATGGCTCAGCAGGTAAATATGAGGCCTGTCAACTAACACAAGTAAACAAGCACAACAAAGAGGGATTGCACACAGCGGAAAGAGAGAATGCAAGACACATCAAATATCACACCATCCATCAATTTATCTCCCCTCTCTCTCTATCTCTCTCTCTGTCTGTCTGTGCTAACCAATTAAATCCTAAACCGTGGTGACTCCAGAACTTCAGACATCCAGACGGTGGCCATGGCAGCTACAGGAAGTTCAAAGACTCCAAAACAGGAGCAATTTGTCCAAAAAAAAAATCAGATGTTTAAAATAGCCTAGGTAATAAGTCTGCTCCTTTAGTTTTGTCCTATTGTTTTCAGGTTGACGTAGGTACTAAATGTGCATTTTTGTAAATCATCCCATAGTGGCGTACAATTAGAGCAACAGGCTGTTTTATCAGTGCAGATAAATGCTGATAAACAACGACAAAGAACACATCAAACTGCACTTCAGTTAACAGCCACACACAGGATAGAAATTACATTTACGTCTTCTATTGAGGCTACACTGTGAACGACGGAAACAAATAAATCAGTGCAAGAAACATGCAAAATAATAACTGTGCATCATATTACACTATTTATGAATTACCAATTCTTCAAACTGTATTCACGTGGAACTGGACCTGAGAGCGTGCAGAGTGGAAGCTCATGTCCGTCAGAGCCTTCCCTAGATGGAAGATGCGATGTCTACAGCATCATCTGGGAGATTTTCTTTTTTTTTTTTTTTTTGCCATTTTCATGTTTGATTCTGCCCTCAGGCCAAAAATGAGTCTGGATCATCCTCTTTGAGCCAGCATGCCCCCCAAACCTCACTCTAAACTATAGTGATAGATAGCAATGTGCAACCTGGGGCTCAGAAAGCATTCTTTCACACAAGACTGGTCAGTGCATAGATTTTATCTGCATTTTATTTAGCTCTCAAGGACAACAAAATTAACTGCTGGAAGAATTCCTAATTTTCAGACTAACATGTAGCTGTACTCTTTACCGTCTGCATCCCTTTTTTTCCACCACACAACTAGTCAACATCCCCACAGCGGCTACTAGCGAATACATTACTCCACTATTCTTTGCAACCCCTACAGTGGCACCTCCTCACTTAGCTTTGTGGAGTAGTTCAGCATCTCAAACAGACTTGCTGACACACTATAATGTAGAAACATGCACATAATATGTTGCAGAGCTAAAAACAGCTGTAATGTAAGATCTGGAGACTGAATCAGTAGACTCAGCATGACTACAGTACAAATGTTCAACCTCGTGAGTGTAATTATGAAAAATAAAGCATAAACGCTTGCGTTCTGACATGACTGAGGAATTGAAAGAGCTTTGATCTACATCTCTGATCTTCTAACAGATTAATTATGAACCTCCAACAAGGTAGAGGAGGAGACAGGGATAACTACAGGAACATGAAGTTTTGGTTTCCTGCACAAAGGATTTTAGTTTCCTCACAAAATGTTGTCTTCCAAAGTTGAATAATATAATGGCATTTGTGGCTCATTTTTCTATAGGTGTGAGAAGGACTGGTCAAACTTTCTGTAGGACTGGAAAGGATTTGCCGAGCGTTCTGTAAAAGTGGCTGGGATTGGTCGAATTTTCTGTAGAAGTGGTCAGGATTGGTTCAACTTTCTCTCAGAATTGAAAGGATTTGCCAAACCTTCTCTAGGATTGGGAAGAATTGGTCAACATTTCTGTAGGAGTAGAAAGGACTGGTCAAACATTCTGTTGGAGTGTTAAGGATTGCTTAAACCTTCTCTAGGAGTGGGTGGGATTGCTTAAACTTTCTCTAGGAGTGGGAAGAATTGGTCAAACTTTCTGTAGAAGTGGGCAGGATTAGTCAAGAATGTCTATAAGAGCGGGCAAGATTGGTAAAACTTTCTTCAGGAGTGGACGGGATTAGTCAAGCATGTCTGTAGGAGTGGGCGGGATTGGTCAAACTTTCTGTAGGAGTTGGAAGGATCGATCACACTTTCTGTAGGAGTGGACAGGATTAGTCAACAGGCAGGATTTGTCTATAGGAGAGGGAAGGATTGGTCAAACTTTCTCTAGGAGTGGGCAGGATTAGTCACAGGTGTCTGTAGGAGTGGGCAGGATTGGTCAAACTTTCGGTAGGATTGGGAAGGATTAGTCACAGGTGTCTGTAGGAGTGGGCAGGATTGGTCAAACTTTCGGTAGGATTGGGAAGGATTAGTCAACAGGTAGGATTTGTCTGCAGGAGAGAGAGAAGGTTTGGTCAAACATTCTCTAGGAGTGGGTCTGATTGGTCAAGAGAGTCTGTGGGAGTGGGCGGGATTGTTTAAGGGTGTCTCTAGAGGTAGGCAGGATTGGTCAAGAGTATCTGTGAGAACAGGTCAGATTGTTTAAGAGGGTCTGATGGAGTCAGCAGAATTGGTCAAACTTTCTGTAGGAGTGGGCAGGATTGGTCAAGAGTGCCTGCTGGAGTCAGAGAGATTGGTCAAAAGTCAAGAGTGTCTGAGGGGGTGGATGGAATTGGTCATGCGTATCTCTGGGAGTGGACTGGATTGGACAAACATTCTGCATGGGTGGGTGGGATTGATCATGAGTGTCTGCTGGAACAGAAGCTTGGTCACAAATGTCTGTCTGGACATGATTTGGTAAACAGCAGTACAACTAAACAGTATACACTAATATTAATATCATGTTTTTAAGTGAGTATTTACTGTAATTATATAGAAATAAGGCTATAAAAAACAGCACAAATGTAAGTGAACGTGTTGGCGGGGACTAAAGAGAACAGCAGGAGGAACAGCGAGTTGTGTCCTCATTACACTGCTCTGATAAAAGAACATACAGCACGCACAGACCAAAAATGATCAGCCTCCACACACTGCCTCCTGGCAAAGATAGAGTCACACAGAGAGAGAAAACTAATTGACTTATGTCTAATGACGGCCAAGTATTAGAACTGTTATCGTCTGCTGCAGGAAATTAATTCTCAATACAGCCAAGCTGATAGTCCAACAGCTCAATCTGAACGATCTATAGGGGAGTAAGGCATCTCTCACTCTTTGAACTTTCTTTCCCTGTGATTTGTGTTCTAGATAATTATACCTTTGCTCCAGCAAATGGTCACTTAAAATCTGCTAATATGGACTTGAGTCAGGCTCTATAAATCTGGTTCAGGATTCAGTTGCAAAAACAGATCTTAATCAAAGTAGACCTTGCTCAATGTGGAACTGCTAAATAAGTCATAGCTTATATAATATTATGGAAAGGACTTTACACTATAGGTATGCATCTGAGCTGTGATCCCACAGGATCCAACAGAAAAGTTGCAGGAGTGGGTATTATTTGAAGCTCACGGGACAAAGAAGGGCATGTTCATCAACATGAGAGGCTAGTAATAGTGCTCATGCAGCACTGCATGACATTTTTAATGCTATATCTGGTCAGGGTGATGGTGGGTTAAATGACTAATTTGTTTATATTGTGACAAATAGAACCAATAATGTTTTTCAGAAGATATCTGTGGCAGGTACAAACAATAATAACTGTAGGAGGAGTTGGATTGGCCAGACTTTCTGCACTAGGGTAAACCTTATGTGAGAGTAGATAGGGATTTCTTAAACCATCTGCTCCTGTAGAAAGTTTAGCAGAATTGGACATACTTTCTACAGGAACAGACAAGATTGGACAAACTGTCTGCGGGAGCAAATGGGATTGGTCGAGAGTTTCTGCAGGAGTGGATGGGATTGGTCAAACCCGTGGGAGCGGGAAGGATTGATCAGAATTCCTTCAGAATTGAATGTGATCAATCAGAAATTAGAAAAGGATGTTTCTACAGGGAAAAAAAAGAAAAAAGGACTAACAGAAACTGTTAAAATGTATATGCACTATTAGGTAATAACATTTATTATACTGATTATAATAAAAGTTTTTTATGAATGCATTGCTGTGTTTAATCACATTTTATTGGATACCCGCTGCTATGATGAGAAACAGGATTAGCCAGTTGGGATGATGCATTCTTCTTGTTTCTGTTTGAAGGCCGTAAGGCTGATAGCTACATAAACACAGAGAGATATCATGAGAGAGCTGGTGAAAATAGTGTGCGGGAGTTTACTGTAGAAGAAAAGTAGATCATGATTTAGAGTATAAGGTATTATTTTAATCATTTTCAGTGAAGCTGTCGTAAAAGGTATTTTATGACAATATTATTAATATAGCAAGATTGTTTCTTTGCCTTAAAAGATTAAATAATAAATCTGTGTCATCAGCGCTCCTACGCCTGTCTGACATCAACCTGAAATGCACGAGTTTGTCACACTTACAAATTTAATTGTACAGATCAAAGCAAAACACGCATGATTTTATTTTGCATATTTCTTCATCCCACCAAAATGAAATTCTGGTTACGCTGCTGCCAGCACAACCCAAAACTTTTTTAGATTAAGATTTCGATGCGAGTGTGACTTACATCAAGTGCAGCAAACAGTTCACATTCACCTCCATCAACACCTCCAACACCACCTGACCAGTGCGAATGAGGCTGGGGGCCGGATTAGTGGGAGTGGGTGGAGCAGACAGGAATGGGATGTAAAAAACAATTCTGCACACACGTCTACTTCACACTAACCAAAGGAACACGTCAACACAAGTCAGATTGCTCTTATCTCTGCATATCTACACACTTCGACACCGTACCACTGACTTGACAGTTCATGCTAGCAGAAATGGAAAAAACAAAAAATGGCTTTTTTTTTCAACTGTGAAATTAGAAAACTGTCTGATTAAAGACAGCACTCTCTCTCCCACCATGTCTGTCTCTCGCTCAGCTCTTCTCCAGTGTAGCTGTCTGAATTGGGTCACGTCTGTAAAGACACACGGCTGTCAAACCTCTCACTCTCTCACTCTGAATAAGGTCTAGCGGAGGAGAGGAGTGACACTCGTTTATCCGATGGTCTCTGATGTTTGTGAAAGATCAGAGCAGAGAGCAGCGGTTGGGTTACAAATCAGTTATTTCATACGTGGGGAAATGTGACACTGTCTTTTTTTTTTTTTTTTTTTAACTTCAGCAGCATTCCCAATTGTTCTTTCTTTCTTCCATCCTTCGTTTTACCCTTTTTCCTGTTTCACAGCATTTTGTCATTTCTCAGTCTTCATTCCTTCGCTCTAAAGCATTGTCAAATATTGACTTCCTTCCTTCCATCTATATTTCCTTTCAGAACACTCTCCATCACCCTTAAGCATCCTTTTTTTATTTCTTCCATCTTTATTCCTTTTAACAGCATTCTATCATTCTATCATTCCTTAGGCTTCCTTCCCTCCAAAGTGTTCTCAAATATTCACTTCTTCCTTTCCTTCTACATCATTCCCAGATGTTTCCCTCCTTTGTTCCTTCCTTCATACCATTCTCAAATATTCTCTTCTTTCCTTTCTTCAATCTTTCTTCTCTTTCACAGCATTCTACCATTCCTCAGTCTTCCTTCCTTCCTTCTAAAGCATCCTCAAATATTGTCTTCTTCCTTCTTTGCTTTATACCTTTCATCTTTCGTTCTTTTCACATCATTCCAAATACGTCCTACCTTTTACAGCATTCTCGAATACTCTTCTTTCCTTTCTTCCATCTGTCTATCTGTCCTTCTCTCCCACTAAATTACTCTCAAAAAGTGACTTATTCTTCCTTCCATCTTTCTTCCTTTTAATGGCATTCCCCATTATCCTTTTTGCTGCCTTCCTTCACAGCATTTTCAGATACTCTCTTTTTTCCCTTTCTTCCAGCCTTCTTCCTTTTCACAGCATTCTGTCATTCCTTACATCCATTCAAAGCATTTGCAAACAAATGCTTTTTGTGCAACGCTTTAAATTTGGCCAATCTTTAACAAACTGTTAATTGTGTAATTAATCCATTAATCGCTTAAACCAGTTACTGCTCACTTTAATTGACATAAACATGTCAAATGGGTTTTTTAGACGCCACTTTTAGCCATGAAACCAGTTTGTTTAAATGTGTTAATGTCTATTATTAGCCATGTTGTTGAGGCATCAGGCTCTCTATTTCTTTACCAAAAACCAGAACCTCTGTTTAACTGAGAAGCACTGTCAATATTTTTTAATGTGCTTTCTCCAAAATTTACATACAAAAAAAAAAAGCTAAATAATATGACAAAAGGCAGAGATAGACAGATGTTTTGTTTGAGAGACAGAAAGAGAGAAAGAGACAGAAATAGATGGAGAAAGACAGAGTGAGACACACATGGAGACAATGAGGGATACTTCGTGATTATTTATAAAGGCTATTCTCGGCCAATTAGAGCCAGTGAGCTGAAGAGGATCGATTGGATCAATACAGGCATTCAGTCTGACATCCCAGCACTCCCTGTGCTGATCCCATTCAGCCGGACACGGACAGACCAATCAGAGCCTCTAATGACACATAATTACACTTTTAATGATCAATGAGTGATGTTATTATTCTGCTCTGAAAATACCTTCACACGTAGGACCATGATTTGGGGACCTGCTACATATTGCCTTAAACTGATAGACAGACAGACAGACAGACAGACAGATAGATAGACAGATAGACAGATAGATAGATAGATAGATAGATAGAAGTGCAGCTATTTCTACCATCTGACACTGTTTGATGTGTTATTATTAACCCTTCTAAAGTAGCACAGTGGTAGATCAGGTCCACATTAGAGCAGGCTTTCAAGAAGGCAATTACCCAAAGTTCCACCGAATCCCATGATAATAACAGCACCCTGTGAGCCAATAACAGCAAAATGGACCTGAAAAAAAATCTCGTTATTTAACATGCTTGAGTGGAAATGGTTGTCCTATGATGACAGTTAGCTAGTCTTGTATTGACGTCAGTCTACAAAACAATCAGACCTGTATGATCATCACGCCAGTACGTTGAAAAGATGTGTGTAAGCAGTGTTAATACACGAAGAGCATCATACTGCAAATCAGAGAAATGTTCCTGTTCAGAATTAACCTTATCCTCATGTCTTTTTAGGGGCTGATGAGATGATGTTTAAACTTTATTGAGTAGAGAATGAACGTTGAAGTGACGTATCCAGGTGAAGTCATGTGAGTCGAGTTAGACGTCCCAATTCTCTCATCCGCCCTTCTACAACGTCACAGAAGCGCAAATGTCAATGAAGAGCTTAGGGCTTATGGTAAGAATCGAGGCAGGAAGCGCAAGGTGACCCCCTCCTCAGAGAATGAAGAATGCCTGGGTTTGGGGTTATTAACCCCTGTAAAATACAGGATTCTGGAGATTGTTGATTATCCATGTGCATCCAAAAACATAATTCAGAATTACAGGTTACGTATTTTGAGACTAAATACGAATCTCAAAAATCTAAATCCAGCATTCCCAGGGAAAGAAGGCAAGTTCTCTGGGATCAGCGCTGGAAGCATGTGTGCTAAAATATACATGTTACATACATATGTAGGCCTTATATACTCCAGGGAACAGAAAATAATGAGGAAGTGCAGGGGAACTTCTGCTGATGGGGACGTGTAAGAGGAGAAAACAGGCCTCAGTGGTGATGGTGTTGGTACTGGTGATAATGATGGGAGTGTTGGTGGTCTTGATGGTCTAGAGATGGTGGTAGTGATGGTGGTGGTAGAGACGGTGGTGCTGGTGGTGGAGGTGGTGATAGTAAAGGTGGTGTTGGTGGTAGAGATTGTGGTGTTGGTGATAAAGATGGTGGTAGTAGTGGTGATGGTGTTGGTAATGGTGATAATGATGGGAATGTTAGTAGTCTTGATGGTCTAGAGGTGGTGGTGCTGGTGGTGTTGATGGTGGTAGTGATGGTGGTGCTGGTGGTAGAGATGATGGTGTTGGTGGTAGAAATGGTGGTAGTGTTCATAGTATTGATGGTGCTACAGGTGGTGGTAGTGATGGTAATTCTGGTGGTAGAGATGGTGGTAGTGATGGTGGTGTTGATGGTGGTGGTGATGGTTGAGATGGGGGGCTGTAGCTCAGTGGTTAAGACGTTGGACTTCTGATCAGAAGGTTGAAACTTCACATCCCAGCACCTCCAAGCTGCCACTGCTGGGCCCTTAGCCCTTGTATAAATGAAATAATTGTAAGGCGTCTGCCAAATGCCATAAATGTAAATGGTTATACTTCAAGCTCTTTTTATCTGTAAAGTTTTGTGCATCATCGATTTTGCCAAAGGTGTATTTCACAGGGTTTTTTTTTTTTTTGTGAAAGGATATTAAAGTAATATTAAAGTTTGTTACCAGTTAAAAGACATAAAGTTTTCAAAACTTGAAGTAAATGAAAGAATGAATGTTTCCAACAAAAAAAAAATCAATGACTTCATTTGCCAGAAATCAACATCAGCTCATCTCTTTGCTTACCTGGGGCAAGGGGGCAAAAATAAGCAAACTTCACTTCTATACTGAACGTCCATCAGAATTATTTTAACATCTCATGAAAGCCGAAGTCTACGTGAAATCTGGAAGATTCTCTCCTTGTCAGTGTGAAGTTAGCTAATCTCAGATAAAGATCAAAAGCCAGAGAGAAAAGAGTTACTCTGGCCGAGCAAAACCAATCTAGCAAATGAAAACTAATTTACTGCTGAGTGAAATCTAACCTTGCAAGTGACACCTAATCTAGCAGGTGAAAGATAAACTAGCGAGCGAAAGCTAACCCTGCAAGTTAAATCTAATGTAGTTGATGTAAGCTAACCTACCGAATGATTAGCAAACAAAAGCTAACCTAATGAGTGAAAGCTAATCTAGCTAGTGGAAGCTAATTAGCAAGGGAAAGCTAGCCTAGACGGTGAGAATTAACACAGGGAGCGAGAGCTAACCTCGTGTCAGGTGTTTCCCTCGCACCTGTCTCACCCTGCATTACGTGACACCTAGTAAATAAAGCGAGTAGCGACTGAAAACCATCCAGTTACTGAAAATTACCCTAGCGTGAAAAAGCTAATCTGGTGACTTTAGTCTTTAGTTCTGCAAAGGCTGTCAATCAAGCTGGCCACGCCCACCAGGACAGTCCCACATCACTTTGATCAGCGAGTTCAGCTGCTATTTGAGCACTTTATTTTATTACATTTTTATCTTGTTTTGTTTTTTGTTTTGTTTTTTTATAAAATCTTTGTTGAATGTTTAATATTTAACACCACATTCCCTGCAACTTTAAGGTATTAATCTGTATCAGTGCTAGATAGAAAAATCAATGTGACCTGAGAAAATAAAGAAAAATGGTTTGTCCTTACTTCATTTTACGCAGCGATAGCATCGCAACAACTTGCGCCATGACCTTGGCTAGGCTGAGCGGCGTAATATGAATGGATCAAGCTACGTCTATAGACAGTTAGCGGCGTTTTAACACACTGTCAGGACGAACGGGGAAAAAAAAAAACACGAACACGCAAAGAACAGCGAAGAAGTTTAACGAGCGTAAATGTATCATGGTGAAAAACCTTTTATAACGTACTGTTAATGTTTACATGGCTGCATGACTTAAACCACACACACACACACACTCACACACACACACACACACACTGTGTTTAATTTACCACAGCAGAGGACAGCTCATTCATCTCCCTTTTGTATCGTAGCATATATAAATTAGCCGTTTGGCCGCACCTCCACGGTGACTCGTAGCCTGATGTATGATCTATCGCACTGCCTCGACATCATTGTAATGAATTAATCGACTGGTTTGTCACCCGTCTCATGTCGCTGCCAGGCTGAATTTGTTATAGCACAGTGCCGGCGTTTGGGGAGAATCACAATTAGATAGCAAGTGTAGGTGTGTGTGTGTGTGTGTTGAGCATTAGCTATGAGTTTATGTTTACAAATCTTCTGTTTGTCTTTTGGACCTTGAGGTTTATTTTCAGATTATTTTGCCGATGTGCTGTTAAGAAGATCAAAGCGGAAACAGTGACAAAAGTGACATCAAAACTGTTAACTGTGTAAAGAGAAATTACGCTGAATGGACCAGCAGCCAGTTTCACTCATCATCTAA
>CM074944.1:1097566-1110357 GCA_037576815.1 Pangasius larnaudii | reverse complement strand
CAAACACAACACCACAATAAAAACAACATATATATATAAATATATATATATATATATATATATATATATATATATATATATATATATATATATATATTATATATATATATCCTGTATTTCTGCTTTCAGATGAAGGCAGTGCATTTGTATAAATGTAGCATAAATGTGTGAAACTGTAACACGTGAGCTTGAGGGGCTTGAGGATGAGTTTTATAGGATATTAAATACAGAATGTATTTAATTTATAGGATATTAAATACAGAATATTAAATACAGACTTTTAATTTATTACAGATTGTGTTTTTTTACATACAGTAAATAAAGGTGACCTAACACTGAGCCCTGAGGAACTCCACACGTGCACACAGCGAGTTGTGTGTCAGAACCACATACAGCTTCCTCTTCACATCCAATCATATCCAATCATATCCAATCACATCCAATCATATCCAATCCTGACAATCTTACCAACAAAGACTCGACTACTGTCAGTGTCACACATTTCTGAAGTTCAGCATAAAGCTCAACAAAGTCTGTTCTGTAGGAAACACAATTCCTCAAAGTCTGCAGTGTGTTTGAGTTTCTGTTACAGTTAATACTGCAAATACACACACACCTGTGTGTAAGATTTGTCATTAGTGAGTTTGCACTCAACATGACCCGAGTTTTATGAAATGTTTCTGTCTCTCTCACACACACACATTTATTAGCAGTGTGTCTGTTAATGGTAGATTGAGATCTGATGTAGAGAGTGAAGTTGCTCCACTCACACACACACACACACACACACACACACACACACACACACACATGTACATACACACATACACACACACACACACACACACACACACACACACACACACTTGTAACAAAATTGTGTACACTGATTTAGGAACTCGGTCCGTGTTCATCCTCAGCGTGGTGGTGTTAAATCGCTCTCAGATCGAGGAGATGAAGCCCTGATGGAAAGATCACCTTGAAGAGGACACAACTGCTTCACACACACACACACACACACACACACACACACACACTCCTGACATGCTGCTTCTGCTTCTAATTGTGTGTGTGCGTAAGTAATTGAGTGCAGCAACGCTTACAGCTATGGCTAATTGCTTAGGCTAATTATAGCCATGCTAAAAGGTGTCTTCGTACCTAAACTTGGCCTGGACCCAAAGCAGGCCCTCTCTCCATACACACACACACACACACACACACACACGTATAGGCCATCTGTCCTGAGAAGTTGTGAGAGTCACACACCATTTATAAGAGTGTATAAGGAGCCTGCAAAGGGCGATGGTGATGTTCTCCACACACACACACACACACTCACACACACACACACACACACTCACACACACAAAGAAACTGAAAAAAGACATCAGATTTCGAAGAGCGATACAGCGTGTTTCAACGTTACCTCTAATTCTCTCTTTGATTGTGTGTGTTTGTGTGTGTGTGTGTGTGTGTGTGTGTGTGTGTGTGTGTGTTCTTCACATGACCTCATTTTGAGAGATTCAGCGTTTATCATATCCCAGCATTCCTTGCAGCGCTTGGCATCGGCGATCTGACAGCGAAATCACTCTTCAGGCGATCTTCCTGCTGATAACACTCTCAGACAAACACTGCGATTGATCTGTACAATTACATCTGACAACACAGGAAGCTCCTCTCTGATTGCACGTGTGTGTGTGTGTGTGTGTGTGTGTGTGTGTGTGTGTGTGTGTGTGTGTGTGTGCCTGAAAAGTTAATTACGAAGCCTCCCATCCAAATTAGGAACCGTTGGAGGTTTCTTGTCTTTTGACTTTGCATCATTTAGTCATTTTTTTCGGTGACACTTTACAGTAAAGGCACATGAATAATCCTGCACTAACACCTGAATTAATACTTACATAAATATGAACTAGTGATGAGTTAAGGCATGAACTAATCACGGACGAATGAAGAGCTGACCTTAACTACGGCGTGAGTCTTATGAATTCATAACAACCACCTTAAGTAAACGTTAGTACATGATTATTAGTTAATGTATCAACTAGCACATAGGAGTAAACTAAATCAGATATGCTCTTTAAGAAAGAATAAGGATTAAATGATCCAGAACTGTCAGAAATATCAACATTTACCTCAGATGTGCTGATAAATTACTAGGAAAATACTTATTTTGACTAAAATTATGGTTTCGCTAGGTAGCATATAGAGTTTTATACAGACTTTATATAAAGTCTTTTATACAGCTAATGCTAAATTACATTTAGTGGCAGTGGAAAAGAGACAAAACTGTCAGAAATATCAACATTTACCTCACAGGATTTGGTAAAATGCTAAGAAACGACTACCGTTAGTACACTTAGCATCAAGCTCTTAGCTTAGCATCAAGCTCCATGGTTTCAGCCATATTGAAAAACCTTTACATTGTGCCGTGACTTATGAACTCTTACGAATAGTCATAAATATCGCACATTAACACAACACTATATTTAAAGGCAGCATGACATTATTTTTCTACCTCGGTGTGTGTGTGTGTGTGTGTGTTCAATTGTTTAGGTGCAGGAAAGAGAGTGACGGAGTGAATGCTAAAGCTCAAAAATGTCACAGCGTAGCCTGATTAATTGTGTTTGGTTGCGAGAGTGTGTGTGAGATAAAACCAAAGAATGTAATGAGTTTTCCTTTTTTTTCTCGTGAAGGAGCCCAGGTCCTAAATCCACTCCTGCATTATTCATGAGGCGAAAGGTACACAGCGTGATCACAGATCAGCGGGAGAGCTCGGCCATCGTTTGATCGGGTCTGAGAGGAGCTTTATCATCACCATGTGAAGGAGAAATCAATTATGATGCAGATTTCCCTTTCGGGGACAACTCACACACACACACACACTCACACACACACACACACACAGGCTCGGTCTCAAATGCTTCACATCTAGGTAGTGTTCTGACAAAAATGTCAGCCATTTTAAGTTTAATGTATTAACTCTGCTAAATGTAACACTGTTATGTAATAAAATATAGTGCTAGATGTATGTAGGTAGATTATCTGTGTTACTGTGTTACTGTGTCCTCTGTGATTTAGCAGTGTGTGTGCGCTAATCTCATACGCTAACTGCTAATCAGTCTGTCAAAGAACTCAAAAAACAAAACAAGAGTTCCTACAGGGTTCCTACAGAGTTCCTACAGGGTTCCTACAGGGTTCTACTTGGATTGGAAAACACCCCATTTTGGAGATCTTCAGTTTAAAGGGGGAACAAAAACAACAAAGAATGCTTTAGGATACTGGTTCCAAAATCTCCTATTTTCGTCAGGTTTCGTGTTGATTTGGAAATCCTCATGTTTACACACAAGGCTTTGCATGGTTTGGCTCCCCAGTATTTGGCTGAGCTTTTAACCCATTACACCCCAAATCATGATCTCCGCTCCTCCAGCTCTGGTCTTTTAACTGTCCCTCAGACTCGTTTGCGTACTACAGGTGATTTTCTTCTTCTGCTCCAATACTGTGGAACTCGCTACCATCTGATCTTAGAGAAGCCCAGTCTTTTAGCGTATTTAAATCTTCCCTCAAAACCTATTTCTTTAGGATAGCTTTTACCTGATGACTTTGTTTGTTATTGTTATTATTATTGAATTGTATTATTGAGCGTGCCTCTGTACGTTGTTTTGTGCTATGCACTTCTGTTTCTATTCTCTTTTCCCATGCAAAGCACCTTGAGAGGCCTTCTTAAAGGCGCTATATAAAATAAAGTTTTATTATAGATTTCTTATTATCGTTAGGGATTTGAGATTTGGGATAAAACTATATATTAGATTAGATTAATACAGAGTATGGTGGGTGAACTGGGATATAATTGTGCTGCGTGAATGCCAGGGATGTAAATTAAAGATGGCGGCATCCACAGAGCAAAGTAATCATGTGATATAATAGCATGTTTTAAGCATTTTAAGTAAAATATTAAATTGATATTTGTGTGTGATGTGCTTATTATCTGCTAAATATATATATATATATATTTTTTTTTTTTTTAAAAAAGCACAAACCAAACAATTCTCCTGGGAAATCTGTAAAAGCTATTTCAGAGGGTTTTATATCCATAAATTTACTGTAAGCGTCCATTTTAAGTGACTTCAAACAGTTACGCGATGAGGCGAGAAGCATGAAGACCAAATTCGCAGTTCTCACGGATGCAGCTTTACTAATATTTTTTTAAAGTCGCTCTGTGGTGATGACCCTGACACAGCTATGACCGCAGAGCAACGGCGAGCTGTAATAGTATTTATTTCCAAATCACTGAACTGATGTTGCTCTGCACTGTGCCTGTGCACACTGTACACCACACGACACACTCATTTAGAGGAAATAAAGCCACATTCATATTCGGCCCTGCAGTGAGGAGGCAAATAGAAACCAGCCGAGGTGTTTTTTTACGCTTCATTAGACCACGAAGAGCCACGGCATAAAAAGGCTACAAGAACGCTTTTGAGAAAACGCACAGGAGTCCTGAGGAACAGACGCAGCCTACACACTGTTTCACAGCACAAGTAATTACCTCGCATTTTACGGGAAAAGTCTGTGTGTGTGTGTGTGTGTGTGTGTGTGTGTGTGTGTGTGTGTGTGTGTGATGATGTAAACAGCTAAGCAACTCACCAGCACTGTCCCCCAAACTGTCAATAACATCAGAATTTGAAAGCAGAAGTATGGAAGTTCTTCTATATTTAACTATAAAAGGTTAAAAAGTATGTACTGTATGTACTATTCTTTCATAAATAAAGAAATGGTAATTGTTGATGAGTTTCTGTGGTATAAGAGGAATAAAACACATGCTGTTATAGGACATTTATCAACTATTGGGTGGTAACAGGAACTGAGTATCATCACACACTTTTTAACCTTTTATAGTTACATTTAACATTGTGGAATGTCAGCGAAACGAGTTAGTTCCTGTTCTCACTTACGTTATAGAAGCTATAAACAGTTCCCTCAACAACCTCTTGTTTTTTTTTCTCTCTCTCTCTCTCTCTCTGTCTTAATGTTAATAAAAGAAAAAAAAATGCAGCTTGTCATGTTACCAAGATTTCGGAAAAGCGCTGCCACTGGAGACTTCTTCCATAAACGTGAAATAAACGTCTCCTTCCTTTAGGAAAACTTTTTTTTTTTTAAATCAGTTTATGTGTACAGTTCTCTGGGAATGAGCTGTTGCTATAGAAACGATAACGTATTAGAACAAGCGCATTAATATAAACCCCGTGATTTGCGGCTGCGCTACTATCAGAGCTCCTGTGATAGAAAATTCATCAACACCTTCTGACCAATCACAGTCCAGAATTCATGCACCACTGCACAGAAGGAGAGGAGTGTGTACCAGATAACGGACAGTACATCAGAGATCTTTTCAAAGCAGAACACGAAGAGAAATCAGTCTAAACTTTGTTGTTAATAAACGTCGATAGATAAAGCTAGTGTTGCCAGCAGCGTTGTCATGGTAACAGCGTGCAAAGAGGTCGCGTGAGACACTTTTGCGCGCGAGAGAGATACAGGTGTTTGTGAGAGGTGAGCAGAATAAAGCGTGAATAGAATAAAATCTCTCCATGATGCTAATGTTTTGTCATTTCTTTCACTTCACAGGTGAAAAACACTTTAATGCTGCACTTTGGGCGTCATAGTCTTTTCTTCCTACTCACCTTTACGTCATTTTTTAGGATTTTCACACGACCGTCGCTGGCGGAAACACAGATTCGTGCTCATTTACATTTTCTCTTGTCGACTTCTTGTAAAATTGTGAGACATTGGGATGGAAAGCTTATCTCTTGAAGCCCACATCAAAGCTTTCTGCGGCAACCTTGGAGACCCTTTGGAGACTTCAAGTTGCTGTTAGACTGGTTTTGTGAGAGAAAAAGAATATCATAATTACGGCTGTTTTTCGTACTGTTTGCTGGGACCGTTGTATTCGAGGCTATATTTTGACTGAAACGCATTTTTATATATTTAACCCTTTAGAGCAGTTTTTTTCCTTTTCACCCTCATGTGAGTTTTCTTTTTGAAGTAGAGTTACTCGTTTATTTCGGTTTGTTCTGGTGACACAAAGAAATGTGCATCCCAACTGGTGTAACCTGACTCATTGCCAGGGTTTCTCAGCTCTCGCTTATTCTGGAACATGTGCGCGTTGATCCCTCTTGTGGCGGACTGCACATAGAGCTGCTTCAGTTCAGAATTCATTACTGAGACTGCACAGCACATCTACAAAAAAAAGAAAGAGAGGGAGAACAAAAGGAGAATGCACTGCACATGTGACTTTTTCATGTCCACCAACCGTGTGTACCTGCCCGCTACAGCACTTACAATGTAAGAAGAACTGGCAGACACATCAGTTCCTTTAACAATAAGACACTTTGCTGGACTGAACTGGTATGGTGAAGCAATAAGCGCTTGGCATTGACATTGGTCTATTTGAACATGGCAGAGGAAAGAGTGACAAACCCACATGTTCGCTTCAGAGCTGCTTTACCCCTAGAATTCACTGGAGATGGCAGTGAAAGCTTTTCTCAATGGGATCGCCATTTTCAAGTATGCTGTGAGACCTGAGGTATGGACAAACCTCAGCTTGCCATAGTACTTCCATCAAGATTGGCAGGTGTTGCATTCAGCTACTGGGATAGTCTGTCAGGTGACATAAAAACTGATTATGACACCACGTGTAGCAAAATGTCTGCAGTCTTTGACCAAAAACAGCAACGTAGAACTTTTGAAACATCAAGTTCAAGTTAGAAGTGTATGCTGCTGAAGCCTTGCTCACCAGGCATTTCCAGATTATGGAGGGTCTGCCATCAAAAGTGAAACTCTGCAATGTTTTATTGCTGGACTTGACCCTGCCTTGCAAGCTAAGTTGTACGAGTCTGGTGTTACCACACTTGATGAGGCAAGTGGCTGGTTGGTGTGAGAGGGCATGTTCCGCAGCCACTGAGCCCTGTTCATTGCTCGCATCCCCAACATCTCAACCTGCCCTGGTGCATAGTCTCACAACTGAGTCCACCATCACGCTTGTAGCCCAGCTCAATGAATTTCTGAAATATCTGAAAGTGGACAAACTCCAGTCCATTGTAGCAATGCTGACACAGTCCAGGTCCCATCATACCAGTGCTGCCCCATCTCCTGAACGTCATTTCTCCCATCATCAGAGATCATGGGATAAGCCTTATTTCAGAGGAAGTTCTCCTCCACACTCCAGTGACAGCCATTGCAGACAACACTGGAGCTCCAGCCCAAAACAACGTTGGCAGTAAAGTCATGACAGATCCTCACAACACAATGGAGCAGAACATTGCTTCAGCCCTCTGCAGGGATATGCTGCATACGATGACTCTGTGTCTTCCCAATCCATCTACAGACACCATTAGAAGTATGACATCAGCCCAGGTGAGGATCGTGACCAGCAGAGGGGGGGGGGGGGGGTATTACATACATCGTTCTCCAATCCCACAGTGACCCCATTTACGGCATGTACACTTCGTCGAGCATCAGCACTCAGGAAACAGATGGTAGCTGGAGACAAAGGTCAGTCTTCAGCTAAACTGTCAGCGGGCCATAGCAGCACCACAGTCTCTTCTGTGAACACCATGGCCTGGACACCGTACATAAAGGGACGCATCGAGGACCAAGAAGTCAGTGTTTTGCTGGACACTGGTGTGGGTTTGTCACTCATCAGCGAGACATTACACCAACACATCCCTGCACTGAAGCATCATCCATTGCTGAAAAGTTTCCAGGTGGCACACAAACTTACAGGCCAACAAATAGACATTTTAGGTTCATTAACTGTCACATGGTGCCTTGGTTCACACATATTCAGTATGGACATATATGTTGTAAGAGACTCTACAGACAGGATGCCCTTCTTAGGTGGGACTTTTTCAAAACCCAGGGTGCATTAATTGGCACAGTTTCTGGTTTTCATGTTTAAGAATGACAAAATTTCTCTTCTTAGTTTCTCCCAAGCATTGCCTTTTTGCTGTAATGCATCCCTGCTCTCACAGTCTCAGTTCCCCGCTTGACAATGATTGTGGTTCCTGCCTCTGTTACATGTGCCACAGAAATGGGAAATCAGCTCATGGTTTTCAAGGTTTTCAAGGTATTCTAGCTGTTGCTCATAGTTTCTCTAATGTTGAAAATGGCCTCACTGTAGTTCATCTGCTTAATCCTACTCACCAAGACATTCAGCTGCCCCAACAGTCCCATTTAGGTCAGTTCTACTCTGTGTGTAACATGCTCGCTGATTTCAATGTGCCTGTAGAAAGCTCTGTAGCTCAGGTTAGTTTTTCTGTCCCACCATGCAAATTATCTAAACTTGACATGAGTACAGGGACGTTTATGTCTGATGAGGTAGAAATAGGTAATTCCCTCCTGCAGGAGAACCGTGATGTCTTCAGCATGAGCTCTACTGATCTGGGTAGAACAGACTTGAGCAAACATAGTATACACACATCCTCTACATCCCCGGTGCATCAGAGAGCATACCTTATCTCGCCTGTCCTAAGAGATGAAATCTACAAACAAGTACAGAAACTTGTTGATGCTGACTTAATTGAACCTAGCCACAGCCCATGGGCCTCACTAGCTTTTCTGGTTTGTAGAAGGATGGTTCCTACAGATTTTGTGTTGATTACAGGAATTTAAACTCTATTACTGCGAAAGATGCATATCCCCTGCCACATGTGGATTACAATTTGGATGCATTTTCTGGAGCAACCGAGTTTAGCACGCTATACTTGTCAAGTGGTTATTGGCAAATCCAAATGGATGAAGCTAGTAAGAAGAAAATAGCCTTTACCACAGGCGATTCCCTCTATCACTTTAAGGTCATATGATGGGTCTTATTATTGTGCCTCCCACATTTCAGCTTTTGACCGAGCTTGTCCTCTGTGGCCTCCATTGGTCTAAGACTGTAGTGTATCTTGATGGCATAATAGTCTTTAGTAAGACATTTAAGGATCACATCAATGACCTCACTGAAGTCTTTAGCAGACTGCATCCAGCAGATCTCAAACTCCATCCACAAAATGTCAGCTTTTCAAACAGTCTGTACTCTTTCTGGGACATGTGGTTTCAAAAGATGGCATTCAACCAGACCCCAAGGTGACTGAGAAAGTGTTGAATTGGCCTTGTCCAACTATACCCACAGAGATTAGGGCTTTCATAGGCCTCTGTTCATATTATCGCCACTGTATCAAAGGTTTTGCGGAGAAGGCAGCCACTTTACACAAAAACATGCCAATTTCACCTAGACTAAACAAAGTAAGGAGACTTTTCAGTATTTTGCCGTATTTTATCATCCCCTCCCATTCTCACCTGCCCTGATTTCAGTAAGCCTTTTATTCTCTATACTGATGCCTCTCACCATGCAACTGGCTCAGTTCTTACCCAACAGCAGCAGGGAGTCGAAAATGTAGTAGCCTATGCCAGTCATGTGCTAAACACAACTGAGCGTAACTCGTCCACCTTTGACAGAGCGTGGTGGGCAATTGTTTGGTCTGTCAGACATTTTTCACACTACTTGCAAGGGTGCCCCTTTGTAATTGTCATTGATCATCGCCCCTTGTTATGTTTGAAGAATATGCCCATTGACAGAGACCCCACAGGACATAGAGCACGATGTGTGTTAGAACTTGATGTGTATGATTGGGACATAAAGCACAGAAATGGCGCAAAGCACATGACTCCCTATCTAGGCATCTGAGTCATGGTGATTCTATTTCTCAACCTAATTCTGGCCACACAAATCCAAACAAAACCAAAACTTCTGTAGTCAAAGCCCCTGTTACTGCTCATGCTGTCTTAGATCTTTCTCAGACTCTGTCAGCTGATATAACCCAATGTCAGAAAGATGATGCCACACTGAAGACAGTGCGTGAATAGTTGGAGGAAGGAAAGAGACCTCCAGCTTGGGCTGTAAGGAAAAGTTCAGCAGAGCTCAAAGTATACTGGTGACAATTTGATAGAGTACATTTTCAAGATGGAAAAATCTACTGTTTTTCCTGCAATAAACCCAAAGAGTCTCCCACTCTTCATGTTGTCATTCCCAGTAAAACTGTTCTTCAGGTGTTACAGTTTCTACATGGCCATTCCACTGTGGGTCACCTTGGATACAAAAAGACCATTTTTAGGGGCTTGAGAGCATTTCTATTGGCCATTCATGGCTAGAACTGTCATCAGTGTGTTGCATGCCATGCTAGATCTATTACTGAGTTTCCTGTCACACAGTCAGGGCATAGATATGTCTTAGTCCTTCAAGACTATTTCAACAAATATATGAATTTGTACCCTATGAAACACCAAAGGGCTGTAACTGTTGCACACTGTATTTTTTAAATTGGGTGTGACCAAAACTAGGACCTCTCTTTATCATCCTGAAGGAGATGGTTTAATCGAAAGAACTAATCACACCTTGAAAGATCAGGTGAGCAAATGTCTGTATCAGCAAACAGAGCCATGGGATACAATGTTGAGGTCAACCCAGTTCTCTTACAATAAGAGAACAAGCAAGCAAGTGCTGCTGCACCTAAAAAAAATGTAAAATACAAATATACAGCGTAGACTGTGCAGAAAGGCTGTAGTATAGGCAACTAAGCATATAAATATCTATATATTTTTAAATACTTAAAATATTCAAAAGCAATATAGAATGATATTTTATATAGTTTTATAAAAAAAAATGAATCAGCGATGGTGTTGCCGGTCCTCTCATTCTCACCGTGTTTGTTACTAACACAGCGCCAGTGTTGGCCATTTTTTAAATCTGTTTTCTGAAAGCAGGTCCGAGGTGGCGGCGCAATTTATTTCAGCAGTGAGGGGAGAGAGAGAGAGAGAGAGAGAGAGAGAGACCTCACTAGCTGAAACAGAGACAGACACTCCACCTGAAATAAATCAGGCTTTTTTTTTCCGAGCGTGTGAGGTCACACTCTTTTAAAGCCTTATCATTAGAGCAGGGGGATTTGTCCCTGTTCAGGAAAAGCTCTGACCCACTTTCACCTCGCCACACTGTGAGAAAGAGTTTATCTGAAACGCTGATCACTCTCTCTCTCTCTCTCTCTATCTCTCTCTCTCTCTCTCAGCACTGTTAAGAGTGTGGTCTGATCGCCTAACATTACCCACAATACACTGCGGGATCCATAATGGAGGGCAGAAATGCTCTGGCCCCAGTTGCACTCATCAGACTTAAATTCTGACTTGTTTGAATTGAACTCGTCGCTACATTTGTGTTGTATTCAGTTACGAGTGTATAAGAAGGATCTGCTACTTCCTTCCGAGTTTTTATCTTCCTTGTGTCTGTACACTTGATGACTGTGGATTATTAGACATTTTTTGCACTCACCAGTCACAGCTTGATGTATGTAGCATAAGGGCTGGAGCCAATAGACGGAGCTACCCTTTAAATTTTGGCCGACACCCTAAGAATGGTGCTATACTGTGGATGTAAATCTTAGAACTAAGGTTTCTAGGTTATAAAGACAGTCGTTTGTTTGTGGGGAAGTTATTTTTGATGATGTTAGAGATTTTACAGCTTGATTTGAGAAGTTACTGATCTACACAAATGAGTTGTTCCCTTCACTAATGATGGTCAGAATTGTTTCAGACATTTCACTTTGGAGTTTCACTACAAACAGTGGCCATGAGAGTTCACCCCCCTGCTCAGGCTTCGGTTGAAGGAGATGAAACATGGTGGATTGAGTTTGGATTAACTCCAGTCAGTGAGACAGAACTCGACTGTTGAGTCCGGGTTTTTTTTTTTTTTTTCCTCCGGCAGCAGGAATGTGCTGAGCGCTCTCTCGCTCCCCTGAGCCGCGCAAACGTAAAAACTTTTCCCATCTCTGTTTAATCCTCTGTTTCGTTCCACCTCGGGCCCTCGCTCGAATCTTACAAGCCATCCCTGCTGCTGCCAGAAAACCTGACACCCCCAACCGGCCATGCGTCCAGAGGAAAATGATGGACGTGACGTGAATGAGAGAGATTCGTAGCGAGGGATTAGGGAGGACATTTACCACACATTCCTCAGCACTGAGAACACCTCAGAGCTTCTTCTTCTTCTTCTTCTTCTTCTTCTTCTTCTCCCTCTCTCACTGTTTTCCCCGTGACACTCGTAACAGTTGTGAGAGCAGATGGTTGTCCTTTGCGATGCTAACGGGGACGACGCAACTCCGCTACACACACACACGCTCACCTGACAGGAAGTAACAGCAAGCTGTCTCTGATGACTTTGCACTTCTAAGTTCGATACAGAGAGAGAAAGAGAGAGAGAGAGAGAGAGAGAGAGAGAGAGAGAGAGAGAGACCTAAAATAAACGTGCGACAGGTGGGTTTGTCCTTATTTGAACACAGGTCGATGCATACAGTATGGGAAAAATGTGCAGAGAAACCTGCATTCTCATGCTGGGAAATGAAAAGGCAGATACGATCCGCATCTACCTGAAATGTGGATACAGATGTGACGGCAGCATCTGTTAGTTTAGACAAATGTGAATGCTTCGCTTACAGAGGTCCTAGTCATGCATACAGCCTCAAACATTCAAACTTTTCTTCCGACTATTCTACACCACGCGACGCCTGTGTTCAGGAGCTGATCCGGAAGTGCGCAGCTCTTTTATCTCAAGAGACAAAAGCAGAACACACAAGTTAAACGTCGCTATGTAGAGACATCTCCTTTTTAAGGAATACTTTCTAGCCTATAGCGTGTGTGTGTGTGTGTGTGTGTGTGTGTGTGTGTGTGTGTGTGTGTGTGTGTGTGTGTGTGTGTGTGAGAGAGAG
>CM074944.1:996791-1002248 GCA_037576815.1 Pangasius larnaudii | reverse complement strand
ACACACACACACACACCGACACACACACACACACACACACACACACACACACACACACACACACACACACACACACACACAGCCTTGTACTCATTCATTCACTCTCTCTCTCTGTCCCTCCCACTGTAGATGGAGAGTCGTATGAAAACATGGACGGGTGTGTGTATGCTCATCCTCGCCAACCCACACTAAAGCATACACTCAGCACTGAGGACGATGGTAGTCTATACTCCACACACACACACACACACACACACACACACACACACACACACACACACACACACACAGAATATATATATATTTATAAACCGTGCATTACTCTGTGTGTCTGTAGATTATATTAATCCTGATGAAGAGGAAAAACACAACCTGGAACAGACAGACACAGGTGTGTATGTGTATGTGTGTGTGTGTGTGTGCGTGTGTGTGCGTGCGTGTGTATATGTGTGTGGGTGTGTGGCATCAGCTTTTTTTCATGTTGACTTCAATGATAAAAAAGTGCTTTCACTTTCTCTCTCCATCTTTCTTTCTCAGAATCCTATGAGAACATGAATGGCTCAGTATGTCCCAACACAGACGCACACACCAACACACACACTGTGGATGAAGGTGAGACACAAGTGTGTGTGTGTGTGGTTGCATAAATATGTCCCAAAGCTGCACATTCTAAAGACAGCGCCTGTGTGTGTGTGTGTGTGTGTGTATTTTCAGGCTGGTATGAGTGCATGGACAGAAGACAAAGAGGCGAGAAGCGTACATAATACATGATATGAATGGGGGATGAAAGGAAACCCATCCACCCACTCACACACACACACACACACACACACACACACACACACACACACACACACACACACACACACAATTTATTCATATCCAATAAGCAAGTAGTAATACAGGACATACATAATAGAGAAAAATACATCATCGTACAGTTAAATCATGGACTGTATGGAGATTATCGTGAGTATAAATAGCAGCTCCTTCACTGTATCTGACGGCTGCCAGTGATAGCAGACACTGAACAGTATTCTGCTAGCTGTTCAGCTCTCCTTTCAGGCAGCGCTAGCAGCCGTAAGCCCCTGATGACCAGTCTGTGGACGTGTCCCAGGCTGCCGTATATGAAGACCAACAGTCTACACTTGTAGCCGAGCTCTGAGGTGTTACTCAGGAGCAGCTGGTACTTGAGCACCGTAGTCATGAAGGCTTCCTCGGGGCCTGTAAGACAGAAACCTGTCTGAACTCTTCATTTACAACAGCAACAACATCTGGGCTATTAGCAGAAAGATTTGCAAAAATGATTGAATCATTGTTACGGAAGATGTACAAGGTACAAGTTGTCCAGTTTCTCAGAAGAAGCTAAATGGATTGATATTTCTTTCGTTATGAAGTCTGCTAGTCGATTATGACATGCTACGTGAAGCCGTTTGTAAGCGGAGCAGCTTTGAGAATGTGGGGTAGAGATTCAGTAACCTGCTCTGGGTTGTGGTGTAAACGATGAGGAGCAGAAGTCCAGACTGAGAGATTAAGCCTGGTGGGAAGGACTTGTGATCTAGATTTGACTACAAACTTCACAATGTCCTCGTTTACGTGCACATCAGTATTCGGATATGAAGTCAATGCATGTAAACGCCTCATTCCGATCCCCGTCCCTGGAATATGTCTGTTTTAATCGGAAATTTCGACTCAGGCGAACTTACAACAAACCAAACCGTGTATGCAGGAATATTCAGAAGCCCGTACACATATAACCCTCGTATTCGGAATATGGCTGCGACCCGAATAAGGACCTTAAACGGAATATTGATGTGCATGTAAACATAGCCACTGAGTGTAATGTTCGTGTGTAAGTGGCAAGTGTGTGAAGAGAAATACTGCCCTTTACTGGCGTAAGATGAATAAAACATTCAGCCTCTGCTCGGGCGTCGGTTAAGAATCCATTCAGGAATTGGCTGTGTTTTATTTTAGGACCATGATGCAGGAACTTCATTATAAACCATGCTTTGTAAAATAACATAATTCTGCTGTATGACTTGTAATTAATAAAAAAAATAAAGGTGATTACTTGTTTTTTCATATAAAATGTGATGTGTCCAGAAGATGGGACACAGGAAGATGATACAATCCCAGATACTCCTAAACATCCTAAACATCTGAAAAAGCAGACACAAGGCACCGAGAATCGAAACGATCTACAGACCAAAGAATACGAGGAAACACGTCAAGCCTCCAAAACAAGGACAGCAATGCAGAATGAAGGAACACGTGACTGTAAATCATACGTCGATCCTTAGATAAATGGCAGGATGTAAGTTTAAGATTAGGAGATAATATGGAGTAAAACTCTAAAGATAAAGACAGGTCATGTCTTCATGTATTCCTGTTGCTCGCATATTCACTGGTTGAGCCAGTTACAGTATATTATTAGAATTATTCTGTAGTATAACATTCTTCTGCTCTAAAGTTAAGATACATCGCATGCATAATGGACATCTTGTAATGGCTGCCACTCTACCAAATCCAGCAAACATGACAATATTTATTCATAGGCTTTGATTCACTTAGGGCCCCCTTTCACCCGCTGTGCATGGCCACGCTGGAGGGAATGTCTTCTCCTCAAACGCTGTGCGTCTGGACAGAAAAGACAACGAAATTACAACTAGTGCAAGACCAAGAACATATTTACCGAGACCGATTCCTCAGATGGAGAAAAGTCTGAGTACAAATGACAGCCAAGTCTGAGACAAGTCCAAGTCGATACAGAAAACGTCTCGCGACTGGACCCGAGTCCTCCAGTCCTACTGAAGATGATTGCTGGAACGGCGTCGTAAGACTCACAAGACACTCACACAACACAGTCTTTATTCGTACAACAGAGAGGCGTCTCAAATTTCAGATCTGTGACTGATGCTGGAGTGAAAGCTGAAATTCTGATCTTCAGTCTTCAGTGTATAGTTTAAAAAAAAAAAAGAGAGAGAGAGAGAAATGTCCTTGCTGTTCCAATACTTTTGGACGGGACCGTATATATGACTTGCATGAAAACCCCTTATTTACGCAGATTTTACAGCAATGAGCCAATAAAACAAACACATTCATCAAGCCAGATCTGATGAAAGATGTAAACAGGGAGGAGAAAATACATTTCAGTGAAGGTGAAGTAAAGGTCCTTGTGTCCGAGGCTGCTGCAAACAGAGATAAGAGTAAAGGTGTTAAACCTTAAAATAAAATAAAAGAACCTGGTAATACTGTTCCAGTGGAGGAAATGATCAACGTAAACAGCGCTCTGAACATGAACTCATTTTGAAAAAAAAAATCTGATTTTATACATCTTAGTGTGTTGTCTTCTAATTATACAACACAATTAGTGTGAAGAAGGCTTTAGGTCAAAACTCTTCTAGCTTAGGAACACACTTTCTCTCACAGTGTGGTGATTTTTATTTGGCCCAAGACGTTTTAACCCCTTAAACATGATCTATTTAAGGGTGACAGAAGGAGGGGGGTCTGATTGATACTAATAAAAACCCCACACTGCTTTGATTGGCCACTTTAATGCTGTTTTACAGCATTCAATCATCAGCACACCACACGGATTAAAACAGACTAATGAGCCTCTGCAGGGGTCATGAGAGGGTTTACTCTCCATGTGCTGGAGGTTTAATACCGAACCCAAAACAGTATCCAACAATCCAAGTGATAGAGCCGAGAATCCACAAGAGAACAAACAACAGAGCGACTCCAAGGACTCATCGAGGTCACAGCAAGAGTCTTAGAGCCAATAATAAATAATAAATAATAAACATCAGCCAGCCCTCAGATCTACACTGTGTACACAGCGCTGCATAAACTCCTTAGTAGCTAACATTCGCTCAAAAAGTCGCTAGAAGGCATCAGACTGATTTGCATATTCATTCATTCGTCAGGATCATTTGCATATCCGGCCATGAAGGAAGATTTTCTGAAGAGGGAATAAAACCGAATTCTAACAGGGTTTATTCACGGCGCCACAAACCCCCCAGTCACTCGTTATTTTACTACAAACGCACGACTCCGGTGTGGTTTATTCCTCACGCAAAACAGTGGGCGGAGTCAAGAGCTGTATTAAATACATTTATTACATCAGACACATATTCATCATCACTCAGACATTTCATAAGCAAAAAGCAGACAGTATGGAACCCCAAAACAGTGTGTGTGTGTGTGTGTGTGTGTGTGTGTGTGTGTGTACTGTACTCCACCTCCATCATCTTACCCAGAAAATAAGGTGCCTTCATGTTTAATTCAGACCAGATTGATTAAATCAGACAGACCAGAAGATTCCAGATCAGTTTAATTTGTTTCCTGATCTCTCTCACACACACACACACACACACACACCACGTGCTGATCCATTAATGTATTAGCATGAACATACTCAGCTAAGCTAGCATCAGATGACATGACGTACATATTCACTAGGAAGAAGGATGCACAAATTACTTCATTTTAATAATAAATTAATAAGCTAATTATTGTTCTAGACACAATAAACGACTCCATGTTTCTCCAGGATGACTTGTGCTCTGCTAGCATGTCAGTAAACTAGCTAACTAACCAAAGAAATCGTATCCTAGCAAGTTAGGTATGTGCTATAGTTAACTAAATAGATGCCAGAATGAAAATGTTCTGCTAGTGAGTTTAAATAAAACAAACAAACGCACCTAACTAGCATGGCGTGCAAAATAAACACCACCATTTCTCTCGTGGATGACAGACGCTCTGCTAGCATGTTAGCAAGCTAGCTTATTAGCAGAAGAATGCGCAAGCTAGTTAGCTAAGTGTTTGCCGGGGTGAGGAAGCGAGCAATGCTCGGCTAGCAAGTGAGCACAATGCTAATTATATTGTAGGTGCAATAAATGACTGAGCACTGAAGCAAGATAGCCAGTTAGCCGAATCAGCTGACAGTAGATGCACACACTTTAAAGCAAGTCGTCTTTAATAGCCTGGTCGTCCAACAGAAAATGTAGCATTGGAACACGAGTGTGTGTGAGAGAATGTGTGTGTGTGTGTGTGTGTGTGTGTGTGTGTGTGTGTGTGTGTGTGAGAGAGAGAGCAGGAAACAGTAAACTGTGGATGTTTATACTAATGTAATATATATAGGTGAGTCAAAAGGTTAGATGAGGTCCTGTCCCCACCGCCATTAACCCCGCCCCCCACCTCCATTAACCCCGCCCCCCACCTCCAATAATCCCGCCCCGCATCTCGGGCTCAGCCCCAGTTGTGCTGGTCCTCAGCTGTAGTGGGCAGGATGTCGGTGACGAGCCCCGTGCCGATGGTCCTGTTCCCGTCCCTCAGCGTGAACCTCTGCCCTTTCTCCAGCACCATGGGCTGTCTGAGGGTCAGAGTGAGGGACGTGTCCTCACCGGGCATCACCATCTCCTACACACACACACACACACACACACACACACACAC
>CM074944.1:989291-991791 GCA_037576815.1 Pangasius larnaudii | reverse complement strand
CTGATTCACGGTAAGACCGGGGTCTATCTTTCAAATCCATTAATACTGTAACTTATAGAGCTAAACCATGTGCAGTGTGTGTGTGTGTGTGTGTGTGTGTGTGTGTGTGTGTGTGAGCTAGATAAATTAGTGTGAATTAAACATCATTAACATTAACTCCATGTACAAAATCCACAGTTCAGTCACTGGCTGAAGTTTGTAATGGGGATATACAATAAATACTTTATAGGCGCAAAAGTTTTGGTACCCATAACCCCAATGCATTGCAGGACATGTGACGTGGATTATCTGTCTATTTATTTATTTATTTTCTACAAAAACTGGCAGATATCACACTCTGTCAGATGTTTGCCAGATGTTTGCTGGTATTTTTGGTAGTGATTTTGTTTTTGTAATGGTAGTTTTCTCCCATCAAATGTATGTTTCTGTAATATGCAAATGATGCTTCATCAGACATTTGCATATTTAATAAAGCCAGATAAACTAGCCATTTGATGTTAGAATGAAATTATTTATTTTATATATAAAACACACTCAAGAGAGGAAAACCTTCCCAGAACAGCTTGTTGGTCATTTTTTTTTTAAAATATCTTTTTATATTTCTTTGTATCTATTTATTTGAGGGGGGAATAAAAGCCCACAGGTTTTTCAGGATAAAATCTAAAAGGTAAATACAAAAGTTGTGAAATTTCTCTGTCGTAAGCGTCTAATTACGGAAGGCAGTGAACGTATAAAATGTCCTGAATGCAGAAATCATCTAGTCACTGAGATTTCTTTCACATTATGTACAGTAAGCTTTTCAGGGATATATATATATATATATATATATATATATATATATATATATATATATGATCTGATTGTGAAGTGGGCGGAGCTTAAAGCTTTCTATTTTTTCCTGTTCTTGATTTTTTTATATTGTTTTGTGATGATTTTTATTTTCTCTCTCTGTGTGTAGATGGCAGAAGGAGACAGACATCACCCTCGGAATCTGCAGGGAGTCCTGCGATTGGCTGTTGAAGCCGGCTCCGCCTCCGATGGCCCCGCCCCAAACGAGCCCATGTCTCAGGAGGTAACCCAGGACTCACGAGTTACAGCTAGAGAAGCGTTTAGTGGTCATGCGAAGGCTCGTCGATCAGAAGTTTGACAAGACGTATGAGAACAAAATGTCTTCCTTTAAATTAGAGTGTAGCTTAATCCTCTGATCACGCTAGCGAGCGACGAAGTGACGAAGCCTCGGCAGGACATTCACCTGCTGGTGTGAACATAGATACACACTACAAGTTTATTAATAATTTCTCAGCGTAATTATAGATTTTGTTTAATTGTGTTATTTACATATACATCCTCTGTGTATGTGTGTGTGTGTGTGTGTGTGTGTGTGTGTGTGTGTGTGTGTGTGTAGAGGATCGAGTTCCTGCGGGGAGCCCTGTCCGAGGTGTGTAAGGGTCAGCTGGACGAGGTGGAGCAGATGAAGCGGTGTGTGTCGGTGCTGATGCAGGACGAGGGAGAAGGAAGAGAGGATGAAGAGGACGAGGACGAGAAAGAGGCGGCGCTGGAGATGCTGTGTGACCTGTGTGACAACCTGGACAACGCAAGAGGTGTGTGTGTGTGTGTGTGTGTGTGAGTGAAAGCAAGAGAGATTAAAGCTGCCTGAATATATGTGAGACAGTTATAGTGTGTGTGTGTGTGTGTGTGTGTGTGTGTGTGTGTGTGTGTGTGTGTGTGTGTGTGTGTGTGTGTGTGTGTGTTGCAGACCTGATGAAGCTGGGTGGGCTGGACGTGTGTGTGTCTCGGTGTGTGTGTCACACTGAGGCAGGTGTGCGGTGGCGAGCGGCCGAGCTGTTGGCCTGCTGCGCTCAGAACATGCCCGAGGTGCAGCTGTACTTGCTCCAGCAGGGGGCGCTACACACTCTGCTGCAGCTCACTGACCACGACCCACACCCCACTGTGCGCGTCAAAGCACTCTACGCCGTGTCCTGTGAGTAACACGCACACACACACACACACACACACACACCGTCACTGTGTGAGGTTTAGTTAGCTGGATTTAGTTAGCTGGATAAAATTCTGTCTTCACCTTCTAACTGCAGGCCTTGTGCGGGAACAGGAAGTGGGCCTGCGTGACTTCCTGTCACATGACGGATTCTCTGTGCTGA
Organism: Pangasius larnaudii; assembly: GCA_037576815.1. Taxonomy (NCBI): domain Eukaryota; kingdom Metazoa; phylum Chordata; class Actinopteri; order Siluriformes; family Pangasiidae; genus Pangasius; species Pangasius larnaudii. Next base: position 989,632 of record CM074944.1, on the reverse strand, counting down.
TGAGGGGGATGCAGTCGGACTGCGAGAAACTGCGAACCAAATCAGCCTTCCTGCTGCTCAACCTGCTGACCAGCCACCCCGAGCACAGAGGTGTGCGCAAGTGTGCGCAAGTGTGTGCGTGTGTGCGTGTGTGCGTGTGTGCGTGTGTGCGTGTGTGTGTGTGCACGAGTGTGCGATAAGGATGCAATCACATCCATATTCCTAACATCCTGTTCTCTCTCCCTCCCTTGCACTCTGTCTGTCTGTCTGTCTGTTTCTCTCTCGCTCTGGGGGGGGGGGGGGGGGGGGGGGGGGGGGGGGGGGGGGGGGGGGGGGGGGGGGGGGGGGGGGGGGGGGGGGGG
>CM074944.1:975759-989191 GCA_037576815.1 Pangasius larnaudii | reverse complement strand
TGTACCTTCTTCACCTCTTCACCCTGTAATCTTACTGTTCCACTTCCCTCCCTTTCATTCACACACATGTACTCAGTACTCATGAGCTTGGGGCTGTAAAGCTGTAACTGTACCTCTGTACCAGCTACTTCCTGTTGAGGAACTCTCTGATGTACAGTATCTACACCCCGTAATGCATTTCGATATATGAGCTCAAACGTCATAAGGAAAAGTTAGTCGTGATCTGGAGAAAACAGCTTTTGTTATTTTGAGATCATAAAATAATAATAATAATAATAATAATAATAATAATAATAATAATAATGCATGGCCTTTCTGGACGTCTGTAATTTACTTACGTATTTATACTTTTTTTAAAAAATTGATTGCTTCTTACATTTAACTTGCGTTTAATTTTAATTCCTGGTCCACCAGGGGGCAGTGCACTCGCCACTAACCACATCATGCACAACTCGGAGAACTTTTTATAAAATTAATAATGTGGTGAGAATTATTTCAAGAAAAGGTGTTTTATTTTTCTGCTGAAGTGCTGAGATCCTCGTGAGTGTTGTGTACTTCTGCTATACACACATGACTGATCATCAGAGGCTGTGTGTTTCTGCGCTACACCTTTCGTGTGTTTAAGTATGAATTCAGTTACTTGGCCTGAGAAGCACATCCCTATTGTTTATACTGTTTTGTGTGTGTGTGTGTGTGTGTGTGTGTGTGTGTGTGTGTGTGTGTGTAGTCTGGTAGAGGACAGTGAGCGGGGTGTGTGTGACTGTAGAGAACCCTCTCTGGGGCTGGAGGAGCTGCTGAACCAGAGGATACGGGACCTGCAGGGTCGAGAGGAGAGCCAGGTGCACTCAGCTCTTCCTTATGACTCTTTATCACTTGTTTCATTTCCTGTTTCATAACTACTGAATAGGCCTTTATCTCAACTGAAACACACACACACACACACACACGTCTTCTCTCCTCCTGTTCTGAAATAATCTGTTATACATGCAAATGTGAAAACCATATTTCTGTCTGTCTCTCTTCCATCCCCCCCTCTGTCTTTCTCCGTCTCCTCCTCTCTCCTCCTCTCTCTCTCTCTCTCCCTCTCTCTCTCTGTCTCTGTCTCTGTCTCTGGCACATGCAAGCTGTGTGTGTGTGTGTGTGTGTGTGTGTGTGTGGAGCATGTGAGAACTGTTTCTCTAATGTTTTCTCCGTTTTCTTTATTTTCTGGTGTGTCACATTTGCATGATAAAATAATAATAGTATTAATAGTAATTAGGGTGATGGTATAAACCGTGAACAAAAAAAAAAAAAAGCTAGTGGCTGTAGACGAGGTGATCAGGTTCAAGAGCAACACGTCTGCATCGAGAGCGAACGAGGCCGTCGTGGTGTTTGTAAAGGAAAATTTCACAGCTAGTTTTAGAGCCGAGTTACGACTTCAAACGTCCCACCTTTTTATATGTTTGTCGGTCTGAGAGTTAGCGAGGGGTATGAAGCGTGTCCTGCCGTTCAGGCGGCGCACGCTGATGCCTCTGAGGGAGCGCTGATTAGAAATCTCCCTCAGAATCACACATGAACATAAACCCTACATGTTGTCTGTGTGGATCAGGAGCATGAAACGAGACATCAGGCGTAAAAGACTCATTTGCCTACACAAAGCACAGGGTGAAGGAGAAGCCGGCAGCAGGGACGGAGAACACCGGGGAGGCCGGGGTCAGCGCAGGGGGCGTGGCCAGTGGTGCTACGCTGATAGGAGTGCAGGAGAGCAATGCTGTAGCAATAGAGGATGATGGTGTGACTGTGGTAATGAAGAGTGAGGTGAGGTGAGGTGATGGGTGGATAACCAGGGAGACTGGCGTGAGCTAGAGCTCGGGTTTTAATGGTTCATGCAGAAATCAGGATGAACAGGATTTCTTTTTTTTTTTTTGTAAATGTTTATGCTTCAGATGTAGGCCATGAGCTAGCGAACCTGTTTTCTAAATGAAGAAATGCATGAGCACAACTGGGCAGTACTTGTTCCGTAGTACTGGGTGGAGACGGGAATTTTGCGCTGCAGGTTTTTCAGTACACAGGAATACAGAAGAACAGCCCATGCACTCCTCCATAGTCTGAAGTTATTGAGGCATGTGGACTTGAGGCATGTGGACAAGAACCTGGGTGTGAAGCAGTGCACGTGGCTAAAACAAGAATAAGTGCTGCTAGACTATATTACAAAAAATATATATATATATATATAGGAACAACGTGTTTTAAATGTCTATCAAATAGAGTGACAGAACATAGACACGTTCATAAAGGCACAGCAAACGTTCCTGCACACGCAGTAATGTTCTCTCCTACGTTACGCTACGTGATTAAACTGTGTAAAATCTCACGTGATCTGAGGATTGCACACGGGGCCGTGGCACAAACAGGCATCAGTCACAGACGAACACGTGGCGCACATCGACTCCACCGTAGCCGCAACGTGGCCTTTCTGTGCCAGAGAGGAAGTGCTGATAGACTAGCAGCAGTGTTCAGTACGCTGAGGGCTCTAATGTCTGCTCAGATACTCACACACACACACACACACACACACACAGTACTCAGCTGCACAGAAACTAAGTAGCTGCTTAACTACTTTTCTAGCGGGCCAGACCAGGCTAGCTACCTAGCATCCACGAACAAATCAAGAGAAAGGAAGTGGAACACTGAGTACTGAAAACCCTGCTAAAGGTCAGACTCGGAGCTGAATGTGTGTGTCGTCCAGACTGCAGGACTTCTGTAAGGTTTTATGTGCCGCTGAAAACGAAGCTTTAGTTTTACTAGTTTAAAGTGTTTATAGATAATATTTGTGTTCTCTCTCTCTCTCTCTCTCTCTCTCTCTCTCTCTCTCTCTGATCAGGAGGAGGTGGAGTTTTGTGAGCGATTGCGAGCGGCCTGTTTCCGAGCTCAGCCTCAGGAGGAAAACGCGATGGATCGCTGAGCTCCTATTGGGCGACATCCATCACTGCTGTGCAGCGATTGGCCAGGGTGAAGGATGTCGTGTATTTTTTTTTCCCTCACTGACAGAAGAGAGACTGAGAAAAGACAAGACTTTGCTTAATTTAACACACACACACACACACACACACACACACACACACACACATGGAACACATTGGATTTCTTACAAAGTTTGTGTTTTTTGAGATCTGTTTATGGACACAAAGTACATACTTTTTTTTTTTTTAGCCACAGTAATGAGCAGTGTGTGCAAATTGTACATTAAATCCATGCTGTTTTTCCCATCCACACACACACACACACACACTCCACACTGTAAATCCAGGAAGTGAGTTAAAATGCTTATTGAGTAGCTACTTTTGCATACGCATCATGGTGTGTGTTTTGTTTTTTTTTAAAGTATTTATTTTATATTCCGCATGGCTTGGAATCCAGGTTAAGATTTTAATCACATGAGTCACTGGTTAGCTGCACTGAAATCTGATCGCTCTTATCACAGGGCGTCTCCAAACCAGCATCTAACTGGCTGGGGCACTTTATTTATGCATCGAGTGCTGTACGATAAGCTCCTGTAAAATCCAAACCACAACGCAATAAAGTAGAACGAAATGAAATAAAACAGCAAGGAGCGATTAAAGACAGGACAAAAAAACAAGACTCGCATGTCCTGGTGAATAAATACGTTTAAAACTGGACTTCAAACGCGGACACGTCCTGGCTTGTAGTTCAGGCATGTCGGAAATCCAGATTCTAACCATGATATTTGAATGTGTGTGTGTGTGTGTGTGTGTGTGTGTGTGTGTGTGTGTGTGTGTTCTGCATGCTTCAGACAACAAAGGCAAAAAAGAAAGCAGACTCAAAGCCGTACAGGTGAACCGCAGCGAGGAAGAAAACAACAAACACACCCTTGAAATGTATTTACACGTGCAAAGAGAAAATGAGGAGTGTCAAGTGGTGGGTGAGGGTACGTGGAAACGGAGGAAAAGAAAGAGAGAACAGCAAACCGTGACCATGGAAAGGGATTTTCCAGGAAAAACAGGCTGGGGCACATATTAATGATGGGTCAACAAAGAACAATCGCGGCTGCTGTGATGGTGTGCGTTTGAGAATTTCTTCATGAAATGGTGGCAACACAGTGATGGCCGTGTTGTTTTCTCTGCAGCAGCAGCAGCAGCAGCTCATTCGCAGGGGCGCGTTAAAAAAACACGTGTAATCGTTCACAGGGTGACGTTTTTCTCACCCATGTAAGAACACATTTATGTAACGTTTATGGAAGGAGTCTCCAGTGTCAGAGGTAAAGCTGTGACTTGGAGTTTTACGACATCTTCAGGACCGAGGAGTTTACGCCCCGTTACGGTTTCTCTGTAACCTGACAAGCTGCATTTTCTTCTCTTAGTAACGTGAGAGGAGAAAAAAAGAGGCGCTGGTGAGGGAGTGACTGATTATAGCTGTTACTAAGGCACTGTGGTTTCTCCGAACTTCATCACATACAAAACACAACTGTTCCGGCTAGAGGTGCAAATTACGCAGGGTCATTTTCCCCGCTCCAGCACACCTGAGTGAACGTGTGAACACCTGCGTGAATGTTTAGACACCTGAGTGAACGTGTGAACACCTGCGTGAATGTTTAGACACCTGAGTGAACGTGTGAACACCTGCGTGAATGTTTAGACACCTGAGTGAATGTTTAGACACCTGAGTGAATGTTTAGACACCTGAGTGAACGTGTGAACACCTGCGTGAACGTGTGAACACCTGAGTGAACGTGTGAACACCTGCGTGAACGTTTAGACACCTGAGTGAACGAGTGAACACCTGAGTGAATGTTTAGACACCTGAGTGAACGTTTAGACACCTGAGTGAACGTTTAGACACCTGCGTGAACGTGTGAACACCTGAGTGAATGTTTAGACACCTGAGTGAATGTTTAGACACCTGCGTGAATGTTTAGACACCTGCGTGAATGTGTAAACACCTGAGTGAACGTGTGAACACCTGAGTGAACGTTTAGACACCTGAGTGAACGTGTGAACACCTGAGTGAACGTGTGAACACCTGCGTGAATGTTTAGACACCTGCGTGAACGTGTGAACACCTGCGTGAACGTGTGAACACCTGCGTGAACGTGTGAACACCTGCGTGTGTTTAAACAGGATAAAACACTAGACTGTACAATGCTGCACTCCTCCAGGAATGTACGATTTAAAGACTTCATTGTCCTGAATTATTGAAGGCAATATTATTATTATTATTATTATTATTATTATTATTGAATCTGAACTTTGTGAACTGAGGACTGAGTTCTGTAGTTTTTTCTAAAGTGAAGCTGAGCTGCAGATGCTTACATCAACAGATCTGTTTTCCATTTATGGAGTTCTTGTGCAACTCTGAAGGTGTCTTTCGCAGGTGGATACTGTTTTTGTGAAGAGACATCTTTTTTATTTCATTTTTCTTTTTTAATGAAATTGGAATGTCGGACACTTAAAGATCTAAACGTTAAGGTCTTTACAAGCTTTCACACTTAGCTTTATTAAACCATCAAGAAATAACGGTACAAATAATAAATGAAATAGTTTGGTTATTAGATATGTTTGATATCTTCACTGAGACTGACACATACAAGCCACGCCCCTTCACTGTAACTGACACACAGGCCACGCCCCTTCAGTGTATCTGACACACAGGCCACGCCTCCACCACTTAGACTGACACATACAGGACACGCCTCCTTCACTGTATCTGACACACACAGGCCTCGCCTCCTTCACTGTATCTGACACACACAGGCCACGCCTCCTTCACAGTATCTGACACACACAGGCCTCGCTTCCTTCACTGTATCTGACACACACAGGCCACGCCTCCTTCACTGTATCTGACACACTTTCTTTCTCTTTCTTTTTGCAGTGCCGGAACCCACTCACACAATTCTGTATTATGTTAATATCCCAAGGATTTTTTTTTTCAAAATTAATAAATTAGTAAATTATCAAAAATAAATTTGAAGACATAGAAATTGAAAAAGGTTACAACTTCAGCACACAAAATGTGTGTGTGTGTGTGTGTGTGTGTGTGTGTGTGTGTGTGAGAAAGAGAGACAGACGGAAAGAAGAGGAAGTATGAGCTTTGTCTCCACCCCACTTCTCTCTCTCTCTCTCTCTCTCTCTCTCTCTCTCTCACACACACACACTCTCACTCTCACGCACGCAAGTGTGCAACGGTATTGCAGTGTGTCGGAGTGTGTTATGTTGCGTTGCAGGTGATGTGGACGGTGAGACAGGTGACATGGCAAGGCTGCACACACACCTGGCCAGGTAAGTTTCACTGCTTTTACTCTGTCCCTCTGTCCGTGTGTGATCTGTGTGTAACTTCAGTGCTGAGTGTGTGTGTGTGTGTGTGTGTGTGTGTGTGTGTGTGTGTGTGTAAAAACAACTAATTCTACATGAAATACAATGCATTACAGTGCAAAGTGATTACTGACAACTTCCTGTCTTTCACAAAGTTTCTCAAAGTTCAGTTCAGGTCAGCTCTGTACTGTCAGGTGCAAAAGTAAAAAAAAAACAAAAAACAAGAAGTTACAAATGAACTGTGACTCTATTCTGCAGCAAGTGTGTGAGGTCGGTGTGTGTATTATAATGGAGACGTCAAGAAAAGCACGCGCGTGTGTGTGTGTGTGTGTGTGTGTGTGTGAACAATAGAGAGACAGTGGGTGCGATGTGGGAAAAACATTCCTGCAATGATGCAAAATCTGTTAAGAGGATGTGAAAGATGTCAGAGGTAAAGTTATAGTTATTTGAGAAAATTTATACTACATTCAGAAAGGGGGCACAAACTTTCAAACTGATCTCAGTTATAATTGAATATCATTTACACTATTTGGCTGTTTTGTTACTTGTCCCCGAGTCCATGAAAACATTTGTGCTGGCCTACTGATTGCTGAATAAGGGATTAAAATGGCAGAGTGTGAGCGCTGCCACGAAGCTCGTCTAGAATCCACCAACAGAAGCACGGCAGGTTCGTGGGTTCGCTACACATACGGTAGCGGTGATGACAAAATATAAACAGACAAATCTTCTTATTACCTCAAGCTTACTTTGGGTTTATGAGAGCTTGTTTTCTACACCAGCTGATTTCCAGATCACGCTGATGGCGTAAGCAGAGCGCAGTCGTTTTCTTTCACCGCAGGACCTTTATTGCGCAGGACGCACGCTATCGGCCAGTCTGTTAATTCAGCCAAGATTTTATTGGACTCTCATACAGTATGATAAACAATAATCTTAAAAGAGCACTGAAATGAAATGAAAGGTGGATTAAGGTGTTCTCTATAATAGACCGAAATCCAGTCTGAGATGCATTTTAGTCGCATTTACCCAAATCTCTCCAAACCACGCTGGAGTACATCAGGGGATTGTCTCCTGTAGGCCTGTAATAAAAACTCTCACATGCAGGCGGTTAAACGAACACGGTCCGAGCGAAGTACACATGCTGTTACTGCGTCGTCAGGGAAAGTAGGCTGAGCCGAATGCAAGTGCAGTTTGTATTTAATGATGTGCTATCAGACAAATCCAATTTGTTATGCAAAGTTGAAAACAGAACAGCCAATGTTCAGGCGATCAACAAACAGCATAAACAAACAGCATAAACAGGGCAAGTCCAAAAAATACAAAAACCAGGAAGCAATTAGGATCATAACCGGAATAACAATCACGGAATCGAAGGCTTCGTAAGTCAGGTGTGTACTCGGAGTCTCACCTCACACTTAGGCAGGCTCCAGAGTCTGTTTATAAAGTGTCAAGTCAAGTGGAGTTTATTGTCATTCAGACGTCTACAGCCAGTTAGTACAGAGTGACACGAAACACCGTTTCTCCAGGACCAAGGTGCTGCATAAGACAAACACAGAATAACACAGAACTACATAATTTATACATAAAGTGCAAACATGCAGACAGAACAAGACAGAACGCTGACTACTGGGACAGACAAAGGGCGCAGTGAGTCCCAGTGCAGCGCCGACCAGCACACAGATCTATTAGAAAGTGAATCCAGTGACAATAGTGCAGAGAGTGCAGTATAAGTTGCTGAAATAGTGTAAACATAAGAAGTAGCAGCCTGTGTACAGTATAATAAATAGTGTGTGATTGGAAACAGATGAGTGCAATCAGAAGTCTGGTGATTGAACACGTGAGAGTTCGTGAGTTATGGGAAGTGTAGTCCGGGGCACCCATGTCTGTAGGTCATAGTGCATTCTGGGAAACTGAGTTCGCTATCAGAGTTGGCCTGACAGAGATCCGCCCCGTCCCAAGCCCTTTCCGGAGGGCTCACCCCAGGAGCACTGATCTTTCTGGACCTCCCCCTCGTACAGGGCCCAGGGCATTCAGGGTGTCTGGCGTGGAGCTCTTGGCACAGGCTGGGGTCAAAGATGCTATGAGCTGGGATCCATACCCAGGGGAACAGAGGGGGCTGGTACCCAAGCACATTGGCCCTCTCCACCTGCCCGATGCTCTGTGGATGGTAGCCTGAGATCAGACTGACTGTCTCACCCAGTTCTTCCATGAAGCCCATACCTGACATGAACTGGGATCCTCTGTTGCTGATGAGGTCCTCTGGAATCCCAAGGTAGCAGAATACATGATTAAACAGGAGCTCTGCTGTGCCGAAGGCTGTGGGCAGACCGGGCAACAGAATGAGAATGAACAGAATTTTGAGGATCAGTCAAAGATAACCAGGATGACGGTGTGACTGCACGATTCTGGGATGAAATCCACAGCAGGGTGGGACCAGCGCTGCTGTGGTGTGGGCAGAGGCACAGGTTTTCTGGCTGGCAGGGTTCGAGCAGCCTTGGCTTGAGCGCAAACAGTACATGAAGAGACGGTTCGGTGTACGTCAGCGCGCATGTTGGGCCACCAGTATTTGTCCCGTAGCAGATGGTATGTATTCTGCATCCCTGGGTGGCCCAAGACAGATGCAAGTGCAGTTAGTGTTTAATGAAGGGCATTAGGCAAAGTCAAAAAGATCAACAAACAGCATACATGTGTCATACATTTATTTATAGATTTCTATTAAAATAAGATAAAATTCATGATATTGCAGCATGTTTGAATATAAAACGAGGCTTTAATCAGCCTGTAGGATTGTGACAATTAATCTGCAGTTTAATTTTCTCAAGACACAATGCAGGAGATGTATAATAAATCAAATCAATTTTGTAAAACGCTTCTACTGCCAGTGTCATTAGTGAAAGTGTGTGTGTGTGGATTTAAACAAAATCCTAACTTTTCAGTGCTTAATAAAAATGAAAGAAAAAGTGCTTTCGAAACAAATCCATTGCACGAGATATTTTTTTTCCTGCTTGATTCCTGATCCACAGCATTTTTTAAAAGAAAATCACGACGATTCCTCTGTATTAAACTCTGTATAAAACTGTGTTTAAACAGTGTCCAGTGAGTATGAGGAAGTTAAAAAAAAACACACACACACACACAATATTATTTTCAAAGATCTTTCACAAGATCGTCTGTGTAACACCACTGAAAATGAAAAAAAAAAAAAAATCACAGGAAGTCAAGTGAGTGCTGAAGTTCGAGAGCTGAATATTACACCATTATACATTCCTACATTTCGTAGGAACTGAAACGGACTTTGTTGGGATTTTAGGTCATGAATCTCCACAAAATAGATCATAATACAGAAGTGCTGGGAAAATCAATATAGTTTACAAAATGATTAACAAAATAAAATAACTAAATGTTGTGATTTTTGCATAAGTATTCACCCCTGTTCAATTCAATTCAATTTTATGTATATAGCGTGTTTAACAATGGACATTGTCACAAAACAGCTTTACAGAAATACTGTATATATATATTAAAGATATAAATTTTAAATTTATACCTATGAAGTTGTCCCTAATGAGCAAGCCAAGGGGAACTGGTTGTTGTTCCTCTTTCAGCTGCTCCCATTAGGGGTCGCCCCGGCGGATCATTGGTCCGCTATTTGATTTGGCACAGTTTTTACGCCAGATGCCCTTCCTGACGCAACCCTCCCCAATTTTATGCGGGCTTGGGCCCGGCACTGAGAGCGCACTGTTCCCTGGGTGGGAGTCGAACCCAGGCTGCAGTGGTAAGAGCGCTGTGGCCTAACCACTAATCCTCCAGGGACCCTAAGCCAGAGGTGACAGTGGTAAGGGAAAAACTCCCTGAGACTTCATGAGGAAGAAACCTTGAGAGGAACCAGACTCAAAAGGAACCCATCCTCGACTGAGTGACACCGGATAGTGCGATTATAAATAAATCCCTTCTCTAACTGTATACTATGTGGTCAAAAAGTGCAATTGTGTAACCAGGAAAATTAATTATAGTTTTCATATTAAGTCAATTTTGTTGAAGTTTGTTGAGAAACCAGTGCAAGACCAGTGCAAAAGCAGTGCAGCGCAAAAATACTAAACCCTGCTGCTTCTTATGAAACCCTTAAATTAGTTCTGGAGCAATCAGATGCCATCTGAAGTCACGTAGAACCCAGAATTTGTTGCCTAAACAAACCGCATCAGGAAGCCCATGGAGCAATTAAAACAGGACCGGGACAAAGTACTCGATCAGGGTTTGGCAATAAAATGTCACTGCACATGAGTCACACCTATATGTATTATTATTATATGTATACAGATGATTAGAACACCATTTAATAACAAAACACTGGTGTGCACATACACCGTGCTTTTTAATTGACGTGTATGAGGACAGAGTTCAGAAATACGCTGTGTTTGTGTTTGAACGCCCAGCGTCAATATCACACGATGTGGCTGTGTGTTGGTAAGACCTTTTCAGGGAGATTATTTTATCACCAACGAGAAGTAACAAGCAGCCATGAGGAACCAATGCCTCATACATCACTGTGTAACAGAGGACTGAGAACACAAGCTGCTAGTCACTCAATTATCAGGTCAAAAAAAAAAAAAAAAGTAAATAAACACAGGACGTGCTGCTGTTAAATTTAGATACCGAGTGACGGAGTCACTGTTACCTTAATGTTGTTCTCCTATAGCAGCACGTCCAAGTGTTTTACTCGAGTCAAGTCGAAAGAAATGTCGTTTCTTCAGGACCATGATGCAACACAGAACAGTACGCAAGACTGTTCACAAGAACCGGAGAAAGAACGTCCTCAGTCAGATATTAGAAAGCTGAACATCTCATTTAAAGGCTTCATACATCACAAAAGTTCAAGAAGTGTAGGACATTCAAATGACAAAGATGCAAATGCTTAGAGTTCGTCTGAGAGGACGAGTGAGACAAAAAGAAGAAAACTCGAGCTGTCGCACAGATTTTACAGCAGGGAATAAAGTACATGTTTCAATGCGTTGTTAGTTCACTCTCTTCCCTCTGGGGTTCTCTTATATAATTAAAGTGTAGCTGATATTATTGCTTGTTCACATTTATACAACATTTATAGTCATATCAGGTGTAAGGATGCAGCCTCTCTCTCTCTCTCTCTCTCTCTCTGCAGTTCTGTTTCATGGTTTTGTATTCTAGTGTTTGATTATCTGACTTGATTGACTTGATTTCAAGCCCAACTTGTTTTTTTTTTTCCTTTGTTGTTTTTTGGTTAAATTGTTTTTCAAACCAACTTTAACCTCCGAAACTCTCGGACTCCACTAGTTCAACCTCTCCACCTCTCACTCTAATCCGAGAGGAAAAGTTCTTTGCTTGAAGGCTTCTCTTTGATATCTCAGGATATTTAATATTGATGATTTCATCATTTAGGTATCTACTTTGACACAATCGTTTCTACTAAACTTCCTCATATTCCTTATGAGAAACTGAATGAGTCAGAAAACACACACCTGGAAAGTTGATAATTAACGTGTAACAGAAACGTTTCTGTCTGTTAATTTATTGCTTCAAGTTATTTTCCAAGTGTTGGCTGAAGAGTTTCAGTAAAAAGAAGTTAAAAGAGTTTTTTAATTCAAATGAAATTGAAACCTCTTGTCCAAATACAAGCTGAAATTCTTGTTAATTAGCATGTAACATGTCAGGATAACGTTCCTGGATTAAAACCTGTTCATATAAAAACATAAATAATGTGGAAAATATACGTATTAGTAGAGCTGAGTTTAGAGTGTAGAATAGTTGACTCCTAGCGTACTTTTCCTTTAGGTATTTCCTTTAAATGTGAGATTACTGTTGTGTTCTGTCTGCGGAGAAAAAGCTGAGAAACAGCAGACTTAAACAGACGCCTTTTATTTCCATCTGAAAATAAACTAATTCTGTTTCTGTGGAAACTTCTGTGGATAATAAGGAGATCTCTTTCTAGTCCTATACACCTATGGGATTAGTGTTGGTTTTATTATGATTTCATGTAGTTGCTGCATAATAAACCTCAGGAATTAAACTGTAAATGAGACCAAAGCTTGAGAATAAAAGTGGCTTTTACTATAAGTTAGCGATATAGCATTACACAGTCATTAAGTGAGTGATAAGACCTCATGAGCTAGCTGTCACAGGCTAACACCCAGAGCTAAGCGTTGGAAAAAAAAAACAAAACAAACAAACAAACTGGCTACCATTAGCACAACGCTGTTATAACTATGCTAGGTAGCAAAGTTTCAACACGCAAACAGACAAAGCGATGAGATCATACGGTTAGCATAACATCATAAAAAGAGTGGAGAAAAGCAGTGATCGACAGATGGAACCAGCTTCATTATCCTTTAAAATTAATGATTGATAAAATTCTCCCAGTGAAGATAATTCAGCTCTTCTGAATTCTGTCCTGCCATGAGGAACCGCCAGCAGTAACCTGTTTTCAGAGCGTATGACATGTTGACTATGTGTATTTAAATGATGAATAAACATGGGAGGGAACCAGATTTGTAAATACAAGTGAGCCAGTGTGTTTTACGCCTGTATCGTGACGTTCACTGAACTCTACAGTAGAATGACTGATGTGGTGTGTAGAGAATTTACATTCAGTGATAAAATGTAAAGCACAGTGATCTACACTGCAGAGGCAGTCACGTGCGAAAAGAGAAAACAGGATTGATTCCTATAAAGGAAACCCAATTTCACCTTCGCTTTAGACACGAGTATTTCACCATTTGTGATCTGCATATGAACATCCGGATGCTTACAGCAAGCACTTATTTAAACTAATACCGCAAAATTAAAACTGTTGTAGAGTTGGATAAAAGAGGATAATGGTGTAAATAAAGTTTGTTTTTACATTTTTACGCTGGCTTTTGTGGTAAAAGAAGGAAAGTCTAGGAATGAAAAGGTCATCTAGGCTACGGTGAGCTAGCTTCCAACCAGTGCTAAGTGCTGCTAAAAGCATTCAGCGGCTTAAAAAAAAATATTTGGATGACAAGGAAACAAATACAACCTGGGTCGGATTAGCACAATGCTAACTATGTCTGGTAGCTGACTAGCCTCACTAAAGTTAGGTAGCACTTTTAGGATACCATTATAGCGTTGGATAA
>CM074944.1:964080-974620 GCA_037576815.1 Pangasius larnaudii | reverse complement strand
TCTAAAATGTTTTTGTACTGAATCAATAATGTAGAAGTCAGAAAATAAACATCTGTAACAAAGTTTGTACTAAAAAACATAGAGTGCCAAGACTTTTGCACAGTATTGATATATATATATATATATATATATACATTACAGTTATCGTTATTACAGCGATAACTTCAAATGGAATCTGTGGCTAAAATCGTTTGCGAAACCTTACGCTACTGATTAGAAAAACAATTTCACAGTAAGGAGATAAAATAGAGATTGCGTTATAACAAGACTAGCGATGATTACTAATCTTACAGAGCGATGCTAGTTAGAAATCAGCTAACGATAGCTAGGGTTTAGCTGTAACGTAAGCGTGGATTTGTGGTCCCGCAGTTTTTAGAGAGATATTTAGGTTAATTTGACAGTAGCCCTGTCGTGTGTGATGTTCGACCAGGCCGCTCGCTGTCGTACAGCGTCTGTGTTACAGTAATGACTTCTGCATCGCTGGCCTTTAGAAGCTGGTATCAGCGAGCGCATGACAGATAAATAAAGAGCTTTGTTGAGGAAGAGAGAAGAACGAGACGATTCATAACTGCCGTGCGTCTGCTCGGCTAACGGGGCAGATGTTGCGGATTAGCGGCCGGGCGAGTGCGTCTGAAATGAGCGCAGTGATGAGACCTAGCGTGGCGGGTCAAGGCCTTAATCACAGCGCTAAGTCAATTTGTGCCGCTCTGGAGCAGGAAAGCCTTTAAATGTGACATCTCCAGTGTCTTATTTTGTCTGATGTGGGATATAATTCACACTCTGGGGCTTCAAGTGCTAGCTCGAGAGTTTATAAGGCCTTATAAATCACCAGCTATCAGCTCTTTAAAGTCTTAATAAGCACGTATTGCCATAGAGACCACTATATACCTCTCTCCTCTACTTCTCTTACAGTTTTCTGTAAAATTATACGCCTATCTGTAGAGAAAGAGTAGTTTTACAATGTAAATGTATGCTCAATGTCGCTAATAGACTACAACTCCCATGCTCAAAGAACTACAGCCATCCGTAAACAATGTCGCAAAAATGTCGCAAAGACGACAACACGGAAAACGGCGCGTCCGTTTGAAACAGTCAACAAACAGTTAGCAACGCTTCGATTAGATTTCGGCTAAACTGATAAATGAGTGGTGGATTTTATTAGAATGTGTTTATTAGGCTTTATTTTACAGTGATGTTTGTTTGAGATGCTCTTCTGCTGGAAACTGAGCGCTGTTTGTTTACGCTCAGGATTTTAACGCGTTATTTTAGCATCTCAGGAGCCAAGAACTGCGCGCGCGTGAGTAGCTAAAATCATTATAAAGTTTATTATAAAGTCGTTTTTATAAACTTCAGAAATAATTCATCTAACATCAGATTACTTTAGTGTTGAAAAAGATTAGTTCTAAATGATTTCTGCTAACTAGCTAGCCTTCCTGATTTCAAAGCTAAAATATCGATTAATTAAACTAGTTTTTATTATTATTTCCTTTTCTTTTAGTTTTATATTATTTTTTATATTATTTTAAAACATTAATGTACTTTTACTTCATTTCTGCACATTATTACATCTACATGTAGTATAATATTATTGTTATTATTATTATTATTATTATTATTATTATTATTATCTTTAGTCTGTTTTATTGATTTATTTTTGTCCTTTTGTTGTTGTTTTTCTTTCACACAGTGAACCACTGAGCTGTGATTTAAATCCATTTCTGTGTTTAAGGCTCTGAGATTAAATCCCACCATCACACCTTTTCTTCTTTCTCTAAATACTCTCTCCCTCTCTCATCTCTCCATCTCTCTCTCTCCCTCTCTCGCTCTCCCTTTCTTTCTTTCTCTCCGTCTCTGTCTCTCCCCCCTCTCCCTCTCTCCCTGTCTCGGAGTCTCTCTCTCTTCATCTCTCTCTCTCTCTCTCTCCCTTTCTTTGTCTATCTCTCTCCATCTCTCTCCATCTCTCCCTCTCTCGCTCTCTGTTTCTCTCTCTCTCACTCTCCCTTTCTCTCCATCTCACTCTCTCATTTTCTCTCTGTCTCTCTCCCTCTCTCTTCCTTTCTCTCCATCTCTCACTCGCTGTCTCCCTTTCTCTCTGTCTCTCTCTCTCTGTCCGTCTTTCTACCTCTCTCTCCATCTCTCTCTCTCTCTCTCTCTCTCTCTCTCTCTCTCTCTCAGATGAGTGATGTCCTGCAGAGACAGTGAGAAAGTGCTCCTGCTGCAGGAGGAAGTCAGGAGTCTGAGTCAGGAGCTCGCGCAGTGTCAGGTCTCTCACACACACACACACACACACACGCACGCACACACACACACACACACACACACACACACTCTAACAACAACACTAACACTACTGCTAATGACATGGTAAAGACATTAGACTGGAGTGTGTCTCTGTAGAAGTTTTGGGGGAAAATGCTGATTATTGTGTAAATAAAGTAAAATCCACACCACTGCATCTGACCTCCTTCAGCACTTCTTCCTCTTCACTGTGTCCCTGCTGGCAGCCGAGCGACTCTAACTCCCTTTACAGCTCAGTAATCTACAGCAGCTGCCTCCAACAACCACAAGTCTGCAAAACACACACAACAGAAGGAAAAGAGGAAGAGCGGAGAGGAGAGGAGAAGAAGGGAGAGAAGACGAGCCCTGAATGAGTGAATGAGATTAAATGAGTGAATGAGTGAATGGTGTAGCAGTGAGTGTAATATGGATTATAGTATCTCAGTGTTTAGATGTAGTGTGTGTGTGTGTGCGTGCGCGTGTGTGCGTGCGCGTGTGTGTGTGTGTGTGTGTGTGTGTGTGTGTGTGTGATTGAGCAGAAATAAGCTGTGGCTGTAACTCAGTCTCTTTAATGTCCTTATTAAAGACGCCTCTCTTTAACCCTCTCACACGTTAATGATGTTTGGAAGATTAGACACTTTCTTTCTTTCTTTCTTTCTTTCTTTCTTTTTAAATCACGTGTCATTCTTCAGATTTTTTTCCCTCGATCCTTTTTTTTTTTTCTTTGACTCTGTCAGTGTTCATGTAGATTAAAAAAAAAAAAAAAGTTTATTTATTTATTTATAAAAACGTGCTTTTGATCGAGAGCTGATTATGACTTGATTATGACGTGATCTTGACCTTTCCACGTGCACGTCGCTGTCTCGCACACGTCCCGGCGTCTGTCTAACGCCGTTACTGAAGTGAAATGTTGTTCTTCTTAAACAGGCGGATAAGGAGTTTGTGTGGTCGCTATGGAAACGGCTCCAGGCGGCGAATCCGGACCTGACACAGGCCGTGAGTTTAGTGGTGGAGCGGTGAGTCTTATTCTCTCTCTCTCTCTCTCTCTCTCTCTCTCTCTCTCTGGAGGAACCCGTAACGGTTCTGCGTAGAACCCTACAGTCTCATCGTAATGGTTTCCATCAAAACGAACCCTTTCCGGAAGCTGAGAACCTTTTAATTAGTGTACAAACCTGACAGACGATAGAACTCCAGTGTGTAGAAATGGGTTCCTCCAGGGTTCTGGTTGCTTCTGAAGAGAAAACACTCTGTTCTAGGGTTCCACATAGAACCTTTCCGGGTTTTGCCACAGAGACAGAATCCCTAAGAACAGAGTCTGAATTTATTTTTTTTTTTTTAAGAAATAAAATTTACACCCCGTAAGCGTTCTTCGTTTGTATCTCTGAGGGAATCCGTAACGGTTCTGCGTAGAACCTGACAACACTGCTTTCCATCAAACAGCTTCCAAGTAGAACCCTTAATTACATAACAGCGCACAAAGCTAACAGATTGTTGACTTGTCACAGCAGAACAAATGTTCTCCAGGGTTCTGTTTCTGAAAGGAAACACTCTGTTCTAGGGTTCTAGATACAACTGTTGTCAGAGAGAGAGACAAACTGCAGAACCCTTAAGAATGCGTGAGTTTTTTTTCAAGAATGAGCATATACCTCTGTTTGCTGGTGCTTTCTGATCAGAAAGGGTTCTTCAGTGGTTCTGATCTTGTGTGCTGTGTAGAAACACCACGTTCTGTCAGAGGGTTAAAGAACCTCATCAGATTTCACCTGGAAAGAACCGTTTTTTTTTTTTTAAGGAAGCACGGAACCCTCGTTTATCCAAAGAACACTTTTTTTAATGCCGTTAAATTGCGAAACACAAGCGCAGACGTTACAGAGCAGCGTTAAAGCCCGGGAGGTTCTGGCGCTGGATGAAACATGGAGCTTGAGACGTGCGTCTCTGCAGAACCCTCAGTTCTCCGTCGGGAGTCTCTGTTTCCTTTTTCTCTGATTTTATTTCTCCCCTTTTTTTTTTTTTTGCGGCGGGGTTATAAAGCCGAGGCGGCTCTAATCCTCCCTCATCCTCTGCAGATTTCCCGGCCGCAGAACCGCTCTCTAATGAAAAGGCGCTCGCTCTCTTCACGTCCCGCAGAAGAAAAGCTCAGCCTAGTGCCCTTCTTTAAGGGATAAACAGCAGCTTTAGGGTGGCTCAGATGACCCTCGGAGGGAGCGAGAGGCGTTCTAGCGAGCGGCATGGGAACTCGCCGTTAAAGAGGCTCGTTTCATACGTGACCGCTCCACACGTCCTTCCTTCCGCAGTCCGCTTTAAGGCGCTTTCTCGGCGGAGGAAAGAAGACGTCCCGAGATTAGCGCCGATCCTCGGCCGGGTCCATCGTCGGCTCTGCGCAAAGCCCGGCGCAGAGACCGCGCTCGGGAAGCGCCTTTCTACCGACACGCCAAATCCTCGCCGTGGTCTCCGTCCGTTTGTTTTAATCAGAAGCTTCGGTTTGTGTAAAGAAAAGTTGCTCACTTGCTTCGAAACCCAGAAAGCGCAACGGACCGGTGCACTAGATGTGGAACATGCTGTAAAGTCTCTCAGAAAGAAAACTGAACAGGGTCTTTCCCTGTCGCCGGACCCGTTTCCTTCCGGAGCACAAATATCATATCACGGTACTGATGGCATTTCAGCCATCCACGATGTGCCTGCAAACAGCTGAGAGCAATAATACTTCTGTTTAATAAATAATCTAATATTCGACATTCTCACAGTTTAAAGATTCACTGCTTCCCATCGCTAGATTATTTCTAATTGTTCTAGAAATACTGACGAAACCTCCGAAAAGTGTGTCGTGGTAATTCATCACGATTTTTCTAAACGTTGTTGCAGTGGTGCAAATCGCAGCCCGTCGTTAACTACAAACTTCCGTCATTTCTATTTATTTCATTTGAAATGTCATTATTTTTTTATTCGCAGCAGAATTGACTGGATCGCGACCCTCAGAACCCGGGACTTTAACTGTACTGTTGATTTCACGCTGCATTTTCTGGATTGCTGTGTTGCTGAAGCATGTGCTCACTTTACATTATTAGCATTATTATTTTAAAATGATACATTTTTTTTGTAGGTAAAATATAAAACAGAGATGCATTTGTCACAAACTTTCGCTCTGAAGTGTCTATAATATAATAAATAGTAATTAACACTGACTCTCACTCAAAATGTGAGGGATAAAATATGCAAAATTGTAATTTGTCTGCTTTGAGGATTATTTATAAAGGATTTCGTGACACTGTGGTCATGTGATCAGGTTCTACACAAAACCTGAAGGCTGGGAAACGTAAGTGTTCTTCCTCACTGGCTTGCAGAGGCTGTGTGTGTGTGTGTGTGTGTGTGTGTGTGTGTGTGTGTGTGTGTGTGTGTGTGAGAGAGAGAGAGAGAGAGAGAGAGAGAGAGAGAGAGAGAGGAGAGCTTTTGTATGTACTGAGACATTTGAGAATTAGCAGTGCGTAGGACCTTAAGAAGAAAAGCGTCATTGTAGCCAATGACTAAACACACACACACACACACACACACACACACACACACACACACACACACACACACAGGGAAAATTAAAACTTGTCCACTCTAGGTGATTGTTCTGTTAATTATAAATATATTATTGACTTAAATTCAAAATAAATTCATGCTAGCTTTTTTTTTTTAGTCAGTTTTATTTATTTATTTTTATCAGTTTATAGTTACATTTAATGTCCACAAAAAACAAGTTAGATCTCACTCACGTTACAGCAGCTATAAAGAGTCGTTCCCTCACCAGCCTCTCTTTATTCACTTTCTTGAATTTAATAAGACAAAAAAAAACAACAAAGCTTGCCATGTTACTGACTGTATTATTTAGGTCAGGTTTTAATCAAATAAACACAAAGGAAAACAAAGGAGTGCACACTTTTGCACTCCGCTGTACATTATTCAGATCGTATGAGCTGATTTTAGGTGTGTTATAGCAGAAGAGACGCTAAAAAGAACAGAGTAGAGCTCCAGCGCTTAGATATAGCAACATTAGGAAGTGCCTCAGAATGGGCAAGAGAGCAAAACTGGCTGTCAATCACAGTGGCACTATCCAATCATGGGCATCTGTGAGCTGATGCATGTGGAAGAGGGCAGATAGCTCTTTCCTCCGAGTGTGTTACATCGCCCCGTGATGCAGCATGAGCAGCAGTTTAAAAAGGTGCATTTGGCTTGTGTCCTGGAGGAAGCTCATGTTAGCCTTCATCCTGCCGGGCTGGTATCTGTCGGAGACCTAACTGGTGGGTGGGAATTGGCCAAGAATAAATTAGGAAGACAATCAGTGGGGAAAAATAGTGCGTTAATAGTGTTAATCAAGGTATCAGGACCAGAGAAGTGGTATTCGCAGTTTGTTCCCATGGCTATAAAACACACAGGCATCCTGTTTTCTTTCCTGGTCATGAAATAACCTGATGTGTGTTAATGGGGAAATTGGATTAGAGGCTAAACAGTGTTACTGTGGTAATGTCAGAATGCGGTGGTGTGAGACGAGTGCAGCGGTGTGAGACAATGTCATACTGCAGGGCAAAGTTTCATTCGATTATCGGGCTGAGTGAGAGCTCGGTGTCCAGTAACCGGCGCGAACAGGAAGAAATACCGAGCTGAAAACTCTGTAAAACTCTGCTCAGGAGAGATGTGTGTGTGCTGCTGGTTTGGATTTTTGGTGGTTTTTTTTTGTTTTTTTTAAGTTTTCACATGTTTTACAGGCAACATACATGATAAAGAGGTGGGAAGTGTACAGTCTAATGTCTTGTTTGTGATTTCTCTCTCTCTCTCAGGATGAAAGTGAGAAGGCAGCGGCGCTTACTGCTCTGCACAGCCGGCGTTTGTTTGCTCTCTCTGTTGTACTGCTATAAAACTCTCCATCAGGAAGCTCTGCTGCAGAGACTGTCCACTTACCACTTACGACTGGTGGGATTCAGCGGTTTAATCTGGCAAGACACACTGACTGCACCCCTCCTCTCTGACACGTATAAGCAGAAGGTAATAAGGCAAAAACTGGGTTTGCTGTAAGAAAAAGGTATATTTACCTTTCCGGAATCAGAGCAACCATGCACTGCTCAAAACTCTCAGAAATACAGGAACTACACTGTCCTTTTCATTGTTGCTGGTCAGGTACCATCAAAGGTATACCTTCGTATCTTTAGTATACTTCATCTACCTTTAAAAATAATTGAAGGTACATAATTGGACCCTTAAAGTTTTACTAATTAAAGGTGTACCACTCTTACTCATAAATCATAAACCATCCACGGTTACAATAAAAGGAGTTTATTTCATCATAAATCATCATAAATCATCTACAATCATCTGTTCATCCATTAATATCTGGGTCTTCTGTATAATACTGTGGAATCACCGTGCTTTTTTATGGGTAAAATGATTGTAGGTGGACCCCAGATTGCTAAATTTTGAAAAATTATCACCAACTCTGAGGTCTTTGGATGTCATAGGTGATTTCTTATGTAGGGATGTGGCTTTTATAGCTATTTCACAGTGGATTGTAATTGTCCATCAGTGCATCTAGACATCTTGAAGGTGAACTCCTGAAGCACCTCGGAAGAGTGGTAAAATATCTGTAGAATTGTCACCTGGACTTCCTGCTACTGGACATTTAAAGAATTTGGATATTCATAGATGTTTGCTTATTCTTGCAGAACCCAGTAGAAGAAGATGTGCTCCTGCTAAATCCCTCGGGTCCACACGGGGAACTTCAGAAACGAGTGCACGTTCTGCAGGATGATCCCACATCCTACTTCATCCACACTGAGAGAGGAGTGCTGTGCTTCGTTGAAGGGACAGAAACGGAATCAAATACACTGGAAGGTGCCATAAAAAATAAAACCATTCCTCAAGATCACCCACTCATATCGGCGAGGGAGGTGTCGGGTTGCGTTTGCCGCCAGGGTTGGCACGGCCCTAACTGCGGCGTTCCAACAGTGGTGCAACACTCAAATCTTCCCACCAAATCACACCTGAAGCCCCGGAAGGTTCCACGTCGCATCATAAATGCGATCAACATCAATCACGAGTTTGACATGCTGCATGCGAGATTTCATGAACTAGCAGATGCCGTGGATCTCTTTCTGGTGTGCGAGTCGAACTACACTGCATATGGTGAGGCCAAACGCCTGAGCTTCCTTCGACTCCTCCTCAACGGAACTTTTGATTATGTGAAGCACAAAATCCTCTACGTCTTCCTGGACCATTTCCCCAAAGGTGGCCGCGCCGACGGCTGGATCGCAGACGATTACCTGCGCACCTTCTTGTCCAAAAATGGATTGCTAAGGGTTGAGGGTCTGAGACATGACGATGTGTTCCTTCTGGACGATGCAGATGAGATTCCTCTTCGGGAAGGAATTCTTTTCCTCAAATTCTACGATGGTTGGACGGAACCATTTGGGATTCACATGCGGAAGTCCTTGTATGGATTTTACTGGAGGCAGCCGGGAACACTGGACATTTTATCCGGATGCACCATAGGCATGCTTCTTATGGTCTATAGAGGGGACGGGATTCTGCTACGACGACGGAATTATTACGCCATGTCAGATTTCAGGGAGTACGAAAAGAAGTCAGGACAGGTTCTAATGCCATGGTCCATCGGAAGCCCGGTTCACTACGCAGGATGGCATTGTTCATGGTGCTTCACACCAGATGGCATTTATTATAAACTGATTTCTGCACAAAATGGAGATTTTCCTCGCTGGGGGGACTTTGAGGAGAAGCGGAAACTGAGTTACATCAGGGAGTTAATACGAACCGGTGGCTGGTTTGATGGGACAGCATCAAGCTATCCTCTAGCAAACCCTAAAGAGCACATGTTTGCTCCCAAATATCTGCTGGATAATTATAACAAGTATCGCTATTTGCTAGAGAATCCGTATGCTAAAGGATGAAAATGAGCAGCAAAGCACGGCATAATGTCTGCCTGACGGCTGGAATACCCCAAAATGTTAATTCATCTTTGGTCAAGTAATTGAACCCTGCAAGGACATTTTATCTTGTATTGTCAGTGTTGGTACTTTGATGATTTATTGAGCAGAAATTATTACTGAAACATTGTTCCCGAAAATGATAACATAATATTTTTTAATAGTAAATGAGGGCTAATAAAAAGAGTCACCATGTAGGAGGACTACAGCACTGGATTTGAACTTGAGCATGCATAAAAGCACTTCCAACATCCCAGCTGTGGAGATGCAGCTCTTATAGTTGGAGTGTCAGTATTTGCCAGATAGCTAATAAATATATACAGTTCTTCCGCTATTATGAAAGCAATACACACAGGAAGTGAGAAAATGGACTTGAGATTGAATCTCAAATCAGGACTAACTTTACTGTACCAAGAATAGCTGTCTAAGGTTTTCTTTATGTAATGTATTGCCTTCCATATGCAGACAATATACTGCTGCATGTAAGCTCTCGAGCATATATAAATGCTTTAGTCTAACTTTATGTTCGTTCTTTATTTTGTAAAATATTCTGCATGAGCCATAAAATGGTTGAAATGCAGAACACACTTTGACCTAACGGAGAAGAATGACATTATATCAGTGCCACTGCCCTGGTCTCTTCTTAATAATGAGATAATTAGTTATCTGCCTTGTGTTAATTAATAACCTGGTCATTAACTTTGGTCATATGGCTCACCAGCTAATCAGCTAGCCTCCTAGCATAAACAACTGGCTATTAGTTATTTATTAACGTCTTCTAATCCTTCCTTTGTGTATCAATAACCAGACAGTTAACTGCCCTGGGTTACTAAAAGGTTATTTAGGTAGCAGCCATTTACTAATAACCAGATACATTGTTTGTTAATGATTAAAAGCCTCCTTAAGTAATACGATTCTCTCCTAGGTTAATATCCAAATGACAAAGCTATTAATTAACCAAGTGAGTAGCTAGTTACCTTTATCTAAGAAAGTGGTTAGTTACCTTTAACCAGGTGAGTAGTTAGTTACCTTTATCTAAGAAAGTGGCTAGTGGCCTTTAACCAAACAAGTGTCTAATTGCCTTTAACCAGGTTAGTGTCTTGTGGCCTTTAACCAGGTGGGTAGCGAGTTATATTTAATTAAGCAAGTGGCTAGTTTACCTTTCACCAGGTTAATGACTAATTTCTTTAACCAGGTGAGTGGCTAATTACTTTTAATCAGACGAGTAACTAGTAGCATTTGACCAGGTGAGTGGCTATTTGCCTTTATCCCAGCAAGAGTGTGGTGGC
>CM074944.1:933257-943174 GCA_037576815.1 Pangasius larnaudii | reverse complement strand
TTATTTCTGTAAAGCTGCTTTGTGACAATGTCCATTGTTAAAAGCGCTATACAAATAAAACTGAATTGAATTGAATGCAAGAAAGATTTTTAGGTATGCAAAAAAAAAAAAGAGATAGTGTTTTAAAAGCCATGGAATTCTTAATAATGACGTAGAACCCGGTTTGTGTGTGTGTGTAGTGGGAAATTTCACTACAACGTAGGGGTAAGACTATGTTCCGCAATGTATCTTGGACGACTAGGGAAATGACAAGATCGAGGTCTTCAACCCCTAGTACATTTAATTCCTGTACTTATTTATTTAAGGATGTTTTTATCTGCCTTGCCAAGTATGCCTTTGTCTTTTGTAGCGGCGACTGATGGGGATCGAGGCTCTGAAGTTTAATAACGTACACGGTAGCTCCCAGAGTAAGAAGTAATGTTAACCCTTCTTCCTCCTCTATCAGCCCACAAGACAGGAGGAAAGCCCCTACTCCAAGATAACACAAGTTTGGGTTTATTTTAACAGTGTTTGGTAAACACAAAGAAAACACAAGAATAACAAAGAAATAGTCCAGTGGAAATGTACGATATTTTTTACTTAACTCAACTTGTGTTCAGAGTCTCTTTGTTTACTGCTGTAACCCCACAACAATCAGTTCCTCTCAAACAGTTCAGATGATGTTCAGTTAAACCAACAGTTCATAGTACATTTTTTTTAAATCTCACTTCACAGACTTTTTATATGACAATCAACATACCTGAGTAAGAGTCATAACCCAATATTAGTCTTTTACCTCACCGCAGAACTGGGCTGGTGTTGGAGTGTCCGTATATGGCAGGGGGATCAGTTCACTCAAAGGAAACCTGTTAATATCAAGTCTTTTCCTTTAAAAACAAAAACAAAAAAAACAAGAAAGGACAGTTCAGAGAAAATCAGCAAAAATCACTGTCCATGCGAATGCTTCCGGTAGACTGGAAAACCTTTCAACAGACAAAAATTATATATATATATATAGGCAGTTTTGTTCAAAAGCAAGCCCTGCTCCCATTTCGGAAAGTCTATCCAAGTGTCCATAAAAAAGAAAAAGAAAAAAAAGAATAATACTAATTTCCAGAGCAATGGTTTAACACTCAAAACAGGAAAATGAGCACTGTCAAAAGAGCGTCAAGCAGTCTGCAATGCCGTTCGCAGTAAAACCGCACCTCAAGAGCTTTCTCGCAACCATAGCAACAGAAGTCACTCGTTCAGAAGTCAGCTTCGTTTTAAGAACAACAAAAATACTGTCCGTGTATTTATGTAGGTAAACAAAAATGAATAAAGTTCACAGTACCTCAGCTCTCTCAATAGAGGCAAACACGCAATGAGCGCCGCTCCTCTCGTGTCACACCGGCACACAACTCGGTTCCACAGCAATCACACTCCCGTGATAAGACTCGCAACAGCACGAGCCCGGTCCAGCTCCTCGTCAGCTCACCCCGATACTCGCCAAATGCTGTCCACGTAAAAGCAAAACAAAACACGAGAAGTGGGCTTGCTTTCTTTTTCTCTTTGCCTCTCTGGCGCTCTCCGTTTTTTGTTTTTTTTTGGGGTTTTTTTTTTATTTCGCGCGCGCGCGCCTCAAGCTCGTATTATCCCATTTTCCCTCGTTTTTCACTCCAGTCATGCTCACATCACTTCCGGTCTGTTTTTTTTTTTTTTTTTTTTTTTAAACTCTTTAAAATAAAATTCTTCGAATACCTCCACATATGTATACTTGTGTGTGTGTGTGTGTGTGTGTGTGTGTGCAAACTACACTGGCTCTCTCTCAACTTAACTCTGTAACATACTTTTTATTTCTATTAGTTTTGACAGAAAAACTAAACTCCACCTGTACTCGTGTATCCACCATATAACTGAACCCTGCTCCACCAAAGGTTAGGGGTCTCAGCTGTTGTCTAGGTGCATCATGGTTCAGTATTTTATTATGATTTGCACCATAATGATGTTGAACACTTTTATCACACCTGTAAATTTAGTTTCATTTTCCGTACTCATCTTTGTGGCTGCAGGTACAGTGAATAATGCACACCTGCTATTTTAATGTCGTAATAAAATTCAGTATACAACAACAATAAAAATCATCTCTTCCACCTCAGCTAAGTCCATTTATTTCTAGAATCCTCCCTCTTTCACCCACTTAATTTCCATTAAATTGCTTAAATACGTTATTTAACACTTTTTCACTTTTAAATGAACAGCTCCATGTTGCACTGCAACATCTGAGAGATTTGTTTATTGTGAAAAAATCAGAATATTATGAAAAATTATATTAAAAATCATCGAAACTCAGTTTGTGGATATTCATATTGTATATTTGTATATATTAATATTGTGTGTATTAAACAAAATTAATTCATTTTCTCATTGTTTTTGTAGAAAAGAGGAAGCCATGGATTCCCAAAGAAAAGTTCAAAACCTCACCACAGCTGAGGAGATGAGAAACCAAACCAAGCTTGTGATGCAGCCGTATGCCAACTGGGAGGAGTATCTGACTCCTGCTCCACTCTCCATAGCCATCCTGGGAGAGCTGGTCTTCATCTCCTCCAAAACAGATTTCTCCATCAACAAGAACCCACCTAAAGATGGCTACAAGTACATCAGATACCCAGATTCATTTCGTGCCTGCCTCATGCAGGTGTGTAACTCTGGCTGGTGGGCTTTTAACCAGGCCCATAAGAACATGGATCAGATTAGACTCCACACCATGGCAGTTCCAGATTACATGATGATGGCTGTGAAGATCCTGTTCAAAGAAAATGATGAGATTGTTGCAGCCCACATCCGTGATCAGCTGGAGAACATTCGTGTCATTGCAGATGACTGTCTTGAGTTGGCCAATGCAACGGAAAAGCGGTTCACTGATGTCATCAATATTATCCAGGAACTGCTGGAAGCATGTGTAAATGCTGAGCACTTTTATGGGGAGGAGCTGGAAGCTATTAAAAGGAACCTGGATGAGGCCAAGCTGAGGAAACAGTCATCAGAAGAAGCTACTAAATGCTCAGAGAAAGAGACCGACTTTAACACCACTATACAAACGCTGGTCAAAGGTATGGATGCCATGGGGAGAGTGAAGGAGCAGTGGGAGATGATGGTATGCTTCTTTCAGATGGTGTCCAACATCGTGAAAACCAGCCTGAGCAGAACCCTTAAAGATTTTGTCTTGACATCTGAGAAGAGAAAACCACTTTCCGATAACGCAAAGCTCTTCTGCAAAGACCTGCTCTACATTCAAGCCTTTCAAGCCACTAACATTGTCAGCCTCATCCACATGATCTCAGCAACCTACACCGAGGTTTCCACCAAGCACATCATGGATCGTGTCAGCTCTCTGGGAAAACTGATGGCCATGGACAAGGAAAAGCCACAGTTTCTTTTTGAGCATCTGCAGTTACAGAACTCCTGTGATGAGGCTCAGAAAGCCATCTTACGCCATGTCCTCAAGAACAAGAATGAGTTTGAAAGGAAGAGTGCTGCAAGACTGGAGGAGATTGATAGAGTTTCGTGCTATGCTCCCTGCTACTGCTCCAGAAGAGATGAAGAGCATTGAAGCAGCTGTTACAACTGGATTCACAGAGGAAGAGGAAGCAGAATACTTCTAAGTGAATAAACAGAACCCAGAATCCCACTATATCCACTGGAAAAACTAAAGCATGAGAAGAAGTTTATTATCTTATCACAGTTGTAGTATTAACATTTGCTGCTGCATGTTTAGTGTTTTTTTCTTTAAACATCTGAATAATCACTTTTTCACTTTTGTTACATTTCATTAGCTAATTTTCAATCTTCCAGGCAAACTGAACTCATTTTACAACAAATACTGTATGTTTCAGTGCATAATTAAAGCTAATTTAATGGTCAATTGTAATAGTTATTTCACACTTCACACTCTGGCAGCACCTCGGCTTTCAGTCTAACAATGTCCCCAATGATGTAAAAAAAAGTAACACACCCACAAACAACAACATTGTAAACACAAAGAGACTTTTATGACTTCAAAACCTCACTAGTATACAGTAAGTGCTTAGAGTTTCTTGGAGTTATGTCTACAGTTTAAATACAATACACACAATACACTCATTTAAAATTTGATCATAACTGGGCAACACCTGAATATCTGAACCAGCATGTTGAGTAGTTATCCAGTTAACCCAATAATGAAACTAATAACACAACTAAACTACCTCATATGTGCAACACAGTCGCTGGGTTAAAATTCACAACCCAGTGTTTTCACGATTGGCTTTCATCAACATAAGCATTCAAGTATGAAGAAAGTCAGTGTTCCTATAACTGATTTCCAAAATGATTTTTTACATCAAATTCTCACATAACCTGCCATTTCTGTTTTACAACATGTGATAGATATCTCCCAGCAGAATTAAAATCTCCACGCATATGAGCTTTATCTCACTAACAGGCTTCACATAGTTATTGGATCATTAAACGATACTGATTTTTGTTTACCTGAACTCAAGCATCAATGAAAGGAAGGACATAAACCTATTCACCAAATTATTTTTAATTTACTTCATTTAGAAAGTTATTGGCACCTAAAAAGAATAAATATTATTGACTATTATGTGTAAAAAAAAATTTACTGAATGTTATTTTTCCATTTTACTATTTAATTACTGTATGCTGATTTAGCAAAAAGTGTCACAGCAGAGACAACAACAGTTGCAGGAAATGCTTTTATTAAAAAAAAAGGGACTGGCGAACACAAAAACTAAATCTGAAACACGTGGAGTAATCAAGGTGGAGAGACAGCCGTGTGGTCAGATGATGAAGAAACGGGGAATCAGAGGTCAAGATAAAAGTCACAGTTGAGAAAACAATCCAGAATAAATAACCATGAACAGCAGTCAGAAATAAAGGCTTGGTATCTCCTGAAGAGGTCACTCTGTGAGCAGGGCTCTTTCATGGTGCTCATCATTCTGGCTAAAGCTTGAAATAATGGGCATCAAAAAGGTGAAACAAACACACAGATCATCTGGGACAAATGGGGTTTCATGTACACTCTTGAAAAAAGAGGTTCCTTGTGGTTCTATATAGAACCCTGGGGTGCAGTACTTATCCAATGGAGCCTTTTCTAATAAAAATGGTTCTATGTAGAAACTTTGGAGAACAAAGACCCTTCTTTATTGAAACAGTTCTATGATTTCAAGAATGTATAATGTGAAATCAGTGTCATTAGTTTTTGGAATTTTCTTTTGGATCACCACTTACACTGAGGTGGTGTACATATGGTGTGTGTATAGATTCATATGTGTGTGTTGAATAGATTCAACGCCTATTTTTAGTTAGGGGTCTCAGCTGTTGTCTAGGTGCATCATGGTTCAGTTTTTTATTATGGTTTGCACAATAATTGGACAAATTGTTCACTGCTGGCACCCAGGATGGCAGCCAAAGTGTTTTGGTGTCTTGTCCTGTGCCTCTCTTTCTGTGTAATTTTTGTTTGGTGACCAAACACCAAGAAAAATTTTCAATACATGTAAATGTATATGGCAAATAAAATGACTCTGATTCTGTTAATGTTTAACACTTTTATCGCAGCTGTAAATGTACATTTTCATTACTCTTTTTTTTGGCTACAGACACAGAGAATAATGCACAATTAATTTTATTCTCTTCATGAAATTCAATACACACAAAAAACATAATCTCTTTCATCCAAACTAAGTCCATTTATTTCTAGAATCCTTGAACTGCACCCAATTCATTTCCAATAAAATATGTTTTATTTACCATTTTCCATTTTCAAATGACCAGCTCCATGATGGACATGAAAAAAATCAATATTAAAAAATCACCTAAACTCGGTTTGTGTATATTAACATTGTACATTTGTATATATATAAATATTTTGTATATTAAACATACAATCAATTAATTTTCTCTTTTAGCAAAACAAGGAAGCCATGAATTCCCAAATTGCAAGGGAGGTTGTTGAAGCCCACCTTCCTGATCAGCTGGAGAACATTCGTGTCATTGCAGATGATTGTCTTGAGTTGGCCACTGCAACAGAAAAGCGGTTCACTGATGTCATCAATATTATCCAGGAACTGCTGGAAGCATGTGTAAATGCTGAGCACTTTTATGGAGAGGAGCTGGAAGCTATCAAGAGGAAACTGGATGAGGCCAAGATGAGGAAACAGTCATCAGAAGAAGCTACTAAACGCTCAGAGAAAGCAATGAAAGCCATGGAAGAGCAACTTAAGGAAGCACATACAGGTTACAAAGAAGCAATGGATTCACTACCCAGTGGATGGGAGATGATTGGTATGGATCTTGTCGCAGGCTTGACTGAGGGCATCACAGCTCTTGTTCATGGAGTAACAGCTTTGATTACCCAGCAATTGATCGAACTCTGTAATGCTTCCAGAAGAATTGCTGATACAAAGCATTACATTAAAGGTCAAGAACCTGCTGTTGATGGTGTTGATGTAATTAATATTTATAGCAAATCTGCAGAAATCCTGATGTGCACAGTGAAGGTACAAGAGTTTGTGCAGGACAACATTATTAACTGGAAAGACTTGTATGATCAAAAGAATAAAGCTACAGTATGAGTTTCAAGGTCACTGGAGTAACTGGA
Organism: Pangasius larnaudii; assembly: GCA_037576815.1. Taxonomy (NCBI): domain Eukaryota; kingdom Metazoa; phylum Chordata; class Actinopteri; order Siluriformes; family Pangasiidae; genus Pangasius; species Pangasius larnaudii. The sequence continues at coordinate 936,555 of CM074944.1, read as the reverse complement.
TCCCTACAGTGACCTGGAAGTTCAAGGTCACTGGAAACGTCATACTGGAAGCAGAGCGATGCGCCACTTCGATCCCTGGTACAGACACCTGTCTGTCTCTTTCTGTCTTTCTGACACTGTCTGTCTCTCTTAATGAGAAATCTTGCCCTACAGCGCCACCTGCTGTTGATCAGAGTAACATTATGTTGTGCCTTATGCTGTGATTCTGTTCATTCTTTTCTGTAATCGAACAATTTGGTTTGAAAAATGTTTTATACACTAAATTCTCACTTTGTGTTTTATCAGTAAAACTGGATGCTTTTGACTCACTGCACATCTGCACTAATTCTAATTCAATAGATCTTTAATGCCATGAGAGTCTGTTGTTTCTCATAGATATATTGTCTTTGGTAATAAAATAAAAAAAGAAATACTTAACTAATGTACTAATACGAGCTAATTAGAAAAAGCCATGATTACCACAACTATCAAAAAAATGTGTTTTGAATTTAAAATACTTTATTTATTATACACGTGATTGCATATTTGTTTGTTAAATGAGCGAAGTTAACAAATGCATTTCTTTAAAGGTCGCATTTCATTTAAAGAATAAGCTTATGAAACATGATTATATTTATTTGTGGTGGTTTTGGAACTAAATAAGCTCCATAAATATGCAATTCTGCTTTTAACTATTCCACTAGCCGCATATCATATCATTATGCACATCATAGTTGCACATCAACTATGTCACTCAACTACATTACCCATGTTTACTGCGTTACTTTATGTTACTAGTAAACGTTACTCATGTAAACTACTTGATGTTACTCATATCATCTATACTACTCATGTCCATTAACTTTCCAGTAACCACAGCAATGTTACTCATGCCAACCACATTGATTTACTTTGTTTGGTCACCGAGTTCTGATGTAAAATTAACTGTTGAAATTATCAATTAACCACAAAGCAAATTTACGCTGTAAATGAAAAGAGCACAACTAAAAAAGCCAAAGAAGAGGAAGAAAGTCTAAAGACCCCAGCAGACCTCACCATCTCATTAAGCTCCCGAGGCTTTAGCGTGTTTTTTCTCCTGTAGAGGGCACACACACTCCAGAAAACAATTAAGTAAAAGATTAGACAATATGAATAAAACATAAACAAAATGGCTCCTACACTCATTGTTAATTATGGGAAGTACTTCACTCATACCAACTACAATGTGTGTTTCAAATGTGTTATGTGTCTTTGTTGAGTAAATTCTTAGCTCCTCCCTGAGCAATAAATAAATAGCCAGGTTTCCACAAGAGCAGTCTGTCACCTGGAATTAATTTCAAAATTGCACATGAAAATTAGACTTGTTTAAGAAAATGAGACACATATTATAACATTTTAAACGTTTTCTTATGAGATAGTGTTCATGATTATTACTGTGGACAAATAGATACATTACTTACAAGAACTTGCAACTATTCTTTCCAAAAAATCTACAAAATTATTATGGCTCGAGCATGGCGGAGAATGCGCTTGTGAATAATTTTGCATATATATATTTTGATTGCAATGTATGTCGATGAGGCTGGTTGCAACCTTCTAAACAGAGGAACACCACTGGTTCCTCCATGCCAGTGTTAAAGTTCCAGGTCAACGTGGAAGCAAAATTATCATCTAAACCATACAATATTTTTTTAGGTTGTATTTTTTTTTTTTTTACTTCCACTCATTAATTTATTCATTGTTGTGTATGTCGTAGCCACTTTCTGTACTTATAAATACTAAAAATACAAAGTCAGTGAAAGTCAGTAGGCAGTCCTCAGTTCAATTCAGTTGTGAAACATCTGTGAAACACCTCCTGACCAATCAGAATCCAGAATTCACCAGCACTGTGCTGTAACTGGCAGCAGCACACTTATTTGTAAGAACTGTGATCTTAATTAATGAGTGCAGTGTGAAAAAAATGGGTATGTTGAGGATGTTTGGCTTTTTGTTGTGAATATTTCATTTTGAAGAGAGCTCATTTTATAGATCGAGCCTTCAATCGATAAAGATTTTTAAAATGTGTGTATAATAAGATGTACATGTGTGTGTATTTGTGTGTATTTGTGTGTGTGTGTGTGCGTGTGTATGGGTTCAAGAAACTGCTGGATTAACCTGGATGAAACAGTAATAACTCATATGAAGCCTATAAAGTGTGGAAGAGCAGAAAGGCTGAGCCTTATGTGGAAATTTCTGTGATTGATGTCTTTTATACTCTAAGATGTGGTAACATCGTAACGTAAAGCTGAAAACTTCACTGACGTGGTTTGATCATAAAAACCACCGAAACTTTTTTCCACCCTCTTCTCTCTCTCTCTCTCTCTCTCTCTCTCTCTCTCTCTCTCTCTCTCTCTCTCTCTCTCTCTCTACCTGAAGAATTTAGTTCCAACCTCAGACACTGTCAACGTGTAATCTGCATAATGATAATAATCTACGCACATACAGAATTATCCATCATTCTTTTAACTGGGACAAATTAGATTCTCTGTATTTTACTGATTTACTCGTTTTATGTCATTTGTACTCATGTGACATGTTCTACCATATATAAAAAGCAATATATGTCAAAATATATTTCTAGAATATACAGTATGCTGCATATTTTGTGTGTGTGTGTGTGTGTGTGTGTGTGTGTGTGTGTGAAGTGCATGGCTATACACAGGCAGATCAGCCTTTTCTACTTACATTTAGATTTTATTAGCAATAAAATAAAACATTTCTGAGTTCAGTTTCTATTTCTTACCTACATGTCACCCCATTTCTTGAACCTGCATCTGTCTAAAAACTTGTAGCTTGTGGTGTAAATCAATGTTTTTGCTATTATATGTTTGGGACAAACACACGTGTGTCTCTGTCTCTTCATTTCACATGTGTCTCCCTTTCAGGGCCCCAACCACAGCCGCTGGCCTCTTTCTTTGGTGTCGTACGGCTTGGTGTGAAACTGCACACACACACACACACACACACACACACACACACACACACACACACACAAACAAACAAACAACCAAGCAAACCAACTGAGAAATAGTTTTATATCAGAGTATATCTTCTACTATATACTGAAAATATAGTTTAATACTGTGATGGTTTCTGTGACAAAAAAGGGCTTCCTATAACGAGATAATCTGTGGCTTTGCATCTTCAGTTTATCTATCATCAGTGAGGAAGGAAAAGTGGTCTTGGAACACATCTTTTTTACACATCTGAGGTCAGTAGTGGGTCTATTGTAAATTTATCTATATTCAGAGTTGAAAGTTGCTTTTCTTTTCTTACCCTG
>CM074944.1:852903-864505 GCA_037576815.1 Pangasius larnaudii | reverse complement strand
TTAAAGCGAAGGATCGTCACATTAAATACTGACTCTGTCTCATTTATTACTGTTTACTGCTCTTTATAGTGTTTTTTAAAATGTAGAAACATTTAGTTCCATTATTTTTGAAGCGTCTTTGCTTATCATTTTTTGTGTTTTTTTTTTTTTTTTTACTTTTTTTTAAAATTCCTATTATTCTGTGTCTTGCTGTCATATTTTTGTATGTACGGGAAGCTTCACTTACCAAGTCGAATTCCTTGTGTGTGTGTGTGTGTGTGTGTGTGTGTGTGTGTGTGTGTGTGTGAACACACTTGACAATAAAGCTCATTCTGATTCTGAGTCTGATTCTAATGAATCATTTGCTGTAAAATGAAAAGCTACAGAAAAAGCATGTCCACACAGTTAAAATGTGCATATAGGAAATATAGATACACGTACTGTATATAACAGACTAAAATATTAATGTTAAATAAAAAACAGGAGCAAGACCATTGATGTAAACGAAAAAGGATTTTTGATAACATAACTTGTCTTCACAAACATATGACCTTTAAATAACAAGTAAATTAATTAAAAAAAAAGTAATAAAAAACCGTATGTCCACAAAAACATAATGGACTGTGTTTATATTTAAAAAGAGGATTTAATATAATATATTTCACATGTCAAGCAGAGTGTTTTGGAATGGGTCTAATTTATTATTTGCACTGAAATACAGCATTAGAGATCTTTATGATACTGTATTATTATTATTATTATTATTATTATTATTATTATTATTATTATTATTATTTATTTCTAAACAAAAGCAGGATCTTTTAACAGCGTGTCCAGTTGTTTTTACTAGGGGTGTAACGATACACTCTGGTTATGATTCTATTTAAATCAATTATCAGAATATTTTGAACAAAATTTGAATTAAGAAAATTATTTTATTTTATTTCTTTCTGAATCATAAACAATGCAAAAAAGTTTTTGTCTGTATAAAATTCATAAATCAAAAATTGCTTTGAACAGAGGTTTAATATTGCAAACAAAATTTACTGCAGGTTCAAAATGTACTACAGGTTCTATAAATTCTCACACAAATTTAATTGAATAAACATTTTAAATGAAAATAGAGCTCCAAAGTTGACTAAAATGGCCGAGTTCCACAGTGCAACTGCATTAGACGTATAATTAATAGAATGCTGATTCTCACAATTTGAATCACACATTTTAATGGTGCACATCATCACATTTTTGCATCATGTTGCATCGTTATAGCCTTAAGTTTACTAATTGATATATTTGCATTCTAGCATTCAACTGATTTGATTTAAAGCAAAATTTCCATAAACATCCTTATAACTCATAATTTGATTTCTCTTGGAATGAGAATTTAAAACATGTAAAAACTTTTTTTTAAAAATCCATTGTGAAGATTGTTTTCTTGCCATCCTGCTGTGAATTGTAGCTATATTGAGATGAATTTGGAACCGTTACATCATCACGAGGTTGAGGAGCCATTTTTGTTTTATTTGTGTGTGTCCCAGTCATGAGAACATGATTAAACCCTTGTGACCCTTTTAGTATAATGCGTGTGTTATCTTTATATTTCGGTCTGAGTAATTGATGAAGTGTGATTTGCTGGTGTTTTATTGCTTTTTATTTTCTTGCCATTATTAAATTGTGTTAGAGATCTGCATCAGGACTGGGATCTTATGGAATCTCAACAAAAAGAGTCTCTCTTCACTATGATGGCCAACAGATAATGAAAATGATTACTGACCTCATTCACTGAATCTGTTACTCCCTTTGAAAAACTCATGATTTTTCACCAACAGTTTAATTCTCTCACCTCAACTTTCCATTTCGTATGAAACAGCTCACAGAAAACAGAGATAGTTTTATGGTTACAGAAGAGTTTTATTCATATTTTCCACAATTCAGAAACAATAAAGTTGCCATGGAATGAAATTATCTAATTAACTGATGAAGTCACAGGCTGCATATGAAAAGCCCATGTTGACCTGCTTTAGCTTTAGTAAATGATCAGGTATACAAGCTGAGATACATATGTTTATAGCAAGCTAACATTTATTTTATCACTGCACTATAACTGAAAGACATACAAGAAGACATTGCAAGATTTAAAGCTCTAATTTTATATATGTGATCATTAAAAAAATCAACTTATTTTAATATGTGGAATCTTACTGTGTTACTGTACTGGACCAAGTCAAGTAGATTAAGTTAATAAAATGAGATGTCATTGCTTTTCAAAACAACTAAAATCCAAGTGGAATATATTTCTTTATAACTTCAAATACTCAAGACTGGATATTAAAATGCAGTTTTTACAATTCATTGAATAATATATTTTTGTTTAAGGCAGGTATTTCTTGGCTTTCATTCTGGGGATGATTTGCATGTCTCTAACATCATTGTGCTGTAGCAGCCAACACAGGTATCTTTCTGTACCCACACCCCAGCCACTTGTAGACAAAGGCATGATCTTCCTCATGTTGATGTACCATTTGTATGATTCCTCTGGCACCGCATGGTGTCGTAAGGCTTCTTGTACCATCTCAGGTGTGGAGTGTCGTTCCCCGAGCCCTACTGTCTCCCCTAACCCCAAGAGCAAATCAGCTGCTTTTGCTTTGTTTTCACTAGAACCTTTAACGTAAGCTTGGTAGAAGGGCACACTGAGGTGATCCATTTCTGTCAACCAAACAGCACCGCCATACTTTTCAATCAAGACCCTTTCTCCTTTGCGAGTAAGCTTTCTACCAAACTGAGGCTGCCCCTCTTGTACCCATTCAATACAGTCAGAGGATGGCATCATTGGAACGGCTTGCTCCAGAGTCACTCTTGGGAGTGGTTTCTCCATCCTCTTCATCAGGTCCTGTGCATGAGACAGGGTTCCTGCTGCACTTTGGATGATCTTCAAGTGATTTTTTAACATTGCCTGAGTCAAGTGGACCACATAGCCTTCTGCTATGCTAATAGCAGTATCCATGTCACCAAGCAGCTCACATTCAACATGGTAGAACTGATTCAGATGTGTAGCATCAGGGTCCTCACCTCGAAAACTAGGGGAGACATAGTATGTCCCTGGAAGCCCCTCCTGAAATCGTAAGAAGTATTCTAGCACAAATTGCATGGAGTCAGCCAAGTACACATCTTGGCCTAGCATATTGACAAAAACAGGCTCAGAGTCAGACCCTAGGCCCATTGGTGAAGAAATGGTGTCAGTTGTGATTGGTGTCAGAGCATATGAGTACTTGCATTTGTTACTGAAGTAATCAACTGTACTGTGGAATAGAGTATTTTGGATCTGAAAGAGATTGCGGTACCACTGGCTCTTGATGGCTAATATGGAGTGGCTTTGAGGTTGTTCCCAAGTGCGAGGAGGAGTTGTCTTTATGATTTTAGTGTGGATCTCTTTAAGAGCATCTGCACTTGCTGGAGGACCATCTACAGATGTTACATAACCAGGATAGATTGGGCAGAACTGAGAAAGCACAGTGGGAGGCATTTCACCTGGATTTGTGACGATTGGAATTAACTTGGCATGGGCATAGTTGATTTCCAAACCCTCAAATATGAGGGCCACACCTCTCGCATGCAGCCCCTCTTCCAGAAGTTGAGCGACTTTCCGTGCGGCCAAGATGAGGGCAGTGTAGTCATTCTTATCTAGACGGAAGATGTCACTTGATAGTGGCCGTCTTGACACCAGAACAGTAAGGCCAGGTGTATTAGGGAATGGGGTAAGAAAGGCTACATGTTGACTGTCTTCCCACACACGCCAGTGTTTCTCCTCCCCCCTCACAATGCGTGAAAAAAGTCCACTGTGAGATGGATCTCCATGGAAATCATAGTGAGATGGAGCATTGGGTGTTGGGAGCTGAGCCCTGATCTTTGCCTGGACTTGGTCAAGGAATGCATCCTCACAACGTGGTCCACTCCTTGAACTGCAATAGCCAGGGTCATGTATGTGGAATTCCTCTTCCCTGGCAAGACAAGCCTTCCAGGTGGGTTCTAGGCCATAAAGAGGCAGGATTTTGATAAGAACAGGTTTGTCTGGTTGGGGTCTAAGCACAAGGGCACATCGGTACACTCCTAGTTTCTCACAAAGCAAGTTAGCAACTGTTTGTGCACCTAATAACATTGCCACATAGTCAGGCACAGTTAACTGAAAAATGCTGTTTGGTCCATTTAAGGCCTTTCGAGTGAGAATGGTTGTTCCTGGGGTCCATGGTTCAGAATGCAAATAAGCTACTAGTTCATCAGTTTCCCAAATCACGTTTGTAAAATTCGTCATGGGTCTGAAGACTTCGGCTCGAGCAACACCATTTTTCATTGATGCAACAAACATTGCTCCAGCAGTTGTTTCAACTACAGCTTCACCTTTGTGATCAACAGCAATGATTCCTGCACATTTCGCATCCAGAACCTCATAAATCACTTCTCGACAGGCTTGTTTTAGGTTGTACCCTTTGAGGTTGTAGAGACTAGCTACTTTATGAGCAACTGTCTGACGTAAGAAGGCATCACCATCACCGGAGCATGTCACAGCTAGTTTATCATCAGCATATATTCCAGCCCCGACAATCGCTGTGTCTCCAACTCTACCTTTCCACTTGCCTACTAACCCCCCTGTGGATGTGGCTGCTGCTAGTTTACCCCAACAATCCAGAGCAACTGCACCTACAGTTTGAGGATGGTTGTTTGTATTTCCACTTAGTTTCTTGGCAAGTTCCATGTATCTGATATCAGTGTGAAAGTAGTCTGTTTTCAATGGCTTTTCTTTTTCTGAGAGACCCTTCAAAAACTCCTGAGCTCCATCTCCTGTTAGTAGTGCATGGTCACTCTTATCCATTACATGACGGGCTGCTTTCACTGGGTTCTTTACATTGTGCAAGCAAGCCACTGATCCAGAGTTCTTTTTGTGTCCATCCACAATAGTAGCCTCCAGCTCATGCTGGCCATTTTGGTTGTACACAGAGCCCTTGCCTGCATTAAATAAGAAACAGTCTTCTAAAGCAGCAACACTTCGCTGCACTGCATCCAGACTGCTGCCTCCATGGCTTAGCACTCGTGCTCCCAGTGTAAGCGCTGTGTGAAGGGCAAATTCAATAACTCCAACCACCTTATTGCTCAACATCATTTCCTCCCCTGCTCCACCATGAATTACCAGGGTGAAATCTGGCTTTCCTGTGAGAGTAGAGTCTGGGGATTGTTTGTCCACCACTTTATTCCTTCCATTTGTGAAATCATCTGCTGCAATACCCAGAAGGCATTCAATGGCTCCCATCTGCCCAGCAATTGCATACTTTACTGCCAGAAGCATCACCAACTTTATGTTTAGTTCAAGACACTGTTTGAGGTTTCCTAAGATGCTGCCAAATGTTCCCTTTGCATTCAGGACAAGACGGACCTTATCTTTCTTGCCGAGGTAAGTAACAGCTAGCTGGTCGGTTGCGTAGACATTGCCAACTGCACATTCAACACCTTCCATCAGATCTGATCCAGTCAGGTAGATCGAGGGGCATCCAAAAAGATCTAGAAATTTCTTAAGCGGGTTGTCTTGAGAAATACCATTGCGCAAGACAGCTAAATGAGGCCCTACACCACTACCACTTTTGGTGGCTTTGATATGTTTTTTGTGCTCCATGAATGCTAAGTGGAACTGTTGAAAGAGCTCCTTGGTATGGCGAGGGACATCGTCTGGCCCGATGCAGGACCCCAGGGCTGTAACTAACTGACGAGACAGCATTGTGACTGAATATGTGGGATCGCAACGACCATGTTTGTAGTGACGCATATGAGTAGGGGTCACCATGATGTATCTATCAGCTGATTCTCCAAGAGTTTGCCTTAGAGAGAGCTGCAATGCAAAATTGATCCATGCATCATATAAACCTCTGTGACCCCTTAGAGTGGTGAAAACATCTGGGTAAGATGAAACTTCAAAGGTAACAATAGGGTTTCTTGCTTCTGAAAGGGGATAAAGAGGTTGACCCAGCATTTTAATACCCCCTAGTGGGAAGTGAAGAGGTTTTGGGTGGGAAACAGTATGATCTGATCCTTCTATATGCTCTATAGTTAGGGACTCTGAAAATTTCCATACACGTCCAACTACAAGGCCAGCCACCATGCCATCCAGGGCACTGTGTTCAAACAGCATACCAGTTACACCATCTTTGAACACCACCATATTTACTACCTGTAGAGAAAAAATGTCAATAATTGCATATCAATTTCAATGAACCTTTTAATGAAGCAAAGTTGGTTTTGAATGAACAAATATATCCTTGCTACATTGAAATACACTATATGGCCAAAGGTATGGACACCTGACCATCACACCCTGTGTGCTTGTTGAACATCCCATTCCAAAACCATTGGCATTAATATAGAGGTGGACCCTTTTTACTGCTATAATTGCTATAATCCACTCTTCTGGGAAGACTTTCCCTTAGATTTTTGAACGTGGCTGTCAGGATTTGTGCCAATTCAGCCAAAAGAACATTAATGAGGTCAGGAACTGTTGTGGGGTCGAGAAGGCCTGGTTCACAATTGTTTCACAGCCTGCTTCTCAATTCATCCCAAAGATATTCAAAGGTGTTAAGGGCTCTGTGCAGGACACTCGAGTTCTTGAACCCTGACAAACCACGTCTTTATGGGCATTACTTGCACAGGGGCATTGACATGCTGGAACAGGTTTGGGCATTTTAGTTCCAATGAAGGGACAATGCTACAGCATACAGAGACATTCTATACAATTGTGTGCTTCCACCTTTGTGGCAACAATTTGGGAAAGGCCCAAATATGGGTGTGATGATCAGGTGTCCACATACTTTTGATTGTATTTGATGTTAAAGATGAGACAAGGATAGTGTCCTGTGTCTGTCCCAAAATGGACAGATTTATTTTCATCATATAATCTGACTTGGAGAACACGTTATCACAGTCTGCTATAGACTTCAGCCAGGATTTTAATGAGATCTCATCTAGTATGAAGAGTAATAATCTTACATTAGTGCTGAAATCACATAGTTTAATACCAGCTTTAGAAAATGAAGAAGATATTTATCTTAGGCCACACCACACTCACATCCTGGTTATTTTCCAAAAGCATCACATACCTTGTCGTAGTACCTCAGACACTGGCTGTTCCCTCCTCCCAAACGGACCGCATTGAGGGTATTTGCCAGATCTACTGGTGCAGAGCAATCTTCCAGCGACAGAGCCAGAATGGCACTCTCCATCACTCCAAGTGATCCTGCTGCTTCACCACCAGCTTTCAGGATCTTCTCCCTGATAGCGCACCATGCTTGGCGATGAAGAGCAGAAAACCCACAGATTGTGGAAGGATCATGAATAGCTGATGCAGTTGGAAGATGCATTATATGGGCTAGCTGGGTGTAGAGGTTAAGAAGAGGCACAGGTGTGACCTTGCCGGCTTCACCACAGCTCTGTATAATCTGAATTGGAAATACACCTCCTTGGCAGATCACGATGGCATGGAGGCTTTCTGGATACACCTGAGAATAAAATTAGAAATAGATGAACTGTTATTATGGAAGTATACTCATATGCACAGTAATGTTGGATGAGTAACTCTGATCGATTCACACTGGAGAAGTGATCTGTGTATAAATCATAGAGATGACTGTGTCTTCACACACTAACACACCTCATTTTAATACAAACTGATTGTTATGATCTTTATTCTGTGTGTTTGTGTAAGGAGTCAGTTCAGTTCATATCAGTTCAGATGGGATGTATATTACTCAGAGTTATTTCTCCTAAGTTACTGCTCATTTTATAGAAAGGAAAATATCAGGCAGGACTAAATCTCAAACTGTTTAAAACTAATCGTGTCTGAATTGGGCTTTAGACAGCACATCCTTACCTTTATCTGATCCTGATGTTTGCCTGGTAAACGACTGGCAGCAAACACCTCTGACTGTTGCGTGCGCTCTGTAGGTACGTCACCCTCAACAAGCCCGGGCTCACTGTACAGCTTGGCTACAGCCCACAGCAGCGTGGTGGCCCTCTCAAGCTGTACACACTCCCCCTTGGCTTTAGATGGAGGCAGCACTGAGGGAATCGCTGTGGAGGTCGGCAGGGGGTCGAAACAGGACAGAAGACGCTGTTTGAATTGATCAGTCACCCAGTTCTCGTGGCAGGAGATGCTGGATTTCAGCTGCTTGTGTACGTCCTTGAGGGCCTCTGTTTGCTGAGAAAGAGCACTTTTATAGTGGACGTACTCCTCTGGACTCAGAACGAGCTGAAGCACCCGGCTCGCTTCTTTCAACGTGACGTCTAAGTCGGGAACGGGATAATCGAGTAGCGCCATCCTGAGAACAAGAGAACCAAGGGCCATATTTCTTTGATCACTTCGTTAACCAGGTTATAAGTGTAAATTATCACCTAACAAGATCTCTAGAAATTAGTTAATGAGCGTGTATTCATATATATATATATATATATGTGTGTGTGTGTGTGTGTGTGTGTGTAAGATTTTGCAATTTCATGTACATCTGAATTCCCCATCACAGTACATTTAACTCCTGCTTATGTTTCCTGAGATGTTTGGTTGTGTTCTGCCCTTTGTTCTGTTCTTTATTCATTTATCTTTATGATTATTTATCCATTATTTTGTCCCTTTATGGTTCCTTAGTTTATTACATCTATTCATTCTCATTCATGTTTTTAATTTGTATTTTGTCCAACTTATTTTGCCCCCAGTTTTTTTTTTCTGTCAGAAAAAAATCACTAACATGAGTGTGTTTCTTTGTAGGCGTACTGAGGAACATGTGACTCGGTTATAAAGCACGACTGAATGATCTCTTCACAGTTCACATGATCTGCAGCGCTTCATTGTTTAAGCCTAAATTCAATAAGTTCATTAGTTCATTTTCTCGAATATGCGACTCCTCATGTTTCAGTGAAATTCCAACGCAACACGGGGGCTTTACGGGGAATTTTTCTCAGTGTCTGAGAGAAACTTCTGTTTCCAGCCGTACTAATTAGCCTTGTACAGTGTTTGTGTATCAGGTCGTCATGGAAACACAGCCCCAGTGCTTTAATATCATTTTGTCTGATCGAGTATGATTTAATTCTTGTAATGATGCTCATTAGTTCATGACAATGATAATTAACATTAATTATGTTGTATTCTTAGCAACACCTAAACAAATTTTTTAGACACAATATCGAACAAAAATCTATTACACAGCTACACAATCTACACTTAGGAATCAATTAAAGATTTATGTAAGATTACATAAAACATTCATCGCTCAAAGAAAAGCAAACAAGTTTGGAGTTTTAAAGTAGATAACACTCAAAGAGTATCCAAAACTTTGAGTACAAATGTAAATTTTTTGTCAAATATTTTGTCTCCTTACGGAAACCTTCACCATATCTATGATTACACATTTTTTTTAAATCTGTTTATGTGGAGCATCCGCTGTATAAGTTACTGTGAAAGAGCCGTTACTATAAAAATGAATCTACACCAATCTTCTGACCAATCAGAGTCCAGATCTCAACAGTACTGTGGGATAATTTGGGGTCATTTTTAAAGGTATTTATGTTAAACCAAATTTCACAAGTTGACGTTTCTCCAGTTTTATACATTTGGATCTTGATGCACTTGTATAATTGTGATATAATACAGAATATATATTATATTTTATATATAAATTTCACTCACCTCAGAGCAGAATGTCAGATTCGAGCCGTGTGCTGAAGCAAACACAGGTTTTGTTGCAGAAGATGAACAGGACGAAGGCTGTAACACAGACCGAGTGACTTTAATTACAGAATTGAACTCTCCACCTCCCCGTACGGGCGGAGTCCAGCTCTGCCCTGTGTCTTCACCTCCCCATTCTTTACAGTCCTAATCAGGAACGTAGCAACATGAGGAGCTACTAATTACCTCACACACACACACACACACACACACACACATAAATACATTACTGTGCAAAAGTCTTAGATACACTAATGGGGTCTTATAGGTTTCAGGACTTCTGCAGTATTCAATCATAGTAGATTTCCAAATATTACTTTTCCAACAAAAAAAAAAGTTATAATAATAGTTTGTATATTAGTAAAGAAAGCACCTTTTATGTAATAAAACACATTTCAGACAAAAAAACATAATGAAGTCTGCTGGGTTTAACCTGCAAAAAAAAAAAACCCAGAAGTCTCTAGAAGATTCTCCAACATTATTCTCCTGCATAAAACTTTCCAACTCATTTCCTTTAAAACTGCACACACCGGACCTGAGGCTACTGAGGTCCTTTTTTTTTTCACACCAAATACTGACTTTGTTTAGTTTTTTACATTTTTTAACATTTTGTTTTATTGTTTATTGCTCTTTAAAGAGGTATTTTTATGTAGAAATGTTCAATTTCGTTGTTTTTGAAGGCGTCTTTGCTGTACAGCATTTCTTTACGTGTGTCTTTTGCACAGTAAAGAGTGAATCCAGCATTTTATTTTACTGAAAAATGAGAGCTGAAGTTTATCCAGAGATCATTTATTTCATAACCATGTGGTCTAGTGGTGCAGGCTGAAAAACTGTATTCTCATACTCCATTTTTAAAAATATGATTAATATGAAAAGTAAATGTTTCTGGGTTACAGACTCTAATAATACTAAGTGTGTTATTTTGGAACAACCGATGACAACATAAGTGTATTTAAACTGTAATTCGTTTGTGTTTTAATACCTGAAATGCATTTATTAGTGCTTCTGAGTGTCTTTTAACTCCTTAAGTTACACTCAGGTAGCTTTAAATAAGTAATTTTTAGACACAGTTATTATTACTCTAGAAGCAGATTATAAATATTATAAATATATTACTGCACATACTTACACTGCAGCTAAAACACTATTTTTTTTTACAAATAAATGGTAAATAAATGTTGGGGTTTTTTTTAACTTAATGAAGCATTAAAAATAGGTCTTGACAGTGTATATAATAATGAAGTGTTTAAATGATGTTTTAGTTCATCACAGAGGTGCACTTCAGTGACATTAAGTGTAAGTGCTTTAGAATATACATTTTTTGGTGAAAAATAAAATACAGAAAAGGTATATTTTAGGTTTTTTCCAGAAAGTGCAGGGAATTAAAAATGCACTTTTAACATTCTATATGTCCTTAAAGTAAACTATTTATAAACTTAAGTTCACTTCGTTTTCACAGCAGATTTCAGCGCTGGTGTTAATAATAAATACACTGAGATACTTTAAAGTCTCTTTCTTCCTGCGTCAGTTTATCTATTAATTTATCTATTAATCTATTTAGTGTAATAGATTAATGTGACACAGGCTCTTTTATCATCCTGGTCATCTCGAACCTGTCAGATGCTGGAGCCTGATTTGTTAAGGAGTGACTCTGACTGATCTACAGACCGATATCAGACTCTGACTGATCTACAGACCGATATCAGACTCTGACTGATCTACAGACCGATATCAGACTCTGACTGATCTACAGACCGATATCAGACTCTGACTGATCTACAGACCGATATCAGACTCTGACTGATCTACAGACCGATATCAGACTCTGACTGATCTACAGACCGATATCAGACTCTGACTGATCTACAG
>CM074944.1:821793-833715 GCA_037576815.1 Pangasius larnaudii | reverse complement strand
GCCGCTGTCAGGGAAACACAGAGCCGCTGTCAGGGAAACACAGAGCCGCTGTCAGGGAAACACAGAGCCGCTGTCAGAGAAAGTCAGAGCCGCTGTCAGAGAAAGTCAGAGCCGCTGTCAGAGAAAGTCAGAGCCGCTGTCAGAGAAAGACAGAGCCGCTGTCAGAGAAAGTCAGAGCCGCTGTCAGAGAAAGTCAGAGCCGCTGTCAGAGAAAGACAGAGCCGCTGTCAGGGAAACACAGAGCCGCGGTGTAATATCAGTGACGCGTATCTCTGACTGTAAGAGCTCTGTGACGACACGCTGTGAGTTTCTTGTCGTTTAAAGGAACGTCTGCGTGCAGAAAACACTGAAACGCTGCTCTGAATGAAACGCTGCTAGCGGTGCAGTTTGCAGGTGTTTGTCGAGGTGCTGCTGCTGCTTACGTCCATGAAGTTGGAGAGTTTCTCCACAGGAATCTGAGCAGCGTCCATGCTCCACGCCTCCTCAGCGCCTTCCTCAGCGCCTTTCTCAGCGCCTTCCTCAGCGCCTTCCTCGGCCCACCACTTCAGCTGGCCCTGAGCGAGAGCGCTTTCGACCAGCGTGCGGCGTACGGAGCGCATCCGCTTCAGAGGGATCCTGAAACACAGCCACACGATATCGCGATCACGAAGCAATAACATCACGATACACTCTTACACACGATCATCATCACCAGAACTTCTTACTTCATCGCTGTACTGAATAGAAATGAAAATCTTCCTTCCTTTTTTTTTTATCAGGAAAGACTTTTCTGTAAAGTCTGGAGAAAATCCCTGGAGGTTGTTGGCACTCTGTTAGAAAAATGATCACCACACACATATCGTGAGGAAGCGCTGGAGTACCGTGATGTGATATTTATTAATAATATCAGCCTGCGTTCATAAACTGCTGATATAATAAACTGCAGATTAATTTTCAGTGCACTACAGACACACTAACACACAGAGACTCAAACACACGGCACTGAATCATCATCAGTGATCAGACGAGTCCTGAACACACAACACCGCTGAAGTTTCATCAGAAGGACGAATGACGGCTCTTCAGACTCGGGGATTTTTTAATGTACTACGCCACAGTCTGATGCGGAGCTGCACACTGAAACACTTGTACCGCGACCTTCACCGAGTCGCTTTATGACCTTCACCTGAAAGAGCCGCTTCAGAGAGTCGACTCATTTACAGACGACACACTGCTATATTCTTGTCTCAGCTCTTTGTATATCAAATTCTCTTCATTATACAGAAACCTTTCGGGAGAAACTGAAAACAAAGAAGCACCGAAAACATCTCGTGTGTTTTTAAAAGGACTGAATTTTGTCTGGCAGCATTAATGTTGTCAGTAATGTGACTGTGTTCAACAGCTCTTGTTCTTGTGGCATTGATTTAAAAAAAAAAAAAATTCAAATCAGCTTTATTACTGAAGCAGTTACTTCCTCATTCCCTGATAAGTAAAGTGTTGCTATAATAAAACCAGAGCATGAGTGCAGCAGGACAGAGTTCATCTCTGTCACAAGGGGGAAACAAAAAGAGAAGAGAAAACGAAACTTCTTTTTAAAGGAAGGTATGGACAGGAGGACTGAGGAACCAGGCCCAGGCCCAGGCCCAGGCCCAGGCCCAGGACTGCTTCCTCTGAACCATGAAGTACAGCAAGTGCTAATAAAGAGAGGATTAAACAGAAGAAACGCAGCAGAAATGTTTGTGAAGGAGATGTTACACAACCCGGCTTTGTGTTTTAATCCCACACACACGATGCATTAATCAGAATAAATACACAAATACACTGAGCAACATCTTACAACCTGCTTCTACAACTTAATCTTCTTCTTCTTCTTCTTCTTCTCCTGCTCACAAACACAACAAAACCAACAAAACCAGCTAAACAAATCCATCACAAAAGCATCACACTGAGGTGGTAAATGAAATGAAACAAAACACGAATGAGGTTTCTTTTATTATTATTATTATTATTATTATTATTATTATTATTATTTACCTGATAATGGCGTCACTGCTCACAACAACAGACAGCATTAATCCCAGAATCAGCGCGAGATTCTTCATGTTTTACACCTCAAAGCACCAACAAACAAACAAACAAACAAACAAGCCGAGTGCAAGTTTAAAGTTTGTGAACTCTCTCTCTCTCTCTCTCTCTCTCTCTCTCTGCACTGTGGAAGAACTGCGACTGAAGGCCTTCGTTATTTCCGTCATCGAACTTCGGAAGATTTCGGAAAGTTCCGGCTCTTTCCGGTCACGTCAGCGCTGATTGGATAAATAAACATCATCTCGCCTGTGATTGGCTGCTGGAGTCAATCAAATGTCAATCACGTCACACCACCGTGTTGCCAGATTGCACTGTTTCAGAAATTTTAAAACCAAAACAATATATAATTTTGATATTTTATTTTATGTAGTTTAGATGTTTAGATGCAGTTATTTATAAATGTTTTATTATATCTATTAATAAATGTCATAGTTTTAGTTATTTTTAATTTGATCCTCAAATTCCTCTGAACAAACTGCCAAATGAAACTATCATGGAGGTGGTCCAGAATTATTGGCACCCTTTATGGAAAATGAACACAAATTGAAATATAAAGGGATGAACACATGCAATACGTCATATACTGAAACAATGACGTATCATTTTTTTTTTTATTTGATGACAATTTGTTTGCATTTATTCAAACTTCAAATTCAAACTTTATTGGTCACATACACAAACATACACAGTACAACATGCAGTGAAATGCTTTTATTTTGACTGTCAGTGACATGAAAATAAAATTTACATGGAGTTTTTTTCCCCATTTTTTCCCTAAACTTTTTAATTTTCTTCGAAGGCAGTTTGTTCTGGGTTCGCTGGGAAGAGATTAACAATGTAAAAAAAAGTTTTGTGTGTGTACAAATAATTACATTTGTTCATGCAAATAAAAATAATTCGAAAAATTAATATTAAAATATGAATATATAATATAAGGGACACAAAGAGACTTTTGTATTTTGAATACGGTGCAGATGTGTGCAGTTGTTTATGAAATATAACGCTGTGTAACTTCAGACTGAGGAAACTGTAGTGAAATTGCCAACGTATATACAATAAATAATTATAAATACAGGGTAATTCGGGGAGATTAACCGCGGTGAAGGTGGTGTTGGTGTTGTGAAAGTGAGCCCAAGCTCTAGTCCTGGGGGTTTTCCTGGTTGAGGGTCTGAAAGTTCTGTGGGCAGAAGCTCCTCCTCGTTCTCTCTGTGTTGGCCTTCAGGGAGCAGAAGAGCTTCTCTGAGCACAACACAGAGAAGAGTCCGTTGTTCGGATGGCTGAGGTGCTTCACTATCTTCCTGGCCTTGGTCCAGTGCCGCTTGCTGTAGATAGACTGCAGGTCAGGGAGCTCGATGTGGATGATACACACCACAGCTGATCACACCACCTTCTGGAGAGCCGTCTATCCTGGTTGGTGTTGATCCCAAACCAGGCTGTGATGCGTCTCGATGGTGCAGGTGGAAAAGCTCCTCGGAGGCCAGTTTAAAGTCCCTTAAGCATCTAAAGGCGGTAAAGACGCTGACGAGCTTTCTTCTATTTAAAATAGTGTTTAGTACATATTTAGTATATATTTTGGAGACAAACAGGCTACGATTAAGCTATTTTACAAAGTGTTATGGGAATAATTTTTTTGGTTAGAACGGTAGAAAGTTGTATATGTTGTGCACATTACACAACATTTTATGAAGGGTGCCAATAATTCTGCAATGAGTGATATTTTCAGCTCAGAAAATACAGAAACTTCGTATAGTTTTATTTACTAAAATATCTTGTTTTCTTAAGTGGGGCAATTATTTTTTTCTGCCAAACAATTTGGTATAAAAAAATTATTGGCACCCTTATAATTAATGACAGTTTTGCGACACCTGCTGTTCGCTGGAGAGAATAACAGCACCGGGTCACTTCCTGTAATATCTAACAAGGTTGGAGAGATGATCCTGGAGAGATGGTCCTGGAGAGATGGTCCTGGAGAGATGATCCTGGAGAGATGATCCTGGAGAAACTCATCCGTCCAGAACACTGAGGTCTTCACACCACACGGTTTCAGCAGGGTTCAGATCCCGAGAACGTGACGCTCATGAAGCAATATGTTACTTCTGGAAGTGTGTTTGTGGAAGTCATCATCTTGTTGAAAGCTCGATCTATGGCCAAGCCTTAACCTCCTGGCAGAGGCAACCAGGTTTGAGGCTGAAAGATCCCGGAAATAGAAACCGAGCCTGTGATGATTGATCATAGTTCTGATTCAGAGTCAGTTCCAGTTAAGTGCAAACACATGACTGATCACTGTAGGGTATTTGTCAGCTTAATTATGCACCACCTTACTGCTTTTAAACATATTTAAATACTTTTATAACACATTTAATACAAACTATGCAACTCTTTGAACAATTTAAGCAGTGAATAGGGTAAAGACCAACAAATTTAGATTTGGGAGTCAAAAGATTCAGCTCTTTTCAGTGACTCACTGAATCACAGCTGAAACTGACACCAATATTTTTTCAGTCCAGGGACTTTAATTTTTAACTTTCTAAATAGCAGATCTACGTTTATTTCGTATTATTTTTTTTATTATGGTTATAAAATGATCCGCAGGCTTTAGTCTGGGTATTTCAGAGCCTATGTTAGAGGGACATGTTACCTGGATTACGTCACTGCCCTCAGGGCAATGGCTAAAGGTGTTAAAGTCAATCTGTCCAGTAGAGAAGTAAGAATTAACCATACGTCATATATATATATATATGTGTGTGTGTGTGTGTGTGTGTGTGTGTGTGTGTGTGTGTGTGGTGTCTATATGTTTAGTAAAATGCTAAAGTTATAAGCTGCTAACACAAAACTTGATCTTATATCAAGTTTTGTGATCAAGACACAGTAATAACTGAATTTACACACAGGAGCCAGTTCAGAAGTCTCCATGCGCTCGATTATTAACACTGTGTGTGTTTCCTGATGATCAGCGACTGTGTTTATGTTTTGTGAAAGTCGTTCATGAGGCTCTTGTTCGTCCTGAGCAGTTAAACTGCACCCTGTTCTTCAGTAAAACCCTCCAGGTCCTGCACCTTCTCAGCTTCTCCAGCATCTTCTGCCGAGAAACAACAACAGTGAGGCAACACTGGGGGTGTAAACTTTTGAACAGGATGATCGGTGTGAATTCAGCTATTATTTTGTCTTCTGGGAAACATGTAAATATCTGATGTAGCTTCGGAAGGGCGGTACTGAATGAAAAAAATTAAACAAAA
Organism: Pangasius larnaudii; assembly: GCA_037576815.1. NCBI lineage: Eukaryota > Metazoa > Chordata > Actinopteri > Siluriformes > Pangasiidae > Pangasius > Pangasius larnaudii. Next base: position 828,415 of record CM074944.1, on the reverse strand, counting down.
TAATAAGAATTTACTCCGATCATCCTGTTCAAAAGTTTACACCCCCCGGCTCTTCTTGAGCATCAGTGAACGTCTGCAGCTTCTGTAATCGTCGCTTTCGAGTCCCTCAACCGTCCTCAGTGTGAAGAGTCGGATCTCAGCATCACAGAGCTGCTGCTGGAAAGGAGTCAAATACGCAGAAGATGCTGGAGAAGCAGAGAAGGTGCAGGACCTGGAGGGTTTTACTGAAGAACAGGGTGCAGTTTAACTGCTCAGCCTCATGAACGACTTTCACAAAACATAAACACAGTCGCTGATCATCAGGAAACACACACAGGGTTAATAATCGAGCGCATGGAGACTTCTGAACTGGCTCCTGTGTGTAAATTCAGTTATTACTGTGTCTTGTGGACTAAATGTAAACATCTGCTGTGTGAAATCACTTATTCAGAGCTGAACTAAATAAACAAAATGCAGTTTTTATGATCTCCCTCTTATTTTTTTTTAATTATTAACATTTTGTAGATTCTTATGAGTCCATCTATAGCTGTGCTTTTTCTCTCTGCGTGACTCCTAAAGCAGAACGGCGATAAAATAAAAGCAAACACCAAACAACAGACAACATCTGATTATTATTTACATGTAAACAGTTTGTGCTGGTTCTGTAAAATAATATCAATGAAATAGGCAAATTATCAGTTCTTTAACTCTTAAATCTAATATAATGACAACACACACACACACACACACACACACGATCACAGCTGCTTTTCTTTATTGAGATGAATACATTTGTATAATGTAATAATAATAATAATAATAATAATAATAATATATATGTTAAATATTAAATTCCAAGTATTACGACAGAGTACACATGTAACATGTTGCGCAAATCATAACATCAGATAAATATTTATGGCAACATAATACATCATTTTAATGATATTATTGTTAATAAATAGAAACATTGCAATGATAAGTTAATAAATGATGATAAAGTGACAAAGGCGTTCTTCGGGTTTAAGACAAATCAGGCATCATAAATCCGTGCTAATCCTCATTTTTCCTACGTTAACCTGTAATCTGTCTCGACGTGTCTTGATCCGTGTGCTTTATTCTGGTCATGATTGAGTTTATGTTGTGAAAACAACAACAACAACAACAACAACAACAACAACAACAACAACCACCGTATGCTAATCTGTTATGCGGTTTATCTCACACTCGGACCAGATCATAAAATAATACTGTAATATGGCAACCACTAACTTAAACACAAAGTGCAGTAGCTAAAAACACAGGAAAGAGGTCAGGAGTTCAAATAATGTGCAAATAAACGGACAAAAATCAAATGTTCATGAGAGATTAAACACTGTATAACACTGAGAAGAGTTCGAAATCGCACTACAAACACTAGAGGCTTCATTTACTAAAGATTTACAGATTAACAATTTTAATTATAATAAATACTCGATTTAAGACCCATTTACTGACTATAGGATGGGTCAGAACTGTATCTGAATAAACATAGCCGTGTTTAAAGATGTCGATGTTTCTACGCCGTTTCCACGGCGATCCAGCCGCGTTAAAAATAAGCCGATGGAGTTACGTCGACGATATCTGCTTGCGAGAATTTTAACACACTCGGATTTTTTTTTTTTTTTTTTTTAAAAAGCAGCATGACTGAATTCTAAGTGCCACAATCAAGGATTCATTTTCTCACACACACACACACACACACACACACACACACACACACACACACACACACACACACGTCCACATCAGTGACACTGCTGTGCTGAGAATGAACACCACCTGAATCATCACTGGGCTCCAATCAGAAGGCAGGAAATCGGATGCAGAATTTGGACCCAGCGTCCCGTGCGTCCTTTACAATGTACGCAATCCCATAATTCTTTTCACAAACATGCGTGATGAATGAATGATTCAAGTGATTCATCTCACTCCTAACAAATGTAAGTGATTCAACTGATTGAGTGATTTGTCCCATAGTTAACAAATTTAAGTGATTCAAATGATTCAATTCAAGTGATTCATCCCATAGTTAACAATTTTAAGTGATTCAGTTGATTCGAGTGATTTAAATGATTCAACTGATTCATCCCATAGTTAACAAATCTAAGTGATTCAATTGATTCATCCCATAGTTAACAAATCTAAGTGATTCAATTGATTCAAGTGATTCATTCCATAGTTAACAAATGTAAGTGATTCAATTTATTCATCCCATAGTTAACAAATCTAAGTGATTCAATTGATTCATCCCATAGTTAACAAATGTTAAGTGATTCAATTGATTCAAGTGATTCATTCCATAGTTAACAAATGTAAGTGATTCAATTGATTCATTCCACAGTTAACAAATTTAAGTGATTCAATAGATTCAAGTGATTCATTCCACAGTTAACAAATTTAAGTGATTCAATAGATTCAAGTGATTCATTCCACAGTTAACAAATTTAAGTGATTCAATAGATTCAACTGATTCATCCCATAGTTAAGAAATGGTCTGTATAATGGTGTATGATGACAATAACGTGGTTTCTTTCTCCAGTTAAAACGCCGTGCGGTGAGAGACAGAGACTTCTGACTGATGTGGACGCCAAAGCGGCAGATCCAGACCGGGCGCACGGCTCAGCGAGTGTCCCCCCCCGGGATGCAATGCTCAGTGGAGTACAGCGAGTGGAGGTGGACGGGATGAAGCGGCAGCTCGGCGTTTACGGAGATGGAGTAACGAGATCCCTGACTGTGGCTCCAGGACTGCGGCGTGAGGATCGGAGCCGAGGATCAGAGGCGTGTGTCTGTACAGCAGGAGCAGAAAAAGAACGACAGCGCACAACCGATCCCCGAGTCTCAACCCAACATGACTGTTTAAACACAAACACAAGCTGCCAGAGTGTGTGTGTGAGTGTGTGTGTGTGTGTGTGTGTGTGAGTGTGTGTGTGTGTGTGTGTGTGTGTGTGGCGCTGGTGAAAGGAGACCTAGCTGTGATTATTCTGGCTGTTGATAACACTTCCACCAGGGGGCGCAATATGGATGGAGTCCAGGATCGGCCTCAGGACCTGACCAAACGGCCTGAGAGAGACATGAGGGGTTAAACATGCAGTAATAATAATAATAACAATAATAATAATAATAATAATAATAATAATAATAATAATAATAATAATAATAATAAGAGGAATTAGGCTGGGTGTGTATCCTGAGCTCTGCTCCTGTTCTTCTGATCTATAACACAGCTCTGGTTCTGACAGCAGACATGTCACACGTGTGTGTGTGCGTGTGTGTGTGTGTGTGTGTGTGTGTGTGTGTGTGTGAAGACACAAATTCAGACGATGTGATAGAAAACGGAGCTTTTATTCACAGCGTTTATTCTGGGACGCTTCATCGGGTTGTTGTGTGATCAGAGTGTTTATCGCGGCACCGAGATGCCGGAAACTTCACAGGATCACTTCCGAGTGCTGGTGAAAATCACACGCCGGGTTAATTTTAGACCCGTGTCTTCGACTGTGTCACTACACGACCGCGAACGGATCAGAACACGCGCTGTAGTGCTTTCGTCTCATGCGGCGTGGCTCATCCAGCGCACGGTCACGGCACGGCGCAGGGGGCGGAGTCAGGGAGAGCTGAACTGAGCGTACACCTAAATCACTGGCGGCTCTCTCTCTCTCTCTCTCTCTCTCTCTCTCTCTGAGTGTGTGTGTGTGTGTGTGTGTGTGTGTGTGTGTGTGTGTGTGTATGTGTAGAAGACGTACGTGGAGAGCACTTCAGACGGCAGGTCCGTGATGTAAGTAGGAATCTTCCGGCCTGTTAGAAACTGAGCCACTTCGTTAGTGAAGGTGTTACAGTTGTGCTCAAACAACCTGTATCTCTCCCCTCTACACACACACACACACACACACACACACACACACAGAGAGAGAGAGAGAGAGAGAGAGAGAGAGAGAGAGAGATTTATTTGTGTGTTTTATTCCTCTTATACCACAGCAACTCGTCAAAGCGTAAACTCCTCTGTCCTGAAGACGTCGGGAATCTTAAAGTTACAGCTTTACCCCCTGACTGTTACAGAGCGCTGACACTGGCACTGGAGACTCCTTCCCCCTCCTTCTGACCAATCAGAACGCACAGAGGCTGAACTACGGATCATGTACACGCACCTGTACGTGGTTTCTCCGAGCGATGACAGGTAGTCCATGAAGATCTCCTCGTTCACCTCCGTGTTGCCCAGTTCCACCACCGTATCGGGCGGCCCGAGCATCGTCCCACCCTGCGACACACACACACGCGCACACGCACGCGCACACGCTGTCTTCACCTGAGCTCACATTACAAACACTCTTGGCTCAAATTGCAGTATCGGTGATGTCACACAGTGGGCGGAGTCAGGAGAGATTTACCGGAGGGCAGCTGGAGATCCCAACACCACCGAAGAAGAACTCCTCTCCGTACACCACGATGGACGTGTGCCTGAGAACACACACACACACACACACACACACACACACAAAAAAAAAAGAAGTGTGTGATTTTTGATATGGTGATGTTGTCTATATGGAGATAATGTTTATTTTACATTTATGGAAGGAGTCTCCAGTGTCAGCGTTGTTTGTTTGTCACAACTTACCAAATTCCATCAAGCTGCTTCCCTGTGAACAGAAAAATAAAACAGGAAATGATGTAAATAAAACTTAAGGAGTTATAATTCCATCATTAATTCGCAGTCTGTGATGTTGTGTGAGGTCACGCCACAGCGGCGCCACAATCAGACAGGGGGCGTGGCCTAAAGTCTGAAGGCGGGGCTTGTACGTTAATAGTCATTCTGATGAGAGTACGCTTGCGCCTCTTTCTTTCTCTCTCTCTCTCTCTCTCTCTCTCCGTCCCCTCTCCTTTTGTTTTTAATTCATTTCTTCCCTCATTCCAATTCTTTCCTTTTTCATCTCTCTTTCTGTCTCTCTTACTTTCTCTTTCCTTCTCCTTTATTTCTATTTCATTTATTCTTTCTCTGGATTTCCCATCTCTTCATTCTAGTTTTCTCTCTCTTTCCCTCTCTCTTCTTTTTAATTCCTGCTCTCTTCCATTGCTCTATTCTTTCATTTTATTCTTCTGTAGTTTTTCTTTCTCAAACGCTTTCTTCTTTTTTCTTCATTCTCTCTTTCGTGGCTCCATTCTTTCTTTCACTTAACCTCTCTCTCTCTCTATTCCTTTCTCTCATCCTCCCTCTTATTCTTTCTCTCCTCATCCCTCTTTCTATCTATCCATCCATTCAGTCTTCTTTCCTTCTAGCTTTCTTTTTTCCTTGTTGTCCTTCTCGTGCCCTTCTTCCTTTCTTTCTGTCTATTATTTTCTTTTTTTTTTTACTTTCTCCCCTCTTCATATCACTTCAGTCATGAACATTAATGTAATCTCTTCATCATTCTTTTGATAATGTTAAAACAGTTCTAAATATCGCGATATTTCCTGTATCTATAAGGTAAACGCATCCTAAATATCGCGATATTTCCTGTATCTATGAGGTAAGCGCATTCTAAATATCGCGAGATTTTGCTGCATCGCCATCTGAGAAAAAAAAAAAAAAAACTCGCCAAAAATCAGACATTTTCCACAGCTAAACTTTTCACCCTGTAACTCCAGAGGGCTGTGTTCCTTAAATAAACACTTAAATGTCATTATTTCAGCTTAACATACGTAGACATGAGGCTGTCTTTACTCGTGAACGCACTCAACGCGACCTAAACCTAAACGTGTTGCCATAGTGACCATCCTGTCAGAAAACGAAAGGATTAGCATTAGCGCGCGCCGCTAGCCGCTGGTCATCCGTTACACTACGCTAATGAATAAGCAGAAACAGGTTATTATCACCGCTCACCGAGCATTATCGGGCTGAGCTGGCGCGCCATTCCCTTTGACAAGTCGTAAATATAAAGCTGGACGGGGAACGTTGTACTGTTTTTATCCATTTTTTCTTTCTTTTTTTTTCTTTTTTTTTTTTTTTGTTGCTATGCTGGTGATGAAAATGACTAGCAATCTCCAGCCTCCTGCAGCGTCACTTTCCGCACCACAAGCCCCGCCCCCCTGTGCTAGGATTGGACAATAGCAGTGTTGGCCCGTCTCCTGAGACAGGATTGGCTAGTCATGCCTACACACACTCAGATGATTGGACGGTCGGGAAGTCGATCACGTCACCTTAGGGAGCTCTGTGGAAATGGACACGCCGCAGCTTGACTCACGCTCGAGTTGACTCATAGTTACTCAGGAATAAAATGAAAAAAAAACGAGAAGAAATTAGATCAGGTTGATATATGACTGAGAGCTAATTATTACAGGAAATCTGTATCCTAATGCGATATGGCGGGCTAAAGCTTTCGAACATTACCGTAGATGAGCTAACCAGTGACATGGCCATAGCTTTTAGACGTGGGGGGTCACAAGAGTTAACACCTTGTATATACACTATATAGCCAAAAGTAAGTGCACCCCTAATCATCACACCCATATGTACCTGTTGAACATCTCATTCCAGATTTATTCCCCCGTGTTTACTGTTATAATGAGCTCCACTCTTCTGCGAAGTCTTTCCACTAGATGTTGGAGTGCGGCTGTGGGGATTTGTGTTCAT
>CM074944.1:797493-809770 GCA_037576815.1 Pangasius larnaudii | reverse complement strand
CACACACACACACTGTACAGCGTATCGTGTCCTCAGGTTTCTCAATGCGATATTTCTGCCGTATCGCTCCCTCTGATGACTCACTGAGAAAGTGCCATATTGCCTGGAGATATTCAGCGTGAGATGAGAGATGAAGCGTCAGTGATCTATTGGTTGGCGAACTAATGTTGTGCAACATTCATGGAGAAAAAAAAAAAAAAAAAAAAAAAAAAAACAAGCACGTCTTAGAGGTGTTTCAGCTGCAGCGCCGGTTACATCATCCTCACTTTCATCAGCAGAGCGACGCCGCAGAATGTTGCACGCAAGAACACAAACTGCAGGAATAACATGCATTCTTCTCACCAAGTTGTTTCTGGATCAGAGAAAAAAATGCATCAGATCAGAAATCACTCACAGATCAGAGCGTTAGATCAGGTCTGGAGAGAGACGCTGATTCTCCATCCACACCATACAGAGCATCAGATATCTTCTGTACACTTCTGAACGTTGCAATCTGATTGGCTGCAGGAAAACAAGGTGTCCCAAAAGTCTCCATACACAGAGGAAATTAACACTTTTTACTAAACTTTTATGAACAGAACGCGCTCTACGTGATTGCTGTTTGCTTGTAACCGCACAAGGAGTCGTCTCTCGCACTCACGATGAACTCGTGGTAACACATCTGCTGTTCGAATGTTTTCCTTTAAATGCTCTTTGTGCTGTATCTTCTCCTGGTACGCTCTGGCCTTCACGTGCCCTCACAGGTAAAAATCAAGTGAGCTTAGATCTGGGGATCTCGGAATAAAACCTTAACAACGTTTGACAAATTGTATTAATGGTGTAATATCCGTATAACCTTCACAGCAGAGACACCTTACCCCAAAATACTCTAAAAGCCACCCTTTTTCACTTCGTACACGGACCATTAGCAAGCTAGGAACTGTTAACAAGATAGCTTACCAGCTAACAGTAGCACGGTGTATTTCCTAATTAAGATACGGAAAATTTATTGATTCTCAAACACCTAAACATGAGAAACAGCGGTGTGTCTCAACCAGCCAGCTGGTGAGGAAAAGTCAATTTCAAGTTCATGCTTAAAAGTTATTAGAGAGTTTCCTCTGAAGCCGTCAGTGGTGAATAAACAAGAATCTCACGCGTTTAACTCACGTGCTGTCTGGATTGTATCCTGTAGGAAACCATGGCAGCTTAGAAAACACCCACGGAAACGTTATCTGTAACCTCAGACATTCTCACGTTTCATATAGCGGGCCGCTGTGGTATTCGTAGTGCTGTAACGTAGCGCAGCCGCGTTCTTTACTGACGCGTCTCATTTCTCTCTCACTCTCAGCCCAGGAGATGACAGAAGACCACGCCCCCTCAACACAGGAAGTTGTCATCACAGAGGGAAAACCAGAACACTGCGCTTCCTCCCCCGACTTCGAGGCGGAGCCACCCAGCACTGAGACCGGTTCAGCTACGGCACCAGCGACGGACCAGTCAGCGAGCACTACTAACACGAACACACACGAGCACAAGCCAATCACAGACACTTCAGGGGGCGGAGTCTCCCCAGATAAACCTATGACTGATAAATCACTGAAAAGCAGCTCAGGAGCGGGTGTGATCACAGACAGGGTCCAAAACCGAGCCTCGGTGATAACGGTGCGACATTTGATTGACAGGTTTGCGCAGGATGAGGAGAGAGAGACAGGCGAGACAGACAGCAAAGCCAAGAGCGAGACAGACAAGGGCGAGGTCACGGCCGAGTGCACCACTACCTTGGAGCTGAGCACGGAGGTCAGAACAGACGCGTCTCAGGCACCCGAGAACACGCGGCATCCTGGGAAGGTGATCGTGACTAACGTGACGATTAACTCGCTGACGGTGACGTTTAAAGAGGCGATGACGGCGGAAGGGTTTTTCAGCAGCTACGGGCTGCAGGTCTGAGGCACGAGGAGGAAAGAGGAAACACTTACAACCAAAAGTACTTCCTGTCAAATTGCTAATGTGGCTAACGATCAAAGAGAGGGGAGTTAGCAAAATCATTTAGAGTAACGCATGCTAGCTCGAATTTGTTAGAAACGTTAGCATTTGAGGTGAAGTGCGCCTTATTCATGCGAGAGTGAGGGATTACAGGACCAGCCGATGTGTTGATCCGTCGATGTTTTGAAGCCTTTCGCTGTTTTTGCTTTACAGATACTCGTCTGTCGTTAATAAGGGTTACGTTTCCGTCTCCGTCCTTTCGTTTTAGTGAAAACGTGAACAATAGTGGAAGGATTTCCATGTTGCTGACAGTGACGCCTTTAAATGCACGCAAAAACGAACGCCGTTTCCACTTAACGCATCGTTGGTGTTAACCGTTCCGGTAAAAACAAAAGGAAAAGGATTTAGCGCGAGTTCTTGTTTCAGGGACAGCAATGACCAGATGACATCATCACCCCGTAGTCTCTGCAGCCCCGTCCCCCGTCTGGGACAGGTGAAGGTTTAGACGGCTCGGGTTTTGCTCTGCCTTGTGCTCCGAGGCCTTGCTGCATTTTTAACGAGTCCGTATCGGTTCACATTACAAATGCCACCGCACAGGCTGTACTGAAGTGTAGGCTGCATTCACAAAGCGTTGGAAAACAGTGTGCTTTAGATGTATCTCTAGCATGCGACAAAGTCGAGCTGAACTTCATGTGGTGACACTGCAACCAAAAAAAACAAAAAAAAAAAACAAAAAACAAAAGACAGAAACATGCCGTTGTATGACTTGTAGTCTATGGCAAGATGACATTTTTATTTGTATTTCCGATAAATAAAGTAACAAAAGAAGTTTTGTGTCAAAGTTCATTTGTGGATCATTTTTACTACGTCAGCAAATAATAAATAACTTTTATGATTAAATACTTATGGGAGATTAATTTGAGTGTGAACGTGGTTACTGCAGCGCTCTTTTAACGTTTAAACACTGCATTGAAAGATTTTAAGTTGCTCCTGTGTCATCAACTATAAAAGAGCCAACTACATTCCAATGTGCAAAAGAAATCTACTGGTTTACTGGAGAAAAGTTAGAAAAGAGGAAATCTGGATTATTTTATTTGAACTGAAAGCTCTTCTGTGCGCTCTGCTGTTTATCGTTGATTACTGAAATTCTAAGCTATTTATAATTCCAAACCTTTGTGGAGGTCTAAGTCAGTTCTGCTCTCTGCCTTTCATGACCTCTAGTGGTCCTAAGCAGAATAAATAAACAATTTTTTTAATCAGAACAAAATTTACAATATAATCATAAACACACATTTCACTTTTATAGTCGCACCACAGCGCTGTTGAAAAGTGGATTCTGATCTGAAGGTGTTGATTACGTTCCACATAAACGGATTTAAAGATGTGTGTAACTGCTCATAAGGAGACGTTTGTATTTAACATTAATGGAAGGAGTCTCCAGTGTCAGTACTTCGTAACAGTCAGAGGTGAAGCTGTAACTGTAAATTTTCGGGCATCTTCAGGACAGAGAAGTTTACGCTTCTTTGCGGTTTCTCGGTAACATGACAAGCTGTTTTTTTTTTTAACTTATTAACTTTCTTATTAACTTCAAGAGAAAAGAGAGGCTGGTGAGGGAACGACTGTTTATAGCTGCTACATGTAGTATAACAGGAGCTAATAGAAGTTACTTGCAGACGTTCTACGAGATTAAATGTAACTATAAATAGATTTTTTTTTTAAAAAGGGACGTTCTTTATAAACAAAAAAATTGTAATCGTAAGCAGATTGCTGTGGAATAAGACACTTACTTCGGGGTATTAACAGTATCTCTGCTTCATCGCAAAACCCAATCACTGAGAGTTAATAATTACTTTCCTGTAAACCCATATTAATGCTTGGACATCAGTGTCAAACAAACAAACTTGTTGCTGACATCATTTTATTACAAAAATGGCATGGAGTCCAAGGTTTGTTCCTTTGTACAGTAAAAAATAATTAAATTAAACTTAAAAAAAAAAAAAATAAAAGAATCAGCACAATGAGATTTCTGAAAGTGGAGGCAATGTGGAAGGAGAGATCAGTTCTTTAGATAAACTCTAATCTCATCTATGCATATTAGCATAAACACACACACACGCACGCACAAGCTTCTGCGAATACACGCCTCCACTAGCCAGTAAGTGTCATAACAAGTACACACACACACACACACACATGGGGAAAACAGGACATGTGGTTTGCCCCATGTGGACACTATGGCTAGGCATTTTAAACAAATGTGGCAAAAAAGAAGAAAAAAAGGAGGAAAAAAAAGGAAAAAAGGTCCACTGGCCGACACCACTAAGCTTTTCAGCCCACAACACTGTGATTTTTCTCTAAATCCATCAACGTAAATGTAAAGAAACCACTCTGCAAATTCTCAGGTATTAAAAATAGACTCTGTAGAATTGTAGCAGTCTCCAGGAGCGAGAGAAAAAAAAAAATCACTAGATAAAATAAATAACAGAATGCAAAACCAAACCTTTCAAGGAAGATATGCTTGACATTTGAATAATTAACAATAACAAAAACAAGAATTGTAACATTTGTCGCATGTCTGTACTGTAAAAATAGTAACAGACTGCCTCAAGGAGCAAAAAAATATTTATAAAATAAAACCCATTGCATTCAATAAATCAGTACTTTACATTTTTAAAATATTAAAAAATATATCTTAAAAAGGTAAATACTCCCCCAGGCCTGAAAATATTACCTGTGTTCTATTCTCTGAGTCTGAGAAACAAGCCTTTATTTGTTCACAATTGGCAAAAAACAGAAAGAAAAGAAGGAAAAGAGCCATAATTTAGCGTTCACACTCATAACATTCCGGTTATGTAATTTCTGCATCTCCCATAGGAAGATCAGAGTTCAAGGTGTTCATAGTTAAGAAAAAATTAAATAATTAATAACCGTAATATAAAAAAAAACAAAGCTAACACTGTCTCTGGCAAGGTTTTCTAACTACATGTCTAATGAGTTCATGTTCACCCCGAGATCCTGCCCGCTAGGGGGTCGTATGTCTTTCGCTCCCGCAGGGTGGAGTCCCACCATGCCGCTGAGATGCGGCAGCATCGGGTTCCCCCCAGGGTCCATAGCATTCTGCTGTAGCTGGGGAGGAGGTGGAGGAGGAGCCATGCCAGGTAGGTGCTGCTGTAAATGGGCGGGGTGTGGTGAAGCTGTCTGAGTCTGCTGCATTCGTGGGGACGGACTCGAGTGTGGCGGCTGCGACTGCGGACGAGGGGAGGGTTGAGGCGATCGCACTTGGTTGCTGAGAGAGTTAGGGAGCGGCTGGCCCTGCAGATGTGGTGACTGTGACATTTGCTGCTGTGGGCTCATGGGGTTGTTCTGCTGTGCAGGCGAAGTCCCACCTAGGTGCTGCTTCTGTTGCTGAAGCAGTCGCTGGTGGATTGCTTGCTGCAGCATTGCCGGAGATGAAGAAGGCTGTGTCCCTCCTTGTCCTGGCTGCATCTGTGGACCGCCTCGATCAGGCCCTTGCAGCCCAGCATTCTGCTGCTGCTGCTGCATTTGCAATCTGTGTTGATGCTGCAGTCTCTGCTGCAAGGCTGCAGCAGCCTGCTGCTGTGCAGTGTTGCCTGGGTAACCCTGCTGCTGTGTCGGGTTTCCTGGAAAAGCCTGCTGCTGAGCCAAATTGCCTGGAAAACCCTGCTGCTGGGTTAAGTTGCCTGGAAAACCCTGCTGCTGGGCTGAGTTCACTGGGTAACCTGGTTGCTGTGCCGAGTTGCCTGGGTAACCCTGCTGCTGAACCGAATTGCCTGGGTAACCCTGCTGCTGGGCCGAATTGCCTGGGTAACCCTGCTGCTGGGCCGAATTGCCTGGGTAAGCTTGCTGCTGTGCAGAGTTGCCTGGGAAACCCTGGGTGGAGTTGCCCGGGTAACCCTGCTGCTGTGCCGAGTTGCCTGGGTAACCTTGCTGCTGGGCCCCAGGTTGCACCCCTGGTTGCGTCTGCTGACCCTGCTGACCCATGTACCCTTGCTGCTGTTGGAATGCAGCGTGATTTCCCCCTGGCTGCTGCTGCTGTTGCTGCTGCTGCTGCTGCTGTTGAAGCTGCAGTTTCTGCTGCTGTCTCCTCAGCAGCAGCTCTCTGAACTGTGGATTCATATTGGCCACATTGGGTGGCACTTGGCCCGGTATTCCTTGCGGTTGCTGTTGTAACCCGGCAACTTGCTGCTGCTGAAGCAGGGGCCTCTGAGGTTGTTGCATTTGCTGCTGCTGCTGCTGCTGTTGCTGCTGCTGCTGTTGCAGCTGGGCAAGTTGGGCTTGTCCCATATTCATGGATGGCTGAAGCCCACAAGCACTGACTCCCACTGGTTGGCTGCTCATGGGCCCTGGCCCTCCCTGTGCACCAGCAGGACCTCCTGGCCCATTTTTATACTTGTAAACCCGCTGCTTTATAAATGCAGCCATTAGTTGTGGGTTGGAGCGGAGAATGTTGAGAACCTGCTGCTGCTGCTGAGGTGAGCTAGGTGACCGCAGGGTTTGCAGGAGTTCCTGCACCGTTCCCTGAGGAAGACTCCCACCTGCCATTCCACCTGCAGCACCGCCCTGCAGTCCACTCTGAACCATATTCATCAAGGCATTGTGATTTGGCATTTGCGGTTGCTGCTGTGGCTGTTGAGACTGCTGCATTTGTTGCTGCATTGTAGCCACCCCAGGCTGGTTCATAACTGGAGGTCTCTGCTGAGGTGGAATCCCCTGTCCTGTCCATTGCTGCTGAGCAGAAGGCTGAAGCTGCACATTAGCTCTTTGCTGCATCTGCACCTGTGGAGGAAGCTGGCCCTGTGCATTAGGCTGTGGTACAGGTTGCTGCTGCATGGGTCCTGTTCCAACCATCATTCCTTGAGGTCCTTGCTGCTGCTCTATCTGGCCTTGGGAAACAGTAACCTGTGCATGAGGAGGTAACCCTGTTCCCCCTACCATGCCAACCCCTGGATGGGTCATCCCCATCTGTGCTTGGGGTTGTTGGTGGTGTGGGTATGGCGCCATCATGCCTGTCTGGGTAGCTTGCCGCTGTAGTAGTTGAGCTTTTGCCATATTTCTTTGTGCATCTGCCACTTGCTGGATCTTCTTTGCAATTTCCACAGCTGCTGGAGGAGGACCTGATGACTGCTGCAGTGGACCTGCCCCTAAGCTGCTGGGGCTTGCAGGACCCAGGCCTGGTTTGCCTGTAGAGCCTGGAGGTCGCGGGCCATACTGAGTCAAACTGTTGGGATGTGGCGACTGTCCTGTCTGTTGTTGAGAAACCATTTGAGGCTGGGGAGATGTCATCACTCCCGGAGCACCTTGCATTTGCTGAAATTGTTGATGGCCAGGGTGCTGGGGAGTCATGTTGCCCTGTGGTTGCTGTAGCTGCTGAGGGGATGCAACAGGAATGCCTCCCATTCCAGGCTGGGGTACAGGCGCAAGACTTTGTTGGGTAGGTGTCTGTGGGGTAGGAGGCTGGGTACCCACTGATGTTGGTGTGCTACGACCCGTGGCGCAGTTGTTGCCTGGTGATGGAAGCCCTCCAGGTGGGCCACCACCAAGAGGAGGCTGCCCAGTCCGCTGCATGGTGGCCATGCGCCTACGCAGCATCTGCGCTTGCTGTAGCCTATGCTGCAGCTGCTGCTGTCTGAGTTTCTGCTTTATGTTGAGGCAAAATGGCACAGGGCACTTGTTCTCCTGGCAGTGCTTGGCATGGTAGCAGCACAAAGCAATGAGCTGCTTGCAGATGGGACAGCCACCATTTGTCTTGCGCTTGCAGCCCTTCGTGTGCTGCACCACCCTCTTCATCTTCTGGCAAGATGGCAGGGAGCAGTTGGCATTGCGACACTGACAGGCATGCACCAGAGACTGGATGCAGCGCTGGATGCTAAGACGACGAGAGTCACCAGGGTTCTGAGTGGCCGCTGTTGCCTGGTTGCTACTTTCATCATCTAGACCCAGACCAAGCTTCTCCATCTTGTGCTCATGGCCCTTTGTTTTATAGCAAGTGATACAAAGGTCATAGTCCTGCAAAGAATAAAGAAATTCCCTTTAGTACTCTGAGAAAATGATCCCCTTTTTGACAACTGTCTCTGTTTCTTAAAAAAAATCTCTTTCATCCGTTTCATCATGGTGCATGAATCACCTAAGTGCAACAACATTAATAAGAACTGGCAACAAACACTACTCAAAAGGAGCACCATCAACCTCTCTTACCTCACAGACGGTGCAGTGGAAGCGTGTCTCCACGTGATGTTTGCACTCATTGCAGGTGTAGACAAAGCGATCCTGGCTTTGGTTGTGCAGTTCCACCAGCATACACATTGAGCTCCACTTGGCTCGTCGCAAAGAGCTGAACTCCAGGTGCTTGTCCCGAGCCAGCGTCAGAAAGGCATCACGCCCATCCATCAGGTCGCATGCCATCAGGGGGTCTGGATCTACGATGGCAGGTAGCGAGTTGACAGCAGGTCCAGCAAGGAGGCGGATGACAAAGAAGACCTAAGAACACCAAAGTGGTAAGAAAATGGTCAGCATTAGCTTTATATGTTTTTGTGAAAAGGGAGACATTTTCAAAGCCTGTTCGAATTAGTAAGAAGATTACCTCTTTGTGTTTCTCCATGGTAGCGTAGAGTTTTTGGGATAGGTCATTTGAGACATTGGGCACACCTGGTTTCTTCTTATTGGCTCGGCTCATGCTGCTTTTGTTCTTGTTTGTCTTCTTGTTGTTCTTTTTCTTCGCATTCTTGCTGTCACCCTCCGTGGCCTCCAGAAACAAATAAGAAGTGAAATTTAGACTTGTATAAAAACACAACATTTATTGAACAAGCAACGTGACGTGACCACAAGAGCAATATTGGTGCTATCTAATTCTCAGTGATATGTTCATCTTTTTGAGGCTTCAGAATGTAAACTCACATCAACACTTTCATTGGACGTGCTGTTCTCCTCTCTTTTCCTCTCCTCCTCTTCTTGCTCCAGCTCTTTGATGCTCTCCTCCAGCACGTTGGGCCAGAAATCGCCCTCAAAATAAGGCAGCTCCTTTGCGCTCGTCAGGCGATCCTCAGTTGCCTGTTTAAAGATGTCCTAGGAGAGGGAAGGAGAAGAAAATGGGCCAGGGGTTAAAACGAAATGTGGAGCAGAGCTTCTTTACATAAACATAGCTGCATGCGCACACACACAAACACACATGAGCAGATACAGAGAACAAGGAGAAGCTCTGAGGGGGGGGAAATGGGCCAAACTGTTCAGCAGGGATTTTGAACAAACTTCTTCAAAGTTTACCACTAAAGCAACGGCTACCTTGTAGTCATGAACAATTCGCTCTGCCACAGCCTTGTCCAGCATCTTCTTGTACCACTCCTGCAGCCGTTTGGGTTTGGGGATCTTCTGATCCGGTGGGTGACAGTGGAAGATGTAGTCATCTCCTTCACTTGGTGGACACGCCCAGATATGCCCTGTGGTGAACCCCAACTTCTTCACATATTCCAGGTACCCGACTAGGATCTCGTGATACACACCTGTCCTCAGATGACGTGGCTGAAAAAAGTGCACACTGTCCAGGTAGGAGATATACACACGTCTGCACAAAAAGATGAACAGATGGAAAGAGAGATGAGAATGAGTAAACAAGGCAGTTGAACGTTGATAAACATGCTTAAGACTCAGTTTCCAGGCAACAGCATCACATGGCCGCAGACACGTGCACTCTAATTTTTTTTTTTTTTGGGGGGGGGGGGGGGGAGAAGCTTCTTTCTTTGACTTAATCAGGTATCTAGGAGACAAAAGGTCTTCTTCCGTGCATTTTCTCTCACCTCTGATTGGGTGGAGGACAGTCGGAGCCATATTCTTGAACGTGCATTCCGAAAAAACACACATCCACTCCGTTGATGTCCTCGAACGCAAACAGAGCTTTCGTCCGGTAGGGGAAAGACTCCGCCATTTCACCGCTGTCCACAAATCTGCCAACACAAATGCACATTATTACTCAAGCGAACATTCAATTCATATTTTTTTAAATGATACCACTTGATATTCTGGATGGTGATGTTTTCTATATGGCTGGAGAATGATCCCAAGATCCATACGGACGGAAAGACAGATCTAAACACAACAGTCCGACTGGATTCCCACCTGGACTTCATTCCCGGCTTCACCTCAACCATTTTGTCGGAGACGTGAACCACTCGGATAGTGACATCACCAGTTTCTGGATGACTCTGCCGCTTCAGGAACTCGTTCACTCTTGTCTCCAGGAAGTTGCCCAGCTTCGTCTGGGGAAGCCCTGAGAGACGAAACAGGACGAGGAAGAAAGAAAAAAAAAAAAAAAAACGTTGTTAGGATGATGAAAGCATCGTGTCTATAAACCCTGACAGCACTGATAAGTTGCGCCTCATGATCACCATAGTAACTGCACTGTGTTCCCGTAATAAGCGTTCCTGACAGATGGGAATAACCAGTGCCAGGGTGGAGTGATGCAGGCTGACGTGAAGCGAAGTTACTGTAACCAACCCAAATTTCCTTAAATACCGCAGCAATTTGCCAATAATTACAATTTTTTTAATTATTAAAGAATAACATCATACTTTCTCTCTGTTTGTAGCTATATTTAATGTCGTGGAACACCTATGAAACAGGTTACTTCCTTTTATCGCTTACGTTACAGCAGCTATAAACAGTCGTTCTGTCCTTAGCCTTTCTTTTTATTCTCTTTAAGTAAAAAAAAAAAAAAAATGCAGCTTGTCATGTTAGCGAGAAACTGCAAAGAAGCGTAAACTCCTCTGTCCTGAAGATGTCGGAAAACGTAAAGTTACGGCTTCACCTCTGACTGTTACAAAGCGCTGACACTGGAGACTCCTTCCATACATGTTCTCCACCACATCTTCACCACATCAACGATTTTCAAAAAAAATCTGTTTATGTGGACCGTCTGCCGTACAAGTCTCTGTGTATGAGCTGTTGCTATAGAAACGTAACGTATTATAAATCTGTGATTTGCAGCTGCACTACCGACGGACACCACACACACACACACACACGCTACACACACACTACACACACACTACACACACACTACACACACACTACACACACACAGCCTCTGTTCCTGAAGTGACTTTCAGGCTGCAGTAAGGCACACGGTGGACTAATCTATCTGCACTGATCTATTCTGCCACAAACTGCATATTGAATAAAGATAAATACACAAAATGGACAAGCAATTTTGCTCATTCTCCATGAACACTGCTCAGAAATCAGCAGTGTAAGCTGCGTGCAGTTTCAGTAAAACACACCAGAAGCTCCCAGACATCATGATGATAAATAGTGTAACTCTCCAGAATCTTCTTCTACCACTCCTGCAGAAGACTTGGGCAGAAGTCTACTAATTATTTAGCGAATACACTTACTTTTGGCGGCGTATTTATTCTCCTTCCTCGTCTTATTGGACGCCTTCAAGCAGCCGTCACACACGAAGCTGCAGAGGGATGTAATGTAGAGGTGAGCAGAGATCGCTGAGAAAGCTGAGCTCATAACTACAGCCAGTGTTTACTCGTGACTTGTCACTGTTTTGAATACGGACAGAAACCAGCTCACCCTGACGGCCATATCGTCTCGTTGTGCAGGACGCAGATTTGATGCATTTTACGAGCACAGTCGGAACATTCCACAAACCTGCAGGAGGAACGAGTCCAACACGTAACTGTTAACAAAATCACTTCAGGCTCTGACGCAAAATATCAAACTTTCAACGCAATAAAACCCTTCAAACTGCTGATCTATACGACGAGACTTACAGCTCCGGGTCGAGGGTGTCGTTCTTCTTCTTCTCAAACTGGTCTTTATTAATGGAGCTATTAAAAAAAAAAAAAAAACGGGTTGAACTAATTAAAAAATGTAGAATATAATAAAACAAGCTATGACTAATGCACACATTTAGATCAACGCTAATTACACTACACAACTAATTACGCTAATTAAACACCAAATTAATCTGTAATCATAAAAATTATCTAATGAGTAAAATACAATCCAGTCTCTATAATCCATGTTCTTAAGTTTTTTTTTGTTTTTTTTTTGAGTTGATAAACAGATTCCCTACAATTTAACCTGTTATAAATGATTAAGTCATACAAGTTTAGATATTATTAAAAAAAAAACTCTCAGTGTTCAACCCGTATAAGGGAACATTAGGTCAAAATTAGGGTGTGCAGGTGAAAATACGTTAAACTAAACAAAATAATAACACAAATTTAAAGTTTTTATACTCTGACTATCTAAGAATAATAAATTCACATGACACAAAGTAGTTAAAAAAAAA
>CM074944.1:771354-781354 GCA_037576815.1 Pangasius larnaudii | reverse complement strand
GACAGACGCACAGGCAGGTCAAGAGACAGACAGACGCACAGGCAGGTCAAGAGACAGACAGGCACGTCTAGAGACAGACAGACAGACAGGCACGTCTAGAGACAGACAGACAGACAGACAGGCATGTCTAGAGACAGCAAGACAGACAGGTCTAGAGACAGAAAGGCACGTCTAGAGAGAGACAGACAGACACGTCTAGAGAGAGACAGACAGACACGTCTAGAGACAGACGCACAGGCAGGTCTAGAGACAGACAGACGCACAGGCAGGTCAAGAGACAGACAGACGCACAGACACATGCACCGACAGGTCTAGAGAGAGACAGACAGACACGTCTAGAGACAGACAGACATGTCTAGAGACAGACAGATGCACAGACACGTCTAGAGACAGACAGACGCACAGACACATGCACCGACAGGTCTAGAGAGAGACAGACAGACAGACCTAGAGACAGACACACAGCTCTACAGACAGATGGGACGAGAGACAGACAAGTCGATGGACAGGTCTTCAGACAAGAATGACTCAGACAGGCAGGGTGACAGACAGCTCAACAGTGGGTCACGTCACTGAGAACAGAGAGTGAGACAGGTAGAGAGACAGACCCTGGCAGGTTTTCCCGGCCTGACAGTGGGTCATGTGATTGAGGACGTTCTTCATGGTCCTGCAGTGAGGCAGGCTGCAGTGAGACAGCTCTCCGTTACTCTGCTCCCGACGCTGACATTTATGAGCGTGAAGCAGGAGGACGAGCTGCTGCTGGATCAACTTCCTCTTCTCGGGGTCGGCCACAGGGGGCGCCACCGCCTGCACATGCGTGCACGCGCACACACACACACACACACACACACACACACAGTAAACATCTCTTTATTCACTATCGCGCACTAGGTCCTATATCCCTAACTAGCTACTGAACAAAACTAAACGGTGTACTCAGTAGCATAACTCAGCTGCATAAGCTAGTTACAGTGGATATAAAAAGTCTACACACCCCCCGGTTAATACTGCAGGGTTTTGTGATGTAAAAAAATGAAATCAAGGGTAAATAATGACAGATCTTTTTCCTCCTTTAATGTGAAATAGCAACCAACAACATTCAAGTGAAAAACAAACAAACATTTAGAAACAAAAAGAAAAGGTTGCATAAGTGGGCACATGCTTTTAAAATGGGTCATGTGACTGTGTTCAGAATCAACCAATTACAATCAGACTCATGTTCGAAAGTAATCGTCATACAGCTGTCGTCAATAAAGCGACTCTGATTAACCCCAAATAAAGACCAGCTGTGTCTGCATGATTTTCTTCACGTCTTCTCGGTTTAATCCAACTGCTGAAGCCAAAGAGCTTACAAAGCATGCAGCAGATCTCACTGTCGAAGGATATCGATCAGGAGAGGGATATAAAAGAATTTCCAAGACTTTAGATGTGCCACGGAGCACCGTGAAGTCCATCATCAACGAGCGGAAAAAACAAAGCACCACAGTGACATCAAAAAGAAGAGGACGTCCCTCCGAAATATGCGAAAGAACAAGAATAAAACATACCAGGGAGGCTGCCAAGAGATCTACAGCAACATTAAAGCAGCTGCAGGAACATCTGGCAAGTACTGGTCACTTCCTGCATGTGACAACAATCTCTCAGTTGTCTGGGCTGTGGGGTAGGGTGGACAGATCGAAGCCCTTTGTCACAAAAAAAAAAATCCAAGCTCAAATAAATTGCCACAAACCACGTGGCAAAATGTGTTCTGATTTGACGAAACTAAGGTAGAACATTTGAGGCATTATTCTATAAGATGTTTGGTCCAAAACATGACAGCTGATCACCCGAGCAACTCCATACCCCCCGGTGAAGCATGGTGGTGGCAGCATCACGCTATGGGGCTGCTCGCCTTCAGCTAGGACTGAGGCTTAAGCCAAGATAGAGAGAATTATGGATAGCTCAAAAATGCCTATAAATATCTACTTTGGCACAAAAGCTGCAGGACTCTGTTAGATGGCTGACGATGAAGAACAATTTCACCTTCCAGCACGATAACGACCCAAAGCACAAATCCAAGTCAACAGAGGAACGATCCAAATAATTTCACAAACCCGTGGAATGACCTGTAGAGGGCTGCGTGCAGGAGATCCGCTCGCAATCTGATACATCTGGAGCATTTCTGCAAGGAAGACTGGAATAACGCTGCATCCGAGGCAAAGTTGCGACTTGTAATTCCCCACCTACAAGTGGGGAATTACACCAAAAATGCCCCTCGAGTCGGGGTAGTCTCCTCAACTACCACTTCCTTCCCGTTTACGGACTGACGTCAGATCAACATGGCCGCTCTCACTGCGAACAGCGTGAAGTTCCCCTTCTCTACTGATAAAACGGGTTTATAGCAGGATCGGCTTCAGATCAGTTCATACACAGACACGGCACTCGGTTAAATCTATACCACTGACCACAAAGAAGCTAATCATCACCATTAGAGTTATAGCGTTATCGCTAACGTTAGATTCATGCTAAGCTCCTCGCTGTTGTCGCTGTGCTGCAGTTTCAGTCTGAAATGATGCCTGGATGTCCGACAGCGGAACAGAACCAGCAGCCACTCAGGCCTGTAACTGTAAAAGTGCGCTTAACGTAGCTCTTTATGAGCTTTGTGTGCTCGGACACGCTTTTATGACAACTTGCACATTACCGCTTCCAAGGCACCAGGAACGCAGCCTCAAATGGCCAAATGAACACGTGTTGAGTTGGTAGACTCTTCCCCAAAAACACCGAGTGCTCAACTGGAGCATAAAAAAGTATTAGTTAAGGGGTGTGCACACTTACGCAACCAGGAACCAGGAAGTTTTACCCCAAAAAAAAAGAAAAAAGAAAACGTTTATATTTGTTTTTCACTTGAATTTTGTCAGCTGCTATATTGAAACATACTGGATTACATTACTGGTACGATTTATCTTGGTTTAACTTTTTAAAAATCATAAAAACCTGCGATTTTAGGAGGGGTGTGTTTTAATTTCCACTGCACATACACATTAATTACACCAGCCAGATAATTCTGACCCACCATCTGTTCAACCTACGAACAGAAATACGGCTGCTAGCTACGAGACGAGTGATTCATCTGCGTACACCACATGACTATTTGACATTTTACTATACAATCACACCCCTAGTATACATGCGACACTAAACACTTCATTTCCCATGATGCAGCTCACCAGGCCAGGGACACTCTGACCAGGCTGGGCTTTCTGGTCCACGCTGAACTGAGAGAGGTTCTGAGACGCTTTATTCTGGAGGGACGGGGCAAGAGATGACTGAGCGCCGCTATGGGAGTAAGGAGGCATGAATGGGGCGGAGCCAGCACCGGCCATCATGTTCATCTGAGAAAGAGAGAGAGAGAGAGAGGGAGAGAGAGGGAGAGAGAGAGAGAAATTTAATACTCAAAAGTAACAATGGGACAAGTTGTACATCAACAGAAATATTATTTACAATGACAACAAAACATATTATATAGAACTAAATATTAAAAGAAAATTATTACCTATATTATTAGGCAAATAGGATTAAATCACATTGTTAATGCACTAAAAGGCATCTTGGGATTTTGTGTTTTTGACATCGGAAGGCATCGCAAACGCATCATACGCTCATCGCTCAACCGATAAAAGTCACGATAACACTGTTGCTAGGCAACCAGAAAATAAATTCAGATTATAAGTTAGCCGAAGCGGAAACGAGGCAAATTCATTGGGGATAAACGTTTCCCTGAGATATGCTGTGAAATTACTAAAGAAAGACGCGCCACGACTAAAATTTCTCGGTTTTGAGGCTCAGAGTTTATTAAAAACATTCCGACTTCCAGTCGAGAGACTGAATTTGGACAGAATGTAAAATTCGAAGAAAAGAATAAAAATTATTTTTAATAAAAACATAAAATTGTTTTGATAAAAACATATAAAAGACCTACTAGCACAATATTAGTATTTTCTGATTGGGTTTTTATATTCATTAATCCTGATCCTTTGCTGAAATATGAATATGATAATGAGCAAAAACACAAAGATTAAAAAAAACAAAAAAAACACAACTTACTAAAATCAGAATATGCCATGCTCAGTTTAAAAAGAGGGAAATGATTATGTTGTGAAATGATTTCAGATACAGTAATGTTTATTAGCCCAAAAAAACAAAACAAAACAAAAAATACCCCACTGCCTTATCGTGACCAAATCTTAAAGATATATTCATCCCATTATGTTGAAAGACTGACAGGTGAAAATAGATAAACAAAAAAAAGTCTGTACTCCGATATTTGCATGCAGCTATATCGTTATTGTCATTATTAATTATTAGTATTAAGAAATAAACCAAGAACCAAGAAAGTGCTTGGACCCCAGTGACTGCTTGCAGCTATATTTATCCTCACTGTAATTATTATTAAGAGAGAAATCTAAAAAGTGCTTGGACCCCGATGATATTTATTATTAGCAGGAGTGTAAATGCACTTTACCTTATTAACGGCTCCAGGTTGCTGCGCTCTGAGCTGCTGCTGCTGCTGCTGCTGCAGAGGGTCGGCCATGTTCATGCCAGCGTTAGCGTTGACGTAACCCATCCTGGGTACCCCGTTCATGGCTTGCCCTCCCATAATGCCCTGCGTCTGCCCGTTTCCTTTCTGCACCGCCATCATTGGCCTGTTAAAGCCGGCCGGCGCCATCATACCTGCCTGCTGCTGCTGCTGCTGCGAGGCGGAGCAGAGGAGCTCGGACAGCTGCTTGTGTTTGGCGGCCGTGTCCTGAATCGGGCCGAGGGAGGAAGGCTGGCACACCTCGACCCCTCCGTTGGGCAACGCCAAGTCAGGTGAACTGATGAGCTCAT
Organism: Pangasius larnaudii; assembly: GCA_037576815.1. NCBI lineage: Eukaryota > Metazoa > Chordata > Actinopteri > Siluriformes > Pangasiidae > Pangasius > Pangasius larnaudii. Next base: position 776,488 of record CM074944.1, on the reverse strand, counting down.
CAGGGAGGTCATGCTCCAGGTCGAAGAGGGAACTGAAGTCTGAGGAAGAGAATTAAGGAATAAACTTTAAATATTGTGCAGGATATTTAATCTGTACATGTGTGTGTGTGTGTGTGTGTGTGTGTGTGTGTGTGTGTGTGTGTACATATAAGACAGTACAAAACTTCATATTCAAACCATTAATTAGAATTATTTATAAATTACCTTCTTGGCCTGCAATACACATGGGATAATAAACATTAAAGTCTTATACCACATATTCAACATGCACAATAATCGTGTGCTCGGCGATATAACAATAACAATTTCTCAATATTCTCATCAAATTTCACCACAATATACAATTCTGAGATATCGCCGGTATCATGACATAAAACAGAATTTTGTAGATTATAAATTAGAAGATATTTAAACATGTGGGACGCAGCACTACAGCCCCTTTTAACAAATGTAAATATCATGAGATATCTTGTAATGTGTTATGAAAATGTGTTATGATTTTTGTGGCACTGTCCTCCCCCTAATACAGGCATCAAGTTGGCATCTTTTCCATTTTGGCCAAAAAATAAGGGACCTTAAGACAACTGTCCTTACGGTAAAGACTATTTAGGCAATGTCCTCTTAACTGGAATAACGTCACCCCTCGTCCACACCACTGAATAAATGGACGTGCTAATAAAAAGCACATGGTCCAGGGTAACAATAGATAAAAATGAGCTGAAACGGGAACCTTTATTCAGAACGACACAAAAGTTCCTGAGAAATTGGGCAACATTACTACAAAAATGATCGTTGAGTCACTCTCGTTGGAGACATCTGCACAATTTAAGTGCAAATTGTGTGTCAGACGTGAGAATTTCTGTCTGAATTCAAGTAAAGAGCTTTGGTTTTTTGCGGTAATCTGTTGCAAACAATCGTACAAATTATTAAAACCCAAACACGGAATTCTTCAGCCACCTGCAGATAACGCTGCAAGTTACGCTTTTGTAAAAGTCTGTAAATTTTGATTTTAAAAGTGGAATTATGTCATCATCCAGATTATGTGCAGCGTTTCAATATATCATCACCTTTAAAATTTGGGAGGCTGGGCTTAAATGGGTGGAGTGACCTGGACAACTAAAAAAATGCGACCGCAAATAGGTAGCTTATTTACAAAAAAACAAACAAACAAAACAACAACGACCACCATCTCAATTCAGCAAAAATGAAGGAAATATTTATAATGCTGCACCAAAAGGGGAATGAAAATCTACATAACATAAAAAAAAAGGTGTGTGTACAAATCGCGATTAGTGGATAGCTGAGATTTAGCTACGGCCTGAAGAGAATTAAAGTAAACTTTACTATACCATTTGCATCGCTCGCAGAACCAGAGAGAGCGGGCGAGGACAATTTAGGCCTTTTGGCTGAAGACGGCCCCGAGTCCAAAACATTATCGGCCATATTTCTCCACCGATTCTGTATTAAAGCATATATATATCCGCACAGGATAGGAAAATTCCCTCGTCTGAGTGCGTAAATATTCTAGGAATTTCTTAACTCTGGAGGAAAGGTTAAATCTGAAAGTTCCACTACTATAATTCCAATTTCCTTCAGGATTATTTCACCGATTTAGATCTATTTTAGAGAAACTGGCGTGACTTTGTTCCTCCTTGGATTATCATAGTGTTTTGGATGCTGGAGCTTTGTTGGGACGCCAATCAACCTGAGGACTGATGGGAAACTCAATGCAGTCAGAAGCCAAACAGAATTCGGTGTCTGCGTCATGAAATTCGCCTCATGCAGTGGTCCTGAAAACGTCCACAATCCTGAAATTCTCCATGGCAGTCAGTGCCATCTGTCTCCAGCTTATCCGTCCAATTATTCGTTCGATTCCAGAAGTCGTCCGGGACGTCCTCAAATCTCGCCTCATCGATACAGCAACTCTGTGATATGTTCAAATGGACACAAGTTACATTTCACGCAAAACACCGTTCAAAGAAACTTGGCCATGATTCAGTCCAGATAAAGTCATCTGTGCTTCTGCGGGACTAATAAAACAAACCAAATGGCACGCAATACCGCTGAAGTGCTGAAGAACCGTCCAGATGCACCACCAACTCCATGAACACTCGTGTTCCTGAATGCACTTTAGTGTTTTTGTGACGGGACGGAGCAGATCTTGCAGGGCTGCATCTCTCACACACGTATGCATGGATCTACAGCTAAATCAGCTCAGAAGAAACGTCCTACTGCATGCACGACAACGTCCAATGCTCATGCATGCAAAGAAATCGGTTGCAGTTCAGGACCTGATGGCTCAGTATGAGGAGAAAAACAAAAACTCTTAGTCCAATTAGTCATTTAGTTTGATAAGGAGTCTGATTTTTTTTTTTTTTTTTTGCAATAGTGTTATTGGTGGACAGTGGAGAAGTGTGGCAGTGTTGGATGGATCTGCTCACTTTGTGGTTCAAACCAACTCTAGTCAAGCTTGCAAGTAGAAGAAATGGGGAAGAAATGGGCGAGCAGTCAGGTGAAGGAGAAAACCACATCGACTGGGATGAAGCAGAGGGAATGCAGCTGCATTAATGCTGAAGCTTTTAGATCAGATGGGAGATGCACTTCGGGGTTCTGCTGAATGCGCCCCAGGCTTTTCTGGTGCCGTGACCCCCTGCGCCTTCATTTCTCCCTTCTTTCTCTCTTTCTCTCACTTCTTCTCGCTTCTTTTCTTCACTTTGTTGTGGACGTCCTTCACTTTTACGCCGTCCTCCGTCTTTTCATTTCGCAAGCAGTCCATCCATTCCGTCCTCGCCGACGAAAAAAAAGTGTAAAAGAAAACAATACACTAATTTCTCTCCTCTTTCCTCTTTCTCTCCGTCTCTTGTCCCTTCGGCAGGGTTTTTTTTTTCCTCGCGTTTTTTTTTTTTTTAAATCCCCTTCCGCCTCTTCTTCAGATTTTCACCGAGTGGATTTTTCTATTTTTTATCTCCACCTTTCGGTTTTTTTCCTCTTTCTTTTCCTCCTTTCCTCTCTCCCCTGCTCTTTGAGAAGACAGCGGGTCTCGGTGCGCGCCGTGGCCGGGCTTGGAGCGGCTCTCTTCGGTCTGCCTCTCGTGCCTCCTCCGCTCCTCTGGCCGCACAAAACAAAATGGCGGCTTGTTGTTTCTCCTCCTTTTGGCACTGAAGGGAAAGAGGGAGGGTTTGGAGGTACATTACAGGGGAAAAGGAGGGGGTAAAGAGAGGGATCCGGTGTCGGTACTCGGCTTTTCCCGGATTATTTCGGATCTGAAAGCTCCCTGATTTATCTTTTTGGGTTTTGAATCAGTTTTATATTTGTTTTTTTGTGTGTTTTTCTGAGCAGAAATCACAAACAAGACCATCTCTCTCATAGGAACACTGATTTCATCGACACATATCATGATACTTCCAATAAATCAACGATAATTCCTCGTTTTTTTCTTCAAGTTTTACAATATTATAATCATATTTTATAAAAATACAGGAGGAGACAATGTTAGCTGAACTGCCCTGACACTGGACACATGTAAGGTTCACTTCACACTTGATTAAAATGGTCCATGTTGGTAGTTTAATGGCTTGAAATCCCTTTAAAAATCCTAATTTTCTTTATTTATCCCTTAAAATACAGCCTTTCCCCCTCTCTAAACGTCTTCTCCCTTTTCCTTCTACCTCAAAATGCAGGGAAAATAATATATTACATAATAATACGGTTTCAGAAGCAAATCAAATACTTATGAATAAAACCATCCATTATCTTGCACCTGAATATACAGTTTAACTTATAAACTGACTGAAAAATCAGACCCCAGCTGGAGAACCTCAGCCTCGTTTGGTCTTTTTGATCAATTTTAATTCTGAAGAATGATGGATTTTTATTCATTCAGGTGATTTGTGCCTTCATTACTAGGCAATGACATGAGGGTGAAGTCGCGATATCGAAAGACTGTGGGTTTTTGGGGGGTATTTAGTGTGTCAGTGGACAAATAAATGGTTAATGTTGATGAAAATATTGAGACATCAGAGTAGAAACACTCCAAGGCCTACTGTACTTCAGATATGCTGCGTTAATGAGCTGTTAAGTAAAAGTGTGTTCAGCAGGAAACACAGTAAAAAGTGTAAAATTTAATATTAAGCAGCAGGATTGGGAATGAGTGGACATTTAATCAGTGATAAATGTGTTCTTTATTGCCATCTTGCTTTCTGCCCCTGAGAAAATTTCACTATCTGTTTTCATGAACTCTGATCATTTCAGTCATATCTGTGATCTAGTAGCTTGATATCCACCAGGAAGAAGAAAATTAAATCACGTATATTTATAGAACTTGGGTTCCATCACTTTGTCTCTGTCCTGTCCTCATAGGAGGCTCTGATAACCATAAGACATATAATAACAAGTACAGGTATAAAGCCTGGCTTTTTATTCCCAACTTCATAATTGTTGTGTCCTATAAATTAATTCACATAGTCCCGTGGATGTTCAGGCGTCCTGTGAGAATTTATAGCTGTCTGCATGCGAGTTTTATAACATTTTATTACAGATGTCGCCTTTAGTGAGGCGTTATCGCTCATGCTTCAATTTTAATTAAAGCATTAATACGGAAACCGGTAAACATGGCTTTTCTTAAAATTACAATTTTAATGTGACTGGAAAAAACACTTCCAGAAAAGAACGCAACCAGACGAGGGAATTCACATTAATATTTTTACACACACACACACACACACACACACACACACACCCTCATGGTGCACACTGTCAGTGAGTGAGTTACGGCATGTCTCCAGCGCCCGGCTGTGTCCTAAACGCCAGTTCCTCACTCTTGTAGCTTCCTGACACAAGGGTACTTCATGAAGAGTACTAAACACATAAAGGTGAGTAGAGATGCAGAACCAGGAGCAGTCCTTCATCCCTCTGAATGTGCACAGGCCCTTTCTACATCACACACTGATTTTGGAGTGTGTGCAGACAGGATCAGGGGACCGCCATGTTCTCGGATCACCACGTCGTCTTCTATGCGCACACCGAGACCACGGAAGTGCTGCGGACACGACTCGTCATCGTCACTGAAGTACAGACCTGCCGACAGAGACAGTGAAATAATAATAATAATAATAATAATAATAATAATAATAAT
>CM074944.1:694198-704892 GCA_037576815.1 Pangasius larnaudii | reverse complement strand
GTTCTTGTGAAGGTGATGCCTGTGGTTGCAGAATCCAGAAAAGCAATGTAAGTAAAGCTGAATATAACTGTTATACTCTTGCACTTTTAGAGGAACAAGAGAAAAAACTTTGACAAACATGCAGTTTGTGATGTTTTGACCCTTGAGGTCATACAGGGTTGGTGTTAATGAGAACAGATAAATGTAATCAGATGTTCACATTCAGAGCAAGTATCAAAGCCAGGTCTCCAGATTCTAAGTCCAATGCTCTACTGATTGAGCTACACACAGGATAAAGACCCAAAAGCAGAGGCTGACACAGGAGTACGGTTAAATAGTTTTATCGAAAGAGTTCACAAAAAGTTACAAAGTTTCTCAGTAAGGCTCTTCATTTGATTAACGGCAATGAATCAAAGCAATAAGAACCAAAAAAAATCCAAGGCTAAAATTCTTAGTCACACAATCCTCCAAAAATACAAATCTCTAAAGATACCAAAACTCACAAAAACTTCAGTAATCCACAAAGGGTACAGTAATTCAAGAAAGCAAGGCAGAGACTTGCATACAGCAAGGACCAAGGCAAAGACTAACACAGGAGTCTGTTCAGAGTCACCATCTGGTGGCCAAAAGGCAGAATACAGTCAACAACCTGACAGACCAAGTCAGCAAATGATTTAGGGAATAATGATTGCATGAGCAAATGAATAGGACTAAAGGACAGGTATAAAATATGTGGAAGCCAATTGCTTTCATTTGAGGAGAAAACATTTATATCTCAAACTTATGACTCAGTATATTTGCTGAAGAAGTTTCTTGAATTTACATAGACCTTATCAAAGTAAAACTCATGTACAATTCTTTATTTTCCCTCTGTATTTTCAACAGTTTTTTTCTTTGGATCTCTCCACATTACAGTCAGGTACATACGTATTTGGACAGTGACACAATGTTTGTAATTTTGTCTCTGTACACCACCACAACGGATTTGAAATGAAGCAATCACGATGTGATTGAAGTGTAAACTTTCAGCTTTAATTAAAGGGGTCTACCAAAAGTATTGTTTAGGAAATACAGCCATTTTACAGAGTCCCTCCATTTTCACAGGCTCAAAAGTAATTGGACAATTGACTGATAAGCAGTTTCATGGCCTGTTTCCTCCTTATTTCATGACAAATTAAGGAGATAAAAGGTCTCGAGTTGATTCCAAGTGTTGATTTGCATTTGGTAGCTGAAGTGGTATCACTGGGCTGAAAAAGCATAACAGACCTATCAGAGATGGCAGAAACTTTAGGATTGACCAAATCAACAATTTGGCACATTCTTAAAAAGAAAGAATGCATTGGCGAGCTCAGCAACACCAAAAGGCCTGGAAGACCACGGAAGACAACTATAGTGGATGATCGCAGAATTCTTTTCATGGTGAATAAAACCCCTTCACAACATCTAGCCAAGTCAAGAACACTCTGGAGGAGGTAGGCGCATTATTGTCAAGGTCTACATTCAAGAGACGCTTTCATGAATGTAAATACGGATGGTTTACCTCAAGATGCAAACTGCTGGTAACACTCAAGAACAGAAAGGCCAGATTAGACTTTGCTAAAAAAAAAATAAAAAAAGCCTGACCAGTTCTGATGCAAGATTAATTTGTACCAGAATGATGGAAGGAGAAGAGTATGGCGAAGGAAAGGAAGGGCTTGTGATAAAAGAAAAACCACATCATCTGTCAAACAAGGTGGAGGAAGTGGTAGCTCAGTGGTTAAGATGTTGGGTTACTGATCGGAAGGTCTTGAGTTCAATCCCCAGTACCACCAAGCTGCCAATGCTGTGCCCTTGAGCAAGGCCCTTAACCTTCAACTGCTCCGTTGTATAAATAAGATAAATGTAAGTCGCTCTGGATAAGGGCAAATGTAGGAAGTGTTATGGCATGTGCGGCTGCCAATGGAACTGGGTCACTGTTGCTTATTGATGATGTGACAATATATATATAATATTTTTTATTAAACCCCTTGAATTAAAGCTGAAAGTCTACACTTGAATCACATCTTGACTGCTTCATTTCAAATCCATTGTGGTGGTGTACAGAGGCGAAATTACCAAACTTGTGTAACTGTCCAAATGCTTATGAACCTGACTGTAATATTTTTTAAATACTTAAAGTGCAGTTAAGCAGACGTGGTGTATAAAAAATACAAAATACATTCTTGTTATTATGATTTGATAAAGGTTTTATTCAAGTGCTTTGTGATAATGTCCATTGTTAAAAGCGCTGTACAAATAAAATTGAATTGAATTGAATTCTTGATATAATTTTGTATAATATTATAATTTCATTATATGTTAACTATAAATCATAACTTTTTAGTTGTGTTGACCTTTTCACAAATTGTAGCCTGTGTTATTTCCTTTATTTTGATATTTATAATATAAGAATGTTCAGTGAGTGAAAGTTTGGAGGAGCTTTTTTATAATCTATATTAGTGTTGGTTCATTATGTATTATTTTATTTCCTTCAGTATCAGATGTGGTACAATTAAAGAGAAAAGTTGGATGGCTCTGGACTCAGTGCTCAGATCAGAAACCTCCAAACTGCGAGAACTGCATCTGACTGTGAATACAATGCATCTGTCCCAGAACAATCTAGGAGTCACAGGAGTGAATCGTCTCTGTGCTGTACTGGAGAATCCTCTCTGTAAAGTGGAGACACTGAGGTAAGATCATCTCTCCATGAGTCACAACTTGATAATTATTTCTCCTCATATTCACTTATGCATTAGAGGAATAATTGAATGTACTGATCAGATACATGTGCATTAGAAATACAGTTATACAGAGATAAGTTCTACAAAACCTGACTGATTATTATTAAATTAAACCAACTGTACTTTTGCACCTATGGTACTCTTCATGTCAGTAACTCTCAGTAACAGCGCTAATGTTTTGGTCAGTGCTAATTAGGGGGCCAGGCACTGAAGTTATGAGAACACCCTATTATTATTCTATGTCTTCTTCTTCTTCTTCTTCTTCTGTTCCATGACCTGAGGCTATGCAACAAATTTGGTTTCCATGCCATCTACTGGTCAAAAAATGCTTCCATCTAACTGCTATTTTTGCTATTCCCCCACCAAATCTTCACCAAATTTGGCTCACATCATCTTGAGACCTGTCTAAACAAAATTTATCAAAGGAATTCTGGTATTCAGAATCGTTTTCCCGTAATGGACTGGCAAATTCGTGAAACTACGAATCATTCTTGTAATGTTTCCCTTGAATCCTTTTGCCTAAAGTTATGGCTTTGCTTTCTGTGATTGTTTATGCAACAATTGTAGCATGCCTGTGATTGTGCGGCTCACCGAGTCTGGGTGCTTGGCCCCCAAAAATGCTGCTTGCAGCTTTATTTATACCTTGTAATTGTTCAAGAGAAGGGAGACAGACTAATGCGAGAATCACTGCAGTGTGTAAGAGGCAGTCAGTAATGCTGTTTGGTGATGAGATTGTCAGTGTGTTTCTTCGGTATTCTTCAGTTTAATATCATACACAATAGATGAGAAAAAATAAACAACAGATGAGAAAAAATAAACATATCACCAAGTATCATGTTTAAATAAATTGTTAATTGGAATAAAAAGTAGATATTAAAAAATGCTCACATCATTCTGAATACTATAAAATCATTTTGCACACACACATCATTTTTAAAGTAAGTATTAAACTGAGATCTGTTGATGAAGAGTGTGTCATTGTCTCTTTGCAGGTTGCAGTGTTGTGATGTCTCCGATGAAGGCTGTGCTGCTCTGACTTCAGCTCTGAGATCAAACCCCTCACACCTGAGAGACCTGGAACTGTCTAATAATAATCTAGGAGACTCAGGAGTGAAGTGTCTCTCTGCTGGACTGGAGAATCCTCAATGCAAACTGGAGATACTGAGGTAAGATCATCTCTCTGAGAGTCACATGACCTGCTCCTCAGATTAACGTGCTTAATGCGTCTGCAACATGTCAGTATTAAACCATGCACAAGGTCATAAAATGGTCTTGTATTATTCCACATTTTGTCATAAAGAGTGTCTGAGTAAACCCACTGACTCAAATCCATTCAAATAGTAACACAGAGCTAAAGTAGAGAACAGGATCAATAGGTGTGTATGAGAGGAGATCACAGTGCATGCTCACTAATGTATGCTTTAATACACAGATATGATTCATCTAGCGTATATATATATATATATATATATATATATATATATACACACACACACACACACACACACAATTTTGTAATTAATTCTTCTTCTAGAACCACTATTTCACTGACGAACCAAAAGTTTTAAGACTCCCAAAATGTTAATGTTCATAAACTGAGAGTCTGAAGTGTGTGTCATTGTGTTTCTGCAGTTTGTTTAATTGTGGTATCTCAGATGAAGGCTGTGCTGCTCTGGCTTCAGCTCTGAGATCAAACCCCTCACACCTGAAAAACCTGAATATGTCTAGGAATAATCTAGGAGACCTAGGAGTGAAGCGTCTCTCTGCTGTTCTGGAGAATCCTCACTGTAAACTGGAGACACTGAGGTAAGATCATCAGACTGAAACAGCACTGAAATGGTGGAAATAACAAAAAGGTATAGAAAATAAAACTTGGAAACTAAAAAGTTAATGCCATAGGACTGAAAAAGTAAAAAATTAAAAAAGAGCTGAAAAAACTCTTACAATAATTGTTGCAAGTCACAGCAACAATTCTTTTGTTTATTTTTTCTTTTTAAAGCTCAAATAGTTTTTATTCTGTTACTGAATATTATTTCAGTCAGTTCCTTCAATATTCATCTCCCTCTAGCTGCTATGATCAGATCTGTGTTACAGAAGCAGCGCAATGGAGAAGCAGTATTAAAACCTCAGTAGTCCTTTCACTAAGGTCCTAAATTGGTTTTGTATTATTCCACATTTTGTCATAAAGAGTGTCTGAGTAAACCCACTGACTCAAATCCATTCATATAGTAACACAGAGCTAAAGTAGAGAACAGGATCAATAGGTGTGTGTATGAGAGGAGATCACAGTGCATGCTCACTACTGCATGATTCATACACCTCTCAGCCATAATATTATGACCACTGACAGGTGAAGTGAATGATATTGATTATTTCATTACAATAGCGTCTGTCAAGGGTTGAGATATATTAGGCAGCAAGTGACCAGTCAGTTCTCGAAGTTGATGTGTTTGAAACAGGAAAAATGCGCAAGCATAAGGATTAGAAACACTTTGACAACGGCCAAATTGTGATGGCTAGATGACTGAGTCAGAGCATCTTTAAAACGGCAGGTCTTGTGGGGTGTTCTCGGTATGCAGTGGTTAGTACCTACCAACAGTGGTCCAAGGAAGGACAAATGGTGAACTAGCGACAGGGTCATGGGCACCCAAGACTCACTGATGCGTGTGGAGAGTGAAGGCTAGTCCATCTGGTCTGATCTCACAGAAGAGCTACTGAAGCACAAATTGCTGAAAAGTTAAAGCTGGCTCTGATAGAAAGGTGTCAATACACAGTACATCGCAGCTTGCTGTGTATGGGGCTGTGTAGCTGCAGACCTGTCAGAGTGCCCATGCTGACCTCTTCCACTGCCGAAAGTGCCTACAATGGACAAGTGAGCATCAGAACTGGACCACGGAGCAATGGAAGAAGGTGGCCTGGTCCGATAAACCACATTTTCTTTTACATCGTGTGGAAGGCTGGGTGCGTGTGCGTTGTTTACCTGGGGAAGAAATGGCACCAGCATGCACTAGGGGAAGAACACAAGCTGGCAGGAGGCAGTGTGATGCTCTGGGCAATGTTCTGCTGGGAAACTTTGGGTCCTGGCATTTATGTGGATGCTATTTTTACACATACCACCTACCTAAACGTTGTTGCAGACCAGGTACACCCCTTCATGGCAACGGTATTCCCTAATGGAAGTGACCTGGAAGTGATCTGGGGAAGTCGTGGCCTAATGGTTAGAGAGTCGGACTTGTAACCCGAAGGTGATAAGACTGGACACCCCTGTTCTAAATAATAAAACCATTTTAAAGTTGATGAAGATTGTGTCCTTGTGTCTTTCTGAAGGTTGTGTGATTGTGGTGTATCAGATGAAGGCTGTGCTGCTCTGGCTTCTGCATTGAGATCAAACCCCTCACACCTCAGTGAACTGAATCTGTCTGAGAATAATCTAGGAGACTCAGGAGTGAAGCGTCTCTCTACTGTTCTGGAGAATCCTCACTGCAAACTGGAGATACTGAGGTAAGATCATCTCTCTGAGAGTCACATGACCTGCTCATATTACCTCAATTTATTCTCATCATGGCCAGTGAGAAGAACTCCACAGACCAAGCTGTTACATGCAATTAAATAGTTTAGTGCACAGGGTTAGTGTTTCATGATTGGTTACATGTAGACAAAAGACTTCATGCTTATTGGTCAAGTAAAGATAAAATTAACATGAATTATCAAAAAACGATTAACAGGAAAGGAAATACATATATGGTGAAAGTCTGATGTAACACTAGGACAGCGAGAATTGGATTAACTAATGATAAACAAAATAACTAATAGAAAAACAATTAATATATTAATAATCCTTTATCATACTGCCACATCAAATAAACACATCACATAATTTGTTTTATGACAATTAATTGGCTACCAGCTGCTATAATGGGAGACAGAATTAACCAATCAGGAGCATGCATTTCTCTGAATAAAAAATTCTCTGAGCTTTCTGAATAAAAGCTGCTAGGCAGCTAGCTACAGACTGAGCACAGAGACAGATTTATCCAGGAGGAGAAAAAGAAGTTTAAATCTAGATTAGTTCAATATGTTCTTATTGCGAACATTACTATTTGAATAATTTTCAGTGTTATAAAGGTCTTTTATGTCAGCATGTCAGTAATAGGGGAGAACGGGCTGACAGTAAATCTTTTTGCACACTACATGATTTTGGCCCTGATTCCTCAGTCACTGACTAATTTCTGGGGCTTGATGCCTACACCCCCAAACTCTGTGACTACACCCTGATCCTGACCTGATCCTGACTGTTAATCTCACAAACCTTAGTAGATCTAGGGGAATCTGTAACCAGTCACACTTCCAGTTTTTCCACACTTTTTAGTGTGATCTTCCCTCAAATGCACAAAAAGCTTAGCACATCTGGCCCTCTGTCTTCATCTCATTCTTGTGTACATTTTCTATTTACTTTGAATTTGACATCTTTAACGTGTAGAAAACCCAGCCACTGGGGTTGCACAAGCCAGTGCAATCTCTGTGCCGGTCCCAAGCCCAGATAAAATGGGGAGGGTTGCGTCTGGAAGGGCATCCGGCCTAATGAAGTAGTCAATGAAGAAAGAGTGGTGATTGGTGCAGACTTTAAATGCGAATGTAGGTGAACTGAAGTGATGAGGAAGTGATGGGTAGGTACGGTGTAAAGGAAAGGAATGTGGAAGGGCAGATGGTGGTAGATTTTGCCAAAGGATGGAAATGGCAGTGGTGGATACGTATTTTATGAAGAAGGAGGAGCACAGGGTGACACATAAGAGTGCAGGAAGGTGCATGCAGGTGGACTATGTCCTATGTAAGAGATGCAACCTGAAAGAGATCAGAGACTATAAGGTGGTGGCTGGGGACGGTGTAGCTAAACAGCATTGGATGGTGGTTTGTAGGATGACTCTGGAGGTGAGGAAGAGAGTGAGGACCAAACCTAGGATCAGATGGTGGAAACTGAAAGAGGAAGACTGTGGTGGGAAATTCAGAGAGGATGTGAGACAGGTGCTGGGGGGGTGGTGAAGAGGTTCTGGATGACTGGGCAACTACTGCAGAAGTGTTGAGGGAGACAGCAAGGAAGGTACTTGGTATGACATCTGGACAGAGGAAGGAAGACAAAGAGACTTGGTGGTGGAATGAGGAGGTACAGGAAAGCATAAGGTGGAAGTGGCTGGCGAAAAAGAATTGGGATAGTCAGAGAGATGAAGGAAGTAGACAAGAGTACAAGGAGATGAGGCGCAAGGAGAAGAGGCAAAGGCTAAAGTGTATGGTGAGCTGTATGAAAAGTTGGACACCAAGGAAGGAGAAAAAGACTTGTACCAATTGGCCATACAGAGGGACCGTGCAGGGATGGATGAGCTGCAGGATAGGGTGATAAAGAAATAAAGAAAATGAGAGAGAGAAAGTTGGATGATGTGGGGATAGTGAATCAGGGAGTGGGGGGGAATAGTAAGGCTGAAGAGAGGATAGCTATGAAAAGGATGAAGCATGGAAAGGCGGTTGATCCAGGTGACATACCAGTGGAGGCATGGAGATGGTTAGGAGAGATGGCATTGGAGTTTTAACCAGATTGTTTAACAAAATCTTGGAAAGTCAGAGGATGCCTGAGGAGTGGAGTGGTACCGACATTTAAGAATAATGGAGATATGCAGAGCTGCAGTAACTACAGAGGCATAAAGTTGATTAGCCACACCATGAAGTTATGGGAAAGAGTAGTGGGAGCTAGGCTGAGAGGAGAGGTGATGACCTGTGAGCAGCAATATGGGTTCATGCCAGGAAAGAGCACTGCAGATGTGATGTTTGTTTTGAGAATGTTGATGGAGAAGTATAGAGAAGGCCAGAAGGTGTTGCATTGTGTGTTTGTGGATTTAGAAAAAGTGTATGACAGGATGCCAAGAGAGGAGTTGTGGTACTGTATGAGGAAGTTGGGAGTGGCAGAGAAGTATGTGAGGGTGGAGCAAGATATGTATGAGGACAGTGTGACAACGGTGAGGTGTGCGGTAGGAATGATGGACTGGTTCAGAGTGGAGGTGGGATTGCATCAAGGATCAGCTCTTAGCCCTTTCTTGTTTGCAATGGTGATGCACAGGTTGACAGATGAGATCAGACAGGAGTCCCCATGGACTATGATGTTTGCAGATGATATTCTGATCTGTAATGAGGGTAGTGAACAGGTTGAAATGAGCCTGGAGAGGTGGAGGTATGCATTGGAGAGAAGGTGGATGAAATTTCTCTAGGAACAAGACAGAATAAATGAGCATAAATGAGGGAGGGTGGTGGAGTAGAGGTGGTGAAAGTGGATGACTTGGGATCAACTGTCCATAGTAATACAGAGTGTGATAGAGAAGTGAAGAAGAGAGTGCATGTAGGGTGGAGTGGGTGGAGAAGAGTGGCAGTAGTGATTTGTGATAGAAGGGTATCTGCAAGAATGAAAGGGAAAGTTTACAAGATGGTTGTGAGACGAGCTATGTTATTTGGTTGGGAGGCAGTGGCACTGACAAAATGACAGGAGCTGGAAGTGGGAGAGTAGAAGATGCTGCAATTTTCGTTGGGAATGATGAGGGACAGTGCAGATAGGAAGGTTTGAAGACAAAGTTATAGAGGTGAGACTCAGGTGGTTTGGGGATGTGCAGAGAAGGGATGCAGGGTATATCAGGAGAAGAATGCTGAGGATGGAACCGCCAAGCAGGAGGAGAAGAGGAAGACCAAGGAGGAGGTTTATGGATGTGGTGAGGGAGGACATGCAGGTGGTTGGTGTGACAGAGGAAGATGCTGAGGACAGAATGAGATGAAGACAGATGATCCTCTGTGGCGACCTCGAAAGGGAGCAGCCGAAAGAAAAATAACCTGTAGAACCTGATGAACCCTGTTTGTAGCCTTTTTAAACTCCATCAATTTTATAATTCAGGAATCTGATTTATTGCTGTGGAGAGACACACTATTAACAGCAGAAGAAATTAAGGATTTTAGATATCATTAAGGCTTCATTTAGCAATAAATTATCAGTGATTATCTGATTTAGACATTAATTCACCTTAAAATGAACGCTTTATACTTGATTTATATATATTTCTATTTTTAATTAATTTTAATTCATGATCATGGTTGTAGTTTTTCACATGATTCACAACTGATTCCGATCTTTGATTCTCCAATAATATAAATATATATTGTTATATAAATGCAGTACATAGTCTGTGGGGAAATGAGTTTATTCCCCTGTATAGTGCATAAGTCTAGTAGAGAACCATCTGAGATTCTCTCTCTCTCTCTCTCTCTCTGATTAAAGTTCATGTTCAGTTTGCTGTTCTCTGTTCAGCTTCAGTTTAATATCACACACATCAGATGAGATAAACTAAATAACACTATAACACTCAGTATTATCATTTTTAAATACATTTTTAAATAGAATAAACAGGTGATAATACATCCTCACAACATTCTGATTAATAAAATTATTTTACACACAAATCATCTTGAAAGCAAGTATGAAACCAAGAGGGAAAGAGTCTGGGTTATGGATCAGGAGGTCAGGGCTAGCTGCTACTGTTGGGTCTGTAACCATCTCTGCTCCAGGGGCACCATATCATGTCTGATCCTGTAGGATATTGAAAGAAAATAATTTCACATACACACTGAAATATATATGTGACAAATAAAGACTTCCATTCTATTCTAAAATAGAAAATCAGTGAAAATCATCTCTGTCTTTTTAAACTGAGAGAGTGAAGAGTGTGTCATTGTGTTTCTCTGCAGGTTGTGGGATTGTGGTGTCTCAGATGAAGGCTGTGCTGCTCTGACTTCAGCTCTGAGATCAAACCCCTCACAGCTGAGAGAACTGCATCTGTCTGAGAATAAACTCGGAGACTCAGGAGTGAAGCGTCTCTCTGCTGTACTGGAGAATCCTCACTGCAAACTGGAGACACTGAGGTAAGATCA